>JAWWLV010000121.1:30931024-30974731 GCA_035041135.1 Platyrinchus mystaceus | reverse complement strand
GGGGGTTTTGGGAAGAAGAAAGCAGTGACTCACAGAAAATGCAAAAAGCCATTTTTGACCACATGTTTCACTTTAACATTAGAATCCTGACTCCTACAGTAGGTAGCAGTATTGTTTTAGGGATTACAGTCTTTAAGGAACTGCTGGAGTAGACCTAGTAGTCAGGAGCTGATAAAGACAATGCAAGAACGACATGACCTTCTTCTAAAGAACTGGAATTTGCACTTCAGTGACTGTTAATTCTGCTAATAACATGCAGTTGAAAGTCTAGATCAAGTAGACATATTTCACAACTATCTCGTAATACATATCTGAACACATTTTTCTGAGACAGCTTGGACAGCATAAACTCATGTGAATTAATGCAAATGCTCTTCCTGAAAACAGTGGCAGCAGTAATGTGAACAAATGCTCACTTAAATAAGTCACCTACAATGTGACACATAGAGGTTGCCACCTATTAGTCAGAACTCTTGAAAAAGGCATGTTTGAGCATTTTGTCTTCCTTCAGTTTCCATTATTATTTTTAGGTCTGTAAATGACCGGTCTAGAGAAACTATATTAACCATAGACTTTTTTTTATTAAAACATAGCAAGCATCATGCTTCAGAAAAGAGATGTGCTATCTGTAATTTCATTCAACACTAATATTCTCATACCCATATACACAAAACAGGTTTATAAATTCTCACATTGACATCTTCCTCCTTGGAATTTAGAATATTTTAATATTTTACTAGTCATCACCAAAATACAATATACCAGGACTCCCAATGGACTTCTGCTACACTGGAAATAGTAAATATTAAAAATTATGGTTGTAAAACTAAGGAATTGATGATATCATATTTCAAAATTGGGACATAGAAGTACAAAACTTTGCTTCGATACACTCTCTGCTAGCCAAAATGAAGGCAAAATTTATGTCTAATCAGTCCAACTTTAAAATATAGCAATAACATACTGAAATTCCTTACTGTTATTTCTGTGTATTCATTAACACTGCCACCAGTACAATCCTCTCCACCACAATGTATGCAGGAGAACTGACCATGCTGCCACCAAAATAACTGCTTCACGATAGAAGGAGAAACAGAAATAAAACTGTCCCCCCTCAAAAACCCCCAGAATTTACTTAGTGTCTTTCACATGTCTGCAGATATTTTCTATATTTAACTTCTCCTCTTATTAAAGATGGTGTTCTTTGTTATTAACTAAATGGAAAATATCCATAGCCAGTAATTGAATTACCTCAAAGTACCTGCTTAAAAAGATCGATATTGATCAAACTAAAGGGTAGAAAGTAGCACTAGGCTTCTTAATGTAAGTGATTTGGCTCAAGGAATGTTTTGAGCAAATTAAGTGGAGGATCTAATTAACCTGTGATTAAATTAAGTGGAGGGCAACCTGTATAGGCATAAATCCCATGCACATTGAGATGAAACTAATAGTAATGCACATATTTACAGATGTTGCCAAGGGAAGGCATGCAATAAATTCAGAAAAGAAAAAAGGTCACAGAAAGAAAGGGAAAATAAAGCATGAAGGGAAAAGAATACAAAAAGAAGATAAAGACAGCCACAGATAATGATTACCATTGGAAGAACGTTAGCCAAGCCTGGGAGATTAAAGGCTGTGAATACACTAGAGCATGAAAAGTATTCTTCCAGAATAAAAATCTAAAGCAATGAAAAAATTGGTGATCCAGACTGCAAGAGAATTCCAGAAGCTACTAAACAGACTCTTAGACAAGGTCAAATTATATCTGTCTGTAGTTTTTACCTCATTGGCATCATGTGATTAGTGGTAGGGATAAGTTGTCAATTCACAACACAGGCAAACAAACCCTTCCTCCATGCAGCGGACCCTTGTTCTTTGAGAACTGGGATGTTTCTGGCTCTACACTCAACTGAAGAACCATTTGCAACAATTCAAACAGTTAGATACACTTCCTTGCATGAGCCACTTTCTTATAAATCTCTAATTTTACGTAGCAACTCTACTTCCACATCTCTTGGCAATTTTCCACAGCCTCAGTCACCTTTTTCAGGAGTTTTGAAGGCTTATAAAAATTCAGCAGACAGGGGACTTAGTAGGTACTCAGCATTTTCAGCTTACAGATTTAAGGCATCTCTGTGAAAGAACCTTGAATAAGGAAGTTCTTTAAACTTCTGGTCTTCATCATCTGTGTACAGTAAAACAAACAGAAAAAAACCACTTTTGGCTAAATATATCCAAGCTAATCTGAAGTGACTTCTGCTATTCTAATCAGTGTAAGATATTTTACAGTTTAGGTAGTTCTACATGGTAATACATTGTGCATGGTACGTTTCCTTTATTTCTTGATTTCCTCATCCATGAAGTCAGTGGCAACTACTATAATACTAATTTCTGAGGTGATGTGTTTAGATGCAAACAGTCATTTAGTGGAAGTAATTTTAATTGTTTAAGGATAGTATTTCTTTATGTGATTTACGGAAAGCTTAATTAAATTTACTTAATTTTTTCAGCTCTAGTTGGAAGTAAAAGATCAGAGACATTTTATTTTACACAACAACTTTTTTTTTCTCCTTTTCCACTTTATGCCCCTAGTAATGCTCAAATTATGACTCGAAGCAGAAGAAACACAATACTTAATGACAACTCATGTACTTTGGATGTATTCAGAGTTATTAAAAAAGATATCCCTCAGAAAGAAAAAGAAAACTCCTCAGAAGACTGAGCCTTTTTGCAGGCTTTTCAGACCAATTTTGTTGAGCCACATAGACCAGAAAGTTCTACTGAGCACTAAAGAACTGTGAACTTGTGTCTGATGTTTTCTTTGTAAAGCATTCCCAGGTGCTGTTGTACTTCTTCCCTCTCTTCCCTCTCTTGTGTGTGTTAGAATAGAGGTCTAACTATAGAGAAATTATGAAAACTCTAATTATGCTTCTCTGAGTGATAACAAAATAGAAAACACAGTTGTAATTTCCTGTTTGTCAGCTGCTTGGACGGGGTACAAGTACTCTGGAGTACTTTTAGGGCAGAAGAAAAATGATTTTGACATATTGGAGAAAAACTGTGGAATCAACAAGATGAAATTCAAATCAATTAGCATACAAAATACTACACTCAGAAGGGAAAAAGCAAGGCACACATAGTATGAACCAAGTGGCCAGGCAATGAGAGAGCAGAAATACGGAAGGCTTTGAAACACTACAAAATGTCCACTGATCAGCACTATGATAGAGTCTTGTAAATAACACACGTCCATTTAAAACCAAGGTGTCACACACATAGCCCAGGAAATGCACTTCTTTCCACCTCCTCTCAATGATCACCAGCTTCAGCTGAGTTTAGCCTATCGAGTCTGGAAAATATTGTTTGCAAACACTAAACGTAAGATAGAGTAGCAAAAGATTTGAAAACTGTGCTCAGAAAAGTAAAATAATCGGGCTTGAGAGGGAATGAAGGAATTAATAATGATTTTCCAAATAATTGAAAGATTAAAAAAGCGGGCCTTCATGTTAGGAAGAAGTGCTCTTTGAGAAGAGGATCTCCATGTTTAATAAAAACTAGAGAAGACTTGTCTAGGTTACTGTACTGCATGTGAAATTTGGACTGAGTAGTGAGACATACAGCAGCAACTTCTCTGTGAATGTTGGGGAATTCCCTTCACTGGAGGGAAAATAGCCTGGACAACAATCTACTAGGTGAAGGTACTCCCTTCTACTTCCCCACTTTACAAAGAGCATGATGGCCCTTTCTACATGCTATAAAGGGTGGTACCTCCATTAGTTGTGTTGCTTTAAATTACCTACAGATAGGCATATTGTATAAAAGAGAATTTTGGATACCTCAGTACTTTAGCCACCTGCCTTAAGAGATCTCCAGCAATGCTGCTTCTGGTGGGCTGCTACTCAGTAATTTCTGAGAAACAGAAAATGTTCATAAAGCTGAAAATCCAGCTAGTCGGAGTCACTGCCAAATCTGAAAACTTGGCACATTTTTCAATGTTCCAGTAACACATAAATATGGATTTTTGGTTACATTGTGTGCATAGCGATGATTTCTTCAAGCTAGTATGCAGTAACCCTCACAGGCAACCTTTTTTTTTTTTTTCTTTTTCAGTCAAAGAGATTTACTCCTACACAAAATAACCTCCATTTTGCAATCAATAGCAGCACTGAACAATTGGATTGGAAATCATAGTGTATAATCAACTCCAAGACTCAAACGGCAGAATACCTATTGTTCTTTTCCAAGCAGACAAATCGAGATCTCTGTTATCTTTTAAGTATCAACGATTGTGCAGTGAAGATATCAATTTTCCATTAATAAGCATGGAATTATACATCTGGCTGCTGCTAACTGTTTTATGTTACTGGAACAATGAATTAACCTTGCACTATGCTGGCAACTCTGCAAAATTATATATTATATCAAGAGCATGCCTTCCCCAACTCAGATGACTGCAAAAACTTTGTAGTATAAAACCTCGCAAAGCACTTTAGTCTCCTTTTATGCATGACGTAGCCTAATCTTTTTATATAGTGCCCGTTCATTTCTGTATGTCAAATAGCAACAGTAACTTAATACAAGGTATAATAATATTTTTCACTTCATCTCTTCTGGGTTGTAGAACTTATTGCAGCGTCTTCAGTCCCCTATGACAGTTCTGTTGGTTTCTTCTCTATAATCGGTTATAGCCCAAGTAAAATTGGCAGGCACCCTGCCAACAATCAGGAACATTTGAAGGGCCCTAAAGGATGTCTGGTTTTCTACTGTATTGCACATAATCACGGTTTCCATGACCTTCATGACATTTTACCACATGCCCTGACACAAGTAGGAGAACTAGATAACAAACCTAAAGAAATGGCTAAAACGAAAACCATCATTTATCTGGGTTCTCATGACAGCCATAGATGTATGGACAAATGACTACAGACAACTTCTTTATTTAACTTTTCAGAGAGATTTTGTTCAGACCTTTGTATCTTAACTTCTTGTTCTTCAGAAGGTCCCCACCGTTCTGACTGATTTCCAACTAAGGAACATGAAGAAACATTCTTGCAGTTGCTTTGAGTTTATTCTCACTGAAAAAACCCCACATGTTAATAGCTAAACTAGGACAATAAGGAAAGCATTGGTTTCTTCACTAGAGAGATGTCCTTTGAAAGTTCCTTATGTGTTTATTAACTCCTGTGCCTTACACTATTATCTCTGCTTGAGAATAATCAGCCCCTTATCCTAGTACTCAATGTTATACACAGATAACAGTTAGACTTCAGTGCAAGCAATTCAATGTTTATTCTGTAAGCTATTTTAACTTACCTACCAAGTATCTATAAACAGCCGTGTGTACTAGCAGGTTAGCTGTACCTGTGGCGTTCTAATTCTGCATACATAACACCTGTTTCTTAGGAGACAGAAGGATTTTTTTTTGTGTTTCTTTTTACATTATTTCAAAGAAGGGACTAGAAGCATCAAAAAAAGGGCAAATTTGGGAAAAAAATCATTCACTTAGCACGTTCCTTACCTACAGTTCACTTTGAGTATAGTCTGTAATATGACACCCACACAGAATACCTAACTTGGAGAGAACAGTGAGGAATCAATACTAGGTTGCAGTCTGTGAATTCTTCTTCCCTCATCCCTTGCTTAGAAGTACGTAAGTTAAATATTCTTTCTGTATTATTAATTAATAAAGAATTTCAGCACATTTTAATTTTAAATTGAAAGTGACAGTCTTAAGCCATAAGTCTCTCCTGGACTATCACCTCCTGCTGCTGCCCTCAGGAATGTTGAACTCACCCTGTGTATCTGACCTTCCTCTGTTTTGGACAGAATATTTCTGGCCAAAGAAATCTTGCATTTCCTCTCTCCTTATCAGAAATGGTTTGCTTCTTCTCTGGATGACTGGACAATAAGAAGATTGGAAAACCACTCACCTGGCATACAGTTCCAGGGTCTTAGATGCTTCTGCCATGCAGAAGGAGCAGATGAATGGAAAAAACTACGGTCAAAGCAGAAATCCAGTAAGTCTGCAAGTTTTCCCTGCCTTCCCTTCAGAGTCTTCCACCAAGTAAATAATAATTCTTCTCTCTTTTGGACTGTCAGATGTGGGTAGATTTCCATAAGAACAACATCTGACATGAGCAAGATGATCTTTCTGACATTAAGTGGAGAGGTAGTTCAGTTTCTCAAACAACTACAAAACTATTCTTCATCACCTCAGAATAGAAATATTTTGCTTTCAACTTCATATTCTAAAAAGAAACAATGTTCATTTTTTGTGTATTGAACCTTGCCCCCCCCCTTTTTTTTTATTATTATTTCTAAAAATTTTGGTAGAAAAAATAGCCAGGAAAATTCCAGGCCTACTAGTAAAATCTTGGCAAAGATTGGCTGGCTCATCACAAATGGACAAAGGGCTTCCAAAAAAAAAAAATCCTTACTGCAAATTCCACAACCAATATATGTTTATGCTTTGGTGTCTCCATACCAGTTTTGTCCAAAGAAATGCTGTTAAATGAATAGTGTGGTTGAGAGACCTAGGAAATAATTGCAGCCATGATAGCTTGTACTAAGAAGCAGTAATCCTCTTGACATTAGCAACTACAATCAAACCATTTCAGTACAAATTGATATACGTGAGAGTATAATATTTTACTAAAAATTCCTTCTGTCCATTCTGTTTTGGTTCCTGGGCATATATTCCCTTTGTTTCTGAGGCAGAAGTCAACAGAAACTGCATATAAAGAAGTAGGACAACATATAGGCCTCTAAGGAGTTTGGATGCCCCAGGCAACCTGGAAATCATCCATCCTTCCTTGTTTTTAGTCTCTCACAAAGAAGAGATACTAAATGTTACACAGCTTTTAATATGCTGGTTCACACATATCTCTAAAGAATATGGATATAATTGGCAATTGTCTAAGAAAACAAAGGAAACTAAAATACACCTAAACTCATAAAAAAAAATGACAGAAACCCCCAAATATTTGTTTTACTTTCTAAACCTGTGCCTTAAGCAGAATTGTGCCAGATGCCAAGCAGCATGGGAGAAAGACCACGAATTCTTTGTTTTAAGATCAAGTTTCATAAAAAGATTACCTTTAGCTTACATCTCAGTGAAGGACAAATTGGACCTACTAGCAACCAGAGGTCTCTTCTCATTATTACACTTCCCATGATGCAACCTCCTGTGACCTGATTTAGCAAGCTCAGTGATTCATTTAATGCCTATTTACTTGGCAAAGTGCCATAAAGAAATACCTTAGCTGGTATTTGAAGGACGTGGTTTGTGTACTAGACACTTTGTTAGACAGAATTAGCACACTGGGTCAGACCAAAGGCTCATTTAGGCCACTAACCTCTTTCCAGTCGTGGTCAGCTGCATAAGCCCAGGAAACAGCATAGGCACTTCAGTATTTCAGGTCCAGAATAGACTCACCCATTAGTGATCTGGCCATCAGAACTTTCAAGCCAGTGTGGCATCTTTGCCTTCCACAGTCCTGTGTAATCTTTTCTCCCAGGAGTTTGTGCAGCTGTTTTTCAAGTCACCATGGAGTCAAGAATCCAGGGATACTGTGGTAGGCAGAGCACAGTGCTAATTATCATTCTTTCATGTCGATATATAAGTAAAATATCCTACAGCCACATACATAAAGAGACCTAACACGGGAGGCAGTTAGATATGAAATTTCTATGCACTCATATAGCTGTTATGATACCCACTTTTTTGAACAGAAATGTTATATACATATCATTATAAAAGACAAAGCTAAAGGACAAGGAGGGCTAGGAACTCTGGTTTGCAGGAGGAAAACAAGTTCAGATCTTAAAAGGTGGGTTTATCTGTTTTATTTGTAGAGTCGGAACTGTGGTCACAAATACATTTCACCATTTCCACATTCCAAAGCTGGAGTACAGCAACATCAAATTAGAGCCAAAGAAGTTAAAAATGGTTTCATTTAAATATAATTATATCATTAAATGCAATTTTTGTATTACACAAAAGGTTAATATCATAGTAACTTATTAAAAGAATTTCTGCAAGCCTCATCAGGAAAGTTAATAATTTAGATACCATATGAATTACAAGAAAAATCCCTGTGATACATTTGCTGGTATAAAACAGCAGTTTTCAAGGTTATTCTTTTCATATGTCTTAATAGAGGTGAATGCTGCTAAGTGGAAAACTAAATATATTTTGAGATTTATTAATTCAGTAATTGCATTTCAGGTGCTAATTAAAAGCAAAGCTGAGAAGAATATTTCAGAAGGAGATTAAAAAAAAGTGACTTTTTCTGAATACACATGTACACATAATATACAGTACACATATAATACCACTATTTAGAGTTTCCTTCTCTAGTATCTGAGTAGATATACCTGCAGACTTCCTGCAGTGGAGCCATTTATGATCAAAAATGCTGCCATTCCCCTGTTTGGTGGGGCTACAGAACACCAATCAATTCACTACATAATGTAATATTCGAGACATGGTAAAGAAGCAATGAAGACTCAGAAAAGCTAAAGGGGATTCTTGATTTTGACTCATGCAAAGTACAATAAAGTTTAAATGCAAGCATTGCTACTTGTAAGCTTTAGAAGGAGATTTGGAAGCCAGTTCTAGATTTCAGATTTGTGCAGAAAGACTATAAAGGTCAGGAAAGAGAATGAGGGTAGTCGCAAAAAGACAAGGTGGAAAGTCTGGGTATCAGAGGAAAACAAATGAAGAAGAAAAGTCAAAGAAAAATGTAATAGGACCTAGGAAGCTCAAATTGCATTCTCTAAACAGATGTGATTATATTATTAATCTCCAAGTAGAGGGAGAACTACTAGTGTAGTGGTTTGGATACATTTTCTCTGTTAGCAACTAGTGGTATCCATTTACCACCATGCTGTATGTTGAAAGGGAACCTGAGACTTCTATTTTCTGCCAAGGGGAGTTTAGCATTGTTTCAAATATTTCCAAGAGGATGAGGAAAAAAGCTGTAAGGATATGCGGGTTCCAGGAATCATATTAATGTAGAATCTTATTTAGAGAAATATTTTAATTTATCTCTTTCACAATCTTTCCTTACATTGTGGCAACAGACTGTATGCCTTTTCATCTCCTTTCCTTTTTCTTTCCTTGTTGCTGGCTGTAATGACCTCCAGGAAAATGGACTTATTATAGCAGACTTTTCATCCTTACTGGTATTATTTTTATATTTTAAAGAAATGGTTTTGAACTAGGAGTAGTAATGGATAAAAGAGCAAAGTTGAATACAGGAAGAAAATAGCCACATAGCAGAGAAGAAAGCCAAATGGGAGGGTAAAGATGACCTTATTTGTGCAAAAAGCATTATGGATTGTTTTTCATTCCTTCTTCGCCACAGATTCAAAAAATTAATGTTTTTAATTTTCTTTTCTCAATTCAGACTTTTAGTGCCTATATAAGCATAGAAAATATTGCAAATACAAGTGAGATATTCGGCTTAAAACCAAACTAAACCAAAATAAAAAAAAACCAAAAAAAATAATCAAAAACCCCCCACAATCCTTTTTTCATTATTCTAATGAAAAAATAATATATTATCCATTTCCTGTCCTTGAGAGACTAGTTCTTAAACAAGATGAAAAACTGCCTTTAGGAAAATAACTTCACTGACAAGAATGTAAAGGTACAAAATATCAAGGACAAGAAGAAACTGGTGCAGTAGAAGTTGTTGCTGGAAATTGACATTCTACACTTTTTAAAAAGACGTGCTAAATCGTCTTCCACTTTTAAACCTGTGTAGTCACTCTGAAGACAGCAAGGCCAATGAGGCAGAGGGATATTATCTGACATGAAACTGAAGTCAATATGACTCTTTATAAAAGTGAGTAATGCTGGATCAGAGCTCAGTTGCATGTGATGGTAAAACAAATGTAAGGGAGAATTTTCGCATCAGCTTATTACACAGTCCAAGATGTGTGATTGTTGCCTTGTATTGGTTATGAGGCTGGGGCAAATCAGTCATGAAATGCAACCTACTTAAAAGAAGTAAGCATTCCAATAGAACACTGTGTTATAATCACAAATTCATCTGTCTGCTATGTACACTTGAAAATATGAACTAAAAAAAGAACACAAAGAGAGAGGGTCCATTTACCATAAGAACAGGGCAACACAATGTAGCAAAAAGAGTAAAGTTCAACTTGCTTTTTCCTTTGTAAAAAAGGAAAATATTTTTAAAATACATAGGCATTTATTGCAAAAGACATCATCAACAAAAAGTGGAATTCACCTGGTTCTGCTCATCCCATTCTGACTCAACTGAGACCCCTTAAAGAGAAAGTTAAAATAAAGATTTCCATATCACAACATTATAGTTATATTTTACCTTTACAATGTTCAAAGCATGAATTCCTTCCTTGCTGGCAAGAATACTTTTTGACATTTCTCAGAAACATGGTTTCAATATTAAAGACTATAAAAATTACGTTTTTAATAAAACACAAGTTTTTCTACAAGCAGGAAAGAGGCTTTAGTATAGAGAATTGTTAACTAGTATTAGGTGACATTGCAAATTCTTCGTGGACCATGACAGTTCTGACTCAATGGTAATATTTATAAGCAATGGCCATGTATTCTGTTATCTGTTATTTATTTGGTTAAAAAAATTTGCTTGGTAAAAATATCTGATATGTTGTGAATGATTCCCTGCTTTGGATTCAAAGTTTTTTGGCTGGGATTTTTACTTTTTCTATTGTATAATGGCAGCAACATCTGCAGCAAGTTCTCTCAGACATTAAAAGACATTGTAATTTAAAGAGTGTTCTAATGAAGAGATGGTATAAGTTTATTTTTTTCATTTTAGAAGACTATTTGTGCTTAGGCTGTGCATTTTGATCACAGAAGCATTTTCAACTGTGGCATCTGCAGCAGAGATTTTCCCCCTCCCTCAAAATCAGTCCCAGCCTCTCATGATATTTCTACTTCATGAAAACTGAGGGATATTCAGAAAGATTTTTCTTTACAGACTCTGTCTGAAACAGTAAA
Organism: Platyrinchus mystaceus; assembly: GCA_035041135.1. Classification (NCBI taxonomy): domain Eukaryota; kingdom Metazoa; phylum Chordata; class Aves; order Passeriformes; family Tyrannidae; genus Platyrinchus; species Platyrinchus mystaceus. Next base: position 30,963,714 of record JAWWLV010000121.1, on the reverse strand, counting down.
ACAATCTCTCTCTTCCCATCACAAAGTATTTCCTCCATAGTATTTTTTCTTTTTCAGTTGATTACAATGAGGGAGAGGAGTAGAGAAGAAATTGCCTGAAAGTGGCATCTTGTGATACTTTGCAAATGGCAGGTACACATCAGGAAGCAGGTATTCAGCCCAGTGGAAACCAGTCCTTGGAAAGGTTGTTTTGTAGTTTCATGTCAGCTACAGCACAATGACATGGAATTTGCCACAACAGAACATGGCACTGCCCCATTGAGCCCCAGCCTCTGTTAGCAGCCAGCATGAGGTGCATCAGAGAGAAGATATGCAACGCAAATACTCAGGAACATGGGATGCTCTATTGACTTAAGACCTATCTGCGTTCCCCTCCACCACTGCTTCCTCCTTGGCTTTTTGAAGAATTCACTAAATACCTCCACTGCATTTGTGGTGTGTTTTCATGTGGTTTTCTTCTGGGGTTTTGATCTGTTCAGCATTAAGGTCTGGTCCATAATGCTCTCTCAGGGGCTTTAAAAAAAGCTAATATCTGTTTTCTCAAGTACCAGGGCAGTCTGAACTGCCAGCCCTTCTAATGGGGTCATCAGCACAAGAAATATCAGGGTTGTTTTATGGTGTCAACTCATTCACAATGTGTTGATAATATATTTAAAGAAAAAGATGAGAATGATCCAGTAGAAAAAAAAAAGGTAAAGTTGTGATCCTGCCAAGATACAGGTGCTTGATTTGACAACAGTACTGGAAGATGGGAAAAAACATTGAAAACTGAGGACGCAGCAGTAACCTGACTGAAAGAGCTTTTCTAAAGCTGAGACATTTTTAATCCATATTACATTTTGTGCACAATTGTTGCTGTCAGTTTATTTGGCCAGGATTTTTGAGGATTCACAGTTAAAGCCCACTCATCATTACAGGTGTCCCACAACTCAGTCTGAATAAAAAGCTGCTGGGAAATACTTTGAGTGATGCATCATGTTTTTTTGTTCTGTAAACGACCTGTTTTAGACTAAACAAGGGATGAACAGTAAGCTTCAATGAAATGTAGCAATTTCTTTCCCCCTCTGGCTGCTCACGCCATAGAGCATGATGACAGAGAAAATGACAAGTGAGTCACTAAAACAACATTATTGGAATTGACAGAGATTGAGACAGTCATATTTGACTCTAAAAGATGCAGTCTATGTGTATCTGACTCGGATGGAGTTGACAAATCTAGGTACCTGCAGGCTGATGTTCGGTTACGTTCTAATCTAAATTCCAATGAGGTTATTGATTCTGTTTGTATAAGAACTCAGGTGAAGCCGAGTGGTCTTTAAAAAGTAAAATGTTATCTGAGCCATGCTATAAATGACTGGTCGTCCTATATATAATTTTGTATGCAGTTGCTTATAGATTATGGCTATACCCATTACAGATTTTGCTGACTCTCTGGAGATTAAATGTTCTACAGTACTAACTCCAGAGATTTATAACTCATGACAATTTTATGGCCCACCTTAAATAGTTGCCCTCTGTAAAAAAATCAGCCTGTACTTAGACCAGTGTGCATGGTATGGGCTTCTTTACAGAGGTTTTACAGAGCATGTAACTCAGTGCTCAGCACTAGGTATCAGCTGACAATTCACTCAGAGACAAATCTCAGAGCCCCCAACGAGGAGAAAAAACCCCAACCAACAGGTGACAACCTTGCAATAACCTGTGCAGAGGCCTCTTCTGTCCCACTGCATAACAGCAGATCAACAGTGCAGTTCCAAACAACATTCAAAAAGTCATCTTAATATTTGTATGCTTCTCTGCAACCTTTATGATTGTGAATGTACTGTTAAAAATGAAACAACTGAATAAACTAACCTGTTGGCGGGTTCTATGAACAAACCAATTATTAAGGAAATGTCTTTATTAAATAGCTGCTTCTCACATCTTTGAAAGTCTAGTTTGAAGTGCAACTTGGCATGACATACTGTGCTAGAAAGGCAGATGGACAAACCATTCCCAGCCAAGTGCAGGGGTCTAGAAGAAACTTAACCATGGCTGGATTTAAACTCTAGGAAAAAGAAAGTAAAAAGATAACAGAAGACAAATTCAATATTAGAGAGCAGATTTGCAGGTGTTCCTATGGCTTCATTTCCCTACAGACACTAACTATTTGCAGAGATCAAAGGTTACAATGAAGCAAGACAATTCCAGTAAATTACTCTGAAGCAAACCAATGACATTAACTGGAGAAAGGACTTGGCACCAAGTTCAGAAGCAGCTGAGCTGGAAAATGTAGCTACAGGTTGGTATTGTTAAGTTAGCTTTGACATTGTCCTCTCTGAGTAGAAGTGCCATACTATATGTTATTATCCATTGATATTAACAAGTTCAGGAACATTTGAAAACTGCGTATTGTACTTTTAACCTGGAATGCTTATGCTTACGGGACCCCACTGTAAATCCATTTTTTGATGAAAGATCTGGTGACAAGGGTGAAGACAAGGTTTTTACAGAAGGCATTTCTATGTCACTTCTCATCAGGTAAAACACAATGAATACCTCAAAGTTTTTATTACACTCTTTATGGACTTGTTAGGATGCATAAAGTGCATCCTGAGGGCAAGACTGCTGACATCTCTTCCATCTCCACAGATGGTATCAGCTGTCTCTGGGAGCAAACAGCAGAATTTAAAATCAAATACTGCAAAGCAGGCCAATAAAAATGTTGATGCATGGGGAGGTTTGGGGGTTGTTGTTTGTTTGTTTGTTTGTTTTTTAATTACTTGATATTACCTCTCGATCAATTGAAATTCTAAGCCTCTTAAAAAAAGTCAGTGAACCAAGCTACAAGTGTCAGATGAGACATGACAACTTTTTCGCACTTTTCCCACAAGCAATGCCCTGCTAGGAATACAGCATTTTTACTGAAACACTGTTACATGCCACAGGAAGCATGCAGGTTTCTCAAAACTGCCAGGTTACTGAAGAAATTGGGTCTCGAGCTTAATTGACCTGGAGTGTTACATGCAACTTCAGTTTTACTGAGGCTTTACAGGACTTCAGAGCCAGTAGGACTGGGGATATTTCCCCTCCACAGGAAAAAAACTCTGATATAACTCACCTTCTAGTTAGCATGCCGATGACAGAAAATCAGGTAAATAGAAGCACATCCAGGTCCTCCAATGGTCAACAGAAAGATTAGGACATATTAGCTCCTGGAGGATTATTGTTTGCATGGCTGAGAAGTGGCATCACATTTTGAATGAGCCTTCTTTCTGTTGTCAGGTTAACTGGGGAAAGAATCACTTAGAGATACATATATATTCAAATCAAATAATTTGTAATTGTCCTCAGAACTTTATTTTAAAGAAGGGAAAATTAGCATTCAACTTTACAGAATTCTTCAGAAGACAAAAAGTGACTGCCAGTGCGACCCCTCCTCAAAAATTAGGGACTTTACAGATCCCAAGTAGAGATACCTTAGAAAGTCCTTCTTTCATGTCCCTTTTCTTTTCTGAAAAGTTGCCAAGGTGTTTTCCAAGAACCCTCTAAAGGTAAATCAGTTCTGTAAGGCAAGACAAATGAGTCGTTTTTGTTAATACACAGCTGCCCTTATGCTCCCCATGAACGCAGGTGACCAGGCAGATGCAAAGTTCTCACCTCCACTGCAAGAAAGGCTGCACTGACTCTCTCTGGGCTTTGGCAGGTGGCAGGAGGCAGTCCTGTCAAATTTGCTCTTCTCAGACACATGCAAGCAGGCACACCCGTCTGGAGAATGACTAGATAATAAGGTTTCTTTCCTGTCTGTGTAGAAACCAAAGGAAACAAATCCACAATTCTCCCTTACTTGAGGGAGATTATGTTACAGCTTAGCCTTTGTTCCAGGGAGTACTTTAGGGGCATAGCTTTGCCAGTAGACACCTGGAGGAAACAGAGGAAGTCAGCATATAGTATGACATGCAAAAACCTTAGTCACTCAAGGCGAATTTCACAGGGGTTTGAGGTTAACACATACAATTAAAAATTAACCATCAGTGAATTAAGGCCACCACATTTCTTGGACAACAACAATGCTTTAGGGCTTAACAGGCAATTTTTTTAATTTCTAATCAACCTTCCTGTGGTTTCATAAAGAGAAACAGTAATGAAACTTGCAAACAAATGGCTTGTTTTTCTATATGCATTTAAAAGATGCAATAGATGAGTTATTACATGTAGCATTCACCAAAATCATATAGATATAAAAGTGCACAGCAAATACAATACTAGTTCAGAGCACAATGGAAAATCACAGCCAAAACAAACTGAGAAGAAAGTTTTTAGACTATTCCGTTTTTGTTCAGCCAGATGAAGAACAGCAGCTCCAAGTGACAAAGCAGGTGAAAAGCTTGCAGAGCTCCTCAGAATGGCCTTTTATCACCTCAGCAACCCTCAGGCACACATAATTGATAGGCAAAACGGAAAAAACAGCTCTTGATGCCCAGGGCAAAACCAATAATAATAAAAAAAAAAAAAAATCAAGTTGTGGCGCATAAAATCTGCAGGCACTTTGGCTATACTGATTAGGGTAGGAGAATAAGATGTGACAGAAACAGAAAACAATCTGGAACATCATCTTAAGGAAGAAGAGAAGGTCTTTAACAAGACGTGTAAGTCAAGTGGCTCAAGGTATTCCTCTGAGGTGATGCAGAGACCCTTTAAGATGACATCTGTGTGAAAATAAGAAAATAAAAGTGCAGCTCTTTGGTGCACCCCTATTTCGGGCAGGCTGAAAGTTTTCTGCAGAGTGAAGAAGCTAATATATTTTAGCAATGGAGATAATGCCTGAAGACTTGACAGGTATTTTCAGGGATGCCAAGTATCCAGTGACAAAGCATCAATTTGCTTCTCTTCTAAGTAGCAGTGGACTATCTCCACTAGCATTTTGGAAACTCTTCTTTCCAAAAAGCAGCATAGTTATGAGATACTCCATGAAGAATTGTAATGCAATGTGTTACTTCTTACAGTTACTTCTTCCAGCTACTCTAACTGACTTAACCCATGCATTGAAAACACCACAGTATCTAACTTTTGAATTTATGAAAGATGTCTTTGAAAGGAGGTGACATGTTTTTGGCCCATGCAGCAAAAAAAAGGGTGATGAATAACATTCAATTGATGGGTTGGGTGTTTATACTCTGCAAGTCTTTGCCTATCAAAATCCTAGATTAACATCCCTGAACTGAGGTGGCCAAATAGGACACATATTCAACTCATGCCCAGTTTAATTTTTCACCTATTGAACTGATATAAGCCATCACCAATCACAACCTGTGGTAATGTGCTGAGCTGAGAAATGGAGTGACACATGAGCTAACATGCCCACAGTTTAGCCCTTCCTGTTCCTGTCAGCTTCTTGGAGACATGATGTAGGCAGCTGTTGATAGTAATCACGCTGTGAGTTATGATTAAATCTACCACCAAACATGAACCAGGACTCTGATTTGAGTGATCAAATTAAACAACTGTGTGAATCTTGAAACTGTGCTCAGTTCCAAGCAGGGAGATAAGGAATAGGTCTCCTTGGGTAGATGGGGTAAATTGGGTGTCTTGTTCTTCAGCTATTCAGTTCATTTTTCCACAGCATAATCCAAGAAAGGTATATTGTTTCATGGGCTCATCTACCTGATTGACAGGTTTTTGGGGGATGCTCCACTGTACAAGGCAGATATGCTCTTAATCACAATAGAGACAATAAGCAAGGAAGAATGCCTGGTTACACCTGACAGCCTCATGGTAGTTTGGATTCTTTTACTAGATTTGAGAAACAGAAAAAAATTCAGAATCCCTTAAAAGCAAATTTTCAGACATAGCATACACAGAACGTGCAAAAAACCAAGGAAAATCCACTTGAAAAGACACCAGACTAAGATGTTCAATTCAATACTACAGGCGATCAAAATCCAGAGTTACTGTCCCCAGTCTCTTTTCTATATTTCCCCTTTGTTTCTTCTAGGGTCAGAATGTTTAATTTTCAACCCTGAACTATGTATTCTTAAACTACCCCTGTGGAATAATTTATGTACTCTACTGCCTTTGCTTATACTGTCTTCCCAAATGGATTGCATTTCCCATGAGGTGCTGGCTATGGGGCTCCTAGGATATATTTCAGCAGGAGCTTCAAAAAAGATGCAATCTGGTTGAATGAAGAAAAAAGAACAGAAAAGGATATGTCATGACAGCTGATCTGCCAAGACCTGTCTTAAATACCTTAACAAAATGATGATTATCACGTGCAGTCATCTCTGACTGATGATTATCCCTGGAAGAAAAAATAGCCTGCAAACATGTGCACTTCACATACACTGGCAAATATCATCAGATATGTTGAAATAGATCAATAACTAACCAGTAAGATGACTGCTTGTTATAGGTTTGAAAAGAGATGCTGGAATGGTTTTCCCCATATCAATTACTGGGTAGTGTGCACCCACAATGAAAGGCCACTCTGCTCTTTTCCCGGGGTGGGGGGAGACGGGGAAGGCGGGGAGGAGCCAGGGTCGCGTGCAGAGGGGCACAGGAGGCGGGGACGGTTCTTTTAAAACCAGCCAGCACCACCTATCGGGTCCTATGTTTGTGGGTCTTCCTGCCCGTCGCCCGATGGAGCCGGCAGCCTCCTTTTTTGTTTTCCTGTTCAACTCCCCGCGCAGAAGCCTTTCCCCGCCTGGCCCCGCTGTCGGGGATCAGCCCGAGTCTTTAGCCGGCCATGCCAGCAGCCACCGGGAGAGTCCCCGGCAGTCGTCCCGGAGCGAGGTGTGTATCCCAGGCCGCTCCCTGTGCCGGTGCCGCACGTCAGAGCATCTCCGTGCGGCGGCTGCCTGGCCCCTCACCGCCCGCCGCTCCGGCTAGCTATCTCCTGAGCCGGGGAGCCCGGAGCTGTTACCGAGCACCGCGTCCATAGCCCTGGGGCCAGCGGGAACCCCCCTCTCACTGTTTGTAGTGGAGCCACCATCGCTCACGTGGCTGTGAGCACTTGTTGAGCCGCCAAGAACAGCCCGCAGAAGGCACCTGACTGGCACGGGAAGCCACGGCTGCCGCCACCTGGGGATGTAGGACTGTGTTTTGAAAGTTTTGGTCGCACCATTGATGCTTATTCGGGTTTGTTATAGATACATGTTAATAAAGAGCTGTTATTTTCCTTTTCCGCACCTCTCACCTGAAGCCTCTTAATTTCGAAGTTATAATAACCTAGAGGGAGGAGTTTGGTTTGTTTTTTTTCCTAACCCACCCTTCTTAGCAAACGTTTGTGTCTTGCTAAACTAAGGCACTGCTGAAAACAATTCTCAAGAGTTTGGGAATGATGTCTTAAAATTTATTACCCAAAACAAAATACCAGCTCTGACGATGTATCAACTGCCCGCACAGATGATTTGGTTAACATGTGGCTTCAGTGCACCTGTGGCCACCCCCAGGTCAAAGTAAAAATCTCCTTGACCAAGAAAACCTGAGTGGGGCAGACAAACTTCTTCCAAGTTGAGTGAAGCCCACAGAATGTGGATAACATGGAAAAGATCCCCAAATTAACAGAAATTTTCATGACTGACAGTTATTGGGAAGAAGTGGATGATAATTCATCAGACAAAAAAAAGTTAAATGAACTACACTTTAGTGAATGTCTGTCTACAGTATTTACTCTCTTACTCCTATGTATTTAGCAACCAGTCAAAAATACAGCTAAGGACCAAAATACAGCTATATTCTACTTTGCTGTGTTTTCACTTGTTTGATACACCAACATATTCTTTTAATTCAGTGCTTGGTCCAAATTTCCTTACCATTAAAAAAAAAAATCCCTGATGGGGTATGGAAATCATGATGGGGTGCTCTCAGGCAAACAGGGATTAATTGTAATTGTCAACTTTTCTGAGCACACTTAACAAAGTAGCAGCCACATGCTGCCTTATTCCATGAATCCAGGAGATTGTTTGAGTAGGCAGTGTTATATTACTCTGGGGTGGGAATGAAATCATGTGGGAGCAGCAAGCACAGCTCATGGAGAAAAATTACCATTTTATATTTATTACTTTGACTGGCTTAAGTGCCACAGGAATAGACTCTCTAATGCATTTGAGTGCAATTCCCCAACAATTTGACTCTGTTGCTTTGTAAACTATTTTTAGAGAAAGTCTCAGAAGGCTGTTAAAAGTACAAACCATCTGACTTTAAAAGGTTATTTTGGTGGTTTATCAAAAGGATATAAATAATATGATACATCTTTCCAGATTAGATTGATACTTCAAATTCATCTAGGACACCAGAACTTGAGGAGAAAAATGCCTGTTTTTAACTTGCACATCATTTTTGTTCCATAAGCTTGAATACACTTCCTCAGCAGGTTTATCATCATTTTGGCTTTCCAATTGTAACTGTACAGTGTAGATTTTTCATGCTTTCAAAACAAGGTATTATTCTAACGAAGCTACAGGCTTGAATGTACATAACTGCATAATTATACTGTTCACAAGTTAATAGCAAAAGAGCATAAAGAAGTTCAATTTTAGAGGAGATGCATGTTAAGAAAAAAGTAGGCAGGCAAAAGTTCATGTCTCTAAAAAGATATCTAATCAAAATTACATTCTTTCCATGAAACAGTAAGGTATTTTCAGGTTCACTTCTCTACCTTTCGCCTTCATGCAGCCACAGACATTAGAGATAGCCACTTGTCGACATCCTATTCTCCATCATCTTGCACATTTGAAATCTGAGTGTCCAGCATAAAAATGTACCTTTCAGCTGCTAGCACTCTAGCAGGTTAAGTTTTGGGTTGAGCTTCCAACACAGAATAATTAGTACCTTGAAGAAATATATGCATTTTTTCTCAGTGTAATAATGTAGTAATAGCCACACAATGAATGAACCAAATGATAAGACTGAAAACTCAGCCTGTTTACTGAATTGTGTCCTAGTAATAGCTCAGAGGTGCTTCCTGTTTATTTTAATAGTCTTTCCTATCTTAGTCACCAAACCTTGGGCTGTATACATTCCAAGGCAGAGTCAGAGGATACTCTGAGTCAGAAACCTCTGAAAAATGTCTCCTTTCCTAGTTGCCATTTCAGTGAATACCAGCAAATATCTTCCAACCCACCAAGCTGGCTGTCAAAACAACTGCTATACTATACTTTATAAAATATTTACAGTGCTTCTTAAGGGATACAACAGGCTCTCATAATAATTCAAAATCATTTCTGTGAGGATCTTGCACACTCTCCCCTGGAACTGCCCAGACACCCTTTGTCTGCTCTGTAATGCTGCTGGAAGCATAGATGTGGGCGGAGCCAATACTTTTTTTTGACCATTGTACTACTACACCAGCATCAGGAAAGGAAGTGAGAAAGGCATTGACATCTAGCTGTCATCATCCTGGAAAATGCTAATCCACCACAGTGACTCTAATGCAACATTAGTCCACGCCAGTTCATCACAAACCAACAGTTTCAAGCTCTGTTTCCTTTCAGCTCACTGTGTTCATCAGTTGAGGGCAGCCATGCCAAAACAGCAAGATCATTGAACCTTGCAGTGTCTGGTGGGAACTGCCAGATTACAGAGGCCGTAAGACTGCAGTTGCTTTTCCTATAACAAGACTTTTGGATGGCTGTTCCCTTTTCTACCTCTCAAAAAATTTTTGATGCAGGGATTAGAAAGAGGTAAGCAATTCTCCTCCAGTCGCACACACATCAGTTGTGCACATGCTTGAATAATGGTGCTGGAACTGTTGCATGGTAGGTAGTTGGAAGTGAATCACACTAAACAAACCAGTGTAGACCTCATGACTTTGGTAAGTTACACTGAGCTAAGATAACTGTAGCTATAATAAACCAAAATAGACAACAAAATCAGCAAACACATTATTCTAATATTTTTGCTATTGTAGTGAAAGATACCCCTGTGTTGTGAGATATATTAACCATTTTTTTCCAACTTTTCCACATAGACATACATGTAAACTACCCTGAAACGGGATTAAACTTTGTTTTAAATGCACTTCAAGGAACACTGCACAGATCACTGGACAATCTACCTCAGTGCTTTATAGCCAACCAAATCCTTTTCCCAATGCTTTTATTCACTGTCCCATTTTCTGTAATTGTATTACTCCTCAAGCAATGGAGATGAGATCTTTGCTCAACTTTTATGTCTAAAAAGTACAGTGTCTTCACCACTAGCATCTTCAAATCTGCATGGATTTAGCAACAGTAAGAAAGAAAATGATCTTCTGGATCTCATTCTGCATTCCAGAGAGAGTTACAGTTATACAGAAACAAATTCCAACACTTGCAACATCACTGATTTTTTTTTTTTTTAAGTGATATGATATATATAGACCACAAGGGAGAGGCATAGCAAATAACTGAAAAGAAATTCAAGAAATCACCACTGTTTCTCATGGGAAAAAAAAAAAAAAAAAAGGTAAGGTACACATCAAAGGAGTAATGTCAACATAAATACTTCCCTTCCCCCCAAAAAAAAGTCAGCTCCAGAGAGCTGTAAAAGCATAAGTCAGAAATAGCACAGATGACTCAGAAAAGTATTTTCTTTCATATCTTACTTTCTGCTCTGGTCCCAGATATATTCAGGTAAACATGAAGCTATATCATGGAAACAGCAACTTGCAAATGAGAAAACAATGGATAATGCAGAGATCAATGCAAAGATCAGCGGGAGACCTTGCTTCTAGGGAACACTCTCCTTCCAAACTCCAGAAACTGCATGCAGTGAACTACAGCCACTTGCCATTTAGGAGTGAAAAAATAAGTCAAAAGAAAAATCACAGCAATGACAGTAGATGGAGTTAAATAGTAAGTCCTACCACAGCACTGCTCAGGCTAGGAAGAGGGGAAGGACACTCATGTCAAATACCTACACTGCATTGGAAAAAGACACTTCAGACATTTTTACAGCTGTTTTCTTCTCATCATTTCCCACTTAATATCTGTAACTATGGGAACCTAAAAGAAAAGGCAAGGACTAAGGGAAGCAGGCATTGAGAAGCAAGACATCAATAGTTTCTTATAGAGATGAAAGAAAGGACAGACCAGCAAGTTCAAATCTAACCAAGGAAGAAATCACATATGGCAGTTCAGTAATGGTCAAATACACATCTCTGGTACACTGTTTAACCCATAAACACAGAATCCTGATTTTAAAATAAGGTAGAAACATTGCAATATTTGTCTCATTTTGCCACAGAAATGCATAGTCTCCATTGATATCTCCAGTGATTCTGGCTTTTATATCATGTTTTCTGCTGGTTACCTCATTAAGCACTGGTGTCTGAAGTGTATTGCATCCACCATGTTCTGTAGCAGAGCAGTTATTACATTTGCCAAACTTGTGAGAGATCCTTGAAGGTATTAACTTTGCTATTTGGCCAGGATTCTTTTTTAACTCTTTTCTTCATGCAGAATGAAAGAAGACAAGTCAGATACAATTAAGAACCTCTTTCTAAACTGATTCTGAGAAAAAGGTTTTGGTATCAGATAAGAACAGAAAAGTCTGAGATATAAGATTAAGTTACATATTTAGTTTCATCCAGCAAATACTTTTTGCTAGTTGATATTATGTGACCACACTTCAAGAAGTGACTTTTCCCCTCAACTTCAAAGAAAGAGAAAAACAGAAGAATGAAGTTTTCTTTTGCTTTAAATCCACACCTACTTCAAACACAGCTGTCTTCAAGAAAGGCTGAGCTCACTTTTAGATTATAAAATTGAGCACTTGAAAATTAAGCACCTAATACTCCTCCGTCAAACAAAATATAATTTTGAACACTTTTCAAACACATACATTTTTCAAAATTAAAAGAATTCTATGGGTTTAAACAGAGAGACTGAGAAATTCACACTTAAAAGAATGTTTCCTAAGAAAATGGAAAGAAAATTGCAAAGAAAGCTCAGCTTCATCTTTCAGCCTTAAGTTATTGTGGTCCTCTGTGACTCCAGATGAAGTCAATAGTCTGACAGGTAAAATGCTTGACTAGGGATCAGACAATTGCAGAGTTGATTATCCCTGTCTTGTGAGCATTTGTAGCTTCCCCTTGGCATTTATTTGTGCAGGCCAAAACTTTGAAGCAAAATCATAAGATTTTATACTGTTGCAATCTGGTTATACATTTAGCGTACCTTGATATATTTTGTTACTTTTTATGTACCCCTCCAACAACCTATGACTCTTTTCTGAGTGTAAAACAGGAGTTACAGAAAAACAGAGTAGACACATTTTGCTTTGAGCCACTAAAAAAACCCCAAAATGAAATCACATCAATCCTCTAAATTTTTGATCTGTTATTTAAGCGCATTACAGAGCTTGACCATTCTGGTCTTAAGTTAGTAAATAGTTTGGTTTGTCTGTTGGACACATAAAGTTAGACCTATAATGAAAGTGCTAACCAAATAGATAACAGACTGGCAATGAGAGGATGCCAGGTCTGGTCTCATGAGACTACAACACTGCATTGCCAGTGACCAGTTTTATCTCTGCAACAGCAAGTAGTTCCAAAGCTTTGCTTGACTGTTTTGTTTTCAGTCTAGTCTATGCTGAAATGAAGATTTTCTCAGTACATATGGCTTTCAGCACTTACTTGCTGTGGATGCAGACCCTGACCACAGTCATCTCTCTTTGGTAAGTGATATTTCAAGCTTCAGGTGTTAAATAAGGAATTTGGACAAGGTCATTTCTGTCCCCTCACCCTCCCCACCTGTCCAGCCTTTGATATGCAGTTTACCTGAAGAATTAAATGGCAGCCTCTAACCACAAAAAAAAAAAAAAAAAAAAAAAAAAAAAAAAGGCCAGTAGCCCCTGTTGTGTTTGATTCATGACCCACTTAACAAGTGCTCTGGTGAAACCTCAATTCATTTCTTTAGGCCTATTTCTTATTTCTTACAGCACAATCTGTCTTACGGCTCAGTCAGCCCCATGAGGCAAACTCTGGCAGTCCCACTTCGCAAGTACAAGGAGGAGGAGGAGGAGACACGCAGCAGACACCATCAGTCAGCCCAAGGAACATATGAAACATCCCATTGCTCAGTCTCAGGCACCAGAAACATCCTGTACTCTCACACTGTGATTCAGTTTCATCAGGTGCCTGCGGTCGGACAGCAGATCAGGAGCACTGCTCCATCAGTGCCAGCAGGGGCACTATCTCAAGAGATTGCAAGTGAATTCTGCTGCACAGGGCAGGATGGAGCAGCACTGCTGCCTTCATTGGCTATCGGTGGTCAGAGGGCAGCAGATGTGCCACTGCCAAGTGTCCCTGAGTCAGTACTGATGAAGAAGCACCTTGAGTGTATCACAGATCAATCAGGACAACAACCTGCTTTACAAGTGCCACTGAACATGCTGTGATGCTCTGAACACACACAGACTTGTTTCTACAAGAAAATATTTTAACTGCACTCGCAGGTTAACATTTTGTAAAACTGCCAGTGAATGCAGCCAGCATCGTTAATGTGATCACAGAAACTGCTGATGGTAAGAATTTTATTTAAAAAAAAGTTGTAGTCCAAATCAATTAGAAGATTAAAAATGTATGCCTTAGAATTCCAAAGGAATGCACAATTTTTACATACAAAAAGTATCCATATGATAAAAAAAGAAAGAACGAGACTGAATTTTCAAGAGGGTCTTATAAAACCAATGACAAATAATGACAGTAAAGGCTGGCCAATTTGTGGTGGTTGGGGTATTTACTTATATCCCTTTGCAGATGCTTCTGATTTTTATTGGGTTTTTCAGGTTATTAACAGATTTATCCTTTTCAAGCAAAACCACTGCTTTATTGAATGGGCCTAAAACCAAAATCAAACCCAGGGCTGCAGAGGCTTGTGCGGATGGTGAACAAGCAGAGTTGTGGGAAGGGTCTGTCTCCACCATCAAGCAGAACCCAAGGCTTACAACCCAGTCCTTTTGACAGAAACTAAAATCAAGGGCAGCATGTGCTCAAATGGTGTGAAATGCAGCGGTGTGAGGGCAGGCACTGACCGTGTTTGGACACCTCTGTACCTGGGGTCTGAGAGGAGAAGCAGAGGGTGATGGGTGGCCTTCAAGGGGAAACCAGGGAGGCAACCACATCCACTGGCCTTTCTGAGCTTCTTGCCTCACGGTGATCAGTCCCTCAGCTGAAACACCAGAACAGACGCAGCAGCCCTGGTTCTCCACATGGCCACGTGGGCAGTCCCTGTGGGTGGCCCACACCTGAGCCAGTGGTCGCCTCTCTGCAGGATGGGCTAAAGCTGAAATCCTAAGGGATCAGGACATTAATCGTAGAACATACTCAGTTGGAAGGGACCCATCAGTATCATCAAGTACATGTGTATCATCGAGACATGGATAAACAACTTGGATAACATGTTTTATTATCCTGTTTATATATATGTATTTTATATATATATATATTTGTTTTTTTCCCGGAAAATATGTTGCTTGTTCAGTGATTTCACCAACAGAAAATCAGGGCCAGATACTGGCATCAAGCCGTTACCCACATGGCCACTTTCTTACCCTCTTTGTTCATCACTTTATTTGATGAACTAACATATTCAAATGAAGTCAGGCTGTGGTTCAAGGAGCAGGACTTCATGCACAGTGTGAAAAAGGATGGGAGAATTTAGAAAAAATGAACTGCTGTAAACTGTATAAGTTATTTTGAACTCTTCCAGCCTAAATGAAAGGCTAAATAGTAGTGCAATGCTTGGGAGCACACAGCAAAACTGATTTTTAATTGCTATGTTTTCTTCAAGGCTTATATGGAACAAATGTATGTACATTAAACTTGAAACAAATTACAGAAAAGCACATTTTTTTCTTTTCTTTTTTGATTAATTCTTCCATGTTTATTCACAACCTTTGAAAGCCTTAAGCTGATAGAAAGAATGGACAGTGAGAACAGGCAATAGTTAGATGGATTTGGTATTCAAAATGCTGTAGAAGCATTGATATGAATCTAGTACCATTACGTAATTTCATTATCTGACCAAATGGGCAGAAGACATATCAATTTAAGTTTTGCAGTCTAGTAAAAACAAAGATCAAATAACTCTTTCAAAGGTGTGAATGGTCTCCAGTGGACTTTTCTGGGGTCTGCTCTGAGAGGAGCCAAGTTACAACAAAGCAAATGAGAGATCCAGTCCTGTCCCCAGAGAACATTTTAATGGCGGCAGGATTAAGCCACAGAGTGGAGAATCAAGAATGCCTTTATTAGTTAAATGCTAGTTGCCCTGGCAGTACATGTAACACTGAACAAGGATGGGAGGAGTTGGGTTTATCTCTGAGTTGAAACCACCAGCTCAGTTTGACTTGTGGGAGGGAAAGAAACTGTGCCTTCAACCTCCAGGTGATGCTTTGCCTCCTGCAAGAGACCTCTCCTGATCTGTCCTCAGAAGAGCAGTTCCAACTCACCCTTTAGGATATTTGCACTGCTGAGCCCTGGATTAACATAAAACACTGGTAATAAAGTAAATAAAATTAGCTACTTCCCACAGAGGACTGAGTCACAAATAAAAATAAAAATTAAAGATAATAAAATCAGGAGGCTTTTTTTTCCCTTTATTTTTTGAATGTTATTTTTAAGGAGAAACTAGGAATGGGGGAAGCAAAGACATTTTCCATCATGAATTCTTGAATGCTGTACACATGATCTCACTGGTAATGGGTCAATGCCTCCTGCTGTGCCTTGGGCAAGATGGCTGTGATATATAAATACTTCTAGTGGCTGTTGACATTGCAGAAATCTTTTATTTCTCTCTCTCGCTCTTTTTTTTTTCTTAACTGCATCCATGTCTCTGTCATAGGCCTATAAATATTAAGAAGTTCATAACAGTTTGTTGACCTAATAATTGCTTATTGCACCATTTACCACACATAGGCAAACAACAATTGTCACATTGTTAATAAAAGAAGCTGAAAATTTAAGCACAAATAAGGACATTTGTGGCACACTGTCATCAGTAGTGCTGGTGTCAGAGACCAGTTCAAGAGAATCCTTGAGGGCCTGTAGCCGTCAGCTCGCACCCAAACCACCTGAAATCAACCAAAAGGCTCCCTTCCAGACCAGGGAGAAAATAGTAACTGGTGTAATAATACAGAGCTTCTATTTGCTTTTATTAGTTCATTCATCACACGGTGTGTGTGTGTGGGGGGGGAATAAGATATTTTTCTATCAATCATTCTCCCTTTAGGAAAAATGCTGTTTCATGTAATCAGTATTCTTAGAGAATTACGAAGTCCTAAGAAGGCTCAGCAGAGTATCCTAATGCCTCTAAAGTGAAGGTGAATAGCAGTGATCAGATAGTATTTTTTTTTGCTACATAGGGACCATAAAAAGGTCGGTGTGGAAATGATAGGGCAGAGGAAAGCAGCATAATACACCTTCATTATAGCAAATATATGATCATGATTACTAATGGCTAAAAGCAAGTGAATTTTCCAGAGTACTAGTAGCATTTCAGTTTTCTGTAGGACAATGCAACACAGAAATTTCATGTATGATGGAGGGTGATTTTTCTGTTTCCTCTGATTTCCCGCGTTAAACAGTAACCCAAATAGGAATAGGCTGCTAGTATCAATAGAATATAGTACAGAAAAGAAGCAATAATATCTGAGTATTTTATATCCCATCTTTTTCTGGACTCACGATGGTGCCCATCAGTAAACAAAGATAGATTAGAGGACCAAAAGTCATCATTGCTTACTTTTATTATCTATTACTTATTGCTGTTTATCTGCAGTTCTTAAATGTAACACAGGATACCACTTAAAATTTTCTAGAACATGAGTTTCACTCTACTATTCTCTCCCCGACCCAAGGGAAAAAGATGGGAAGATGGGTTATAATACACAGGCAGGGAAGAATTTGAGGCCAGATATTTTCCAGGCTATTGAGCTTCCAAGGAAAATCCTCAATGCCAGAAATTTCAGCAAGAATATACTGTAGAAAAAGCACACAGAGTGCCTAATATTAAATATTTTTTCTCCTTTGTGGTAGATTAGTACTTTTTACTGCATTTTTTTCTTCTGTACATATATGTGTGTGTGATATCATTCCTTACAACAAATGAGACATCAAGGTATAACTCCCCTGCCTTGCAAAAGTGGCACAGCAAAAGTCAGCTGCTGTCAGAATATTTTCTGCAAGATACTGCTTTTCATGGAAAGTACCACTACAAACAGGGACCAAGAAGGGTAGTCAGACTACTCAGATATTTTCCTCACAATGTTTTTAGAAAATCTCCATTTTTAGAATTTCTTTTTTTAATAAACAGCTTCTAATCAAAGAAGAAATATATTTTTCACACAGAAAAATTGCTAACAAGAAAGGCAGAAAAGCAGAAGAGCCCATAGTTTTAACAGGAGCCACTTCAAGCAGATCCAAGCTTTCTGGAGAGTACTTAGTACAGCAGGGAAACACCTTAAATAACTATACTCACCCCATTTCCCCCAGGAAAGAGCCAGAAAAATCTGTAAGATGAGTGCAGGCCAGCCTTTCTAGTCCATACCCACCTCACTCAAACATTTGGTCTCAAGACAAAAAGAAACTGAATGCAATTCTTTGGCCAGCACTTCTAAGCCTAAACTAGGCAAACTAGTGACAACTTTAAGCCCTAAAATAAAATATCCCCTTTATATTATTTATTGTCACCTTCTATGTTCTCTCCTCTTTTTTTCTGTTTCTCTCCCTCAGGCAACTTGCTGCACCTATCAATAATTAGACAAAAGGAATAAAAGGAATAAAGCTCTGCAAATGTACAGTTTGCACATGTGTGTTTACTTACATCTTTTCCGCAACCGGGGCCAGAAAAAGAAATGTGCTCAAGGCATGCTTTAAGTGTCCTGACAAAAACAAGCAAAGGATGAAATTCAGTATCTTTAGATACGCAATAAGCTAAAAATAGAACCCACGCTACTATAGAAAATACAAATCAATGTGTTGTATCTTTTACGGTTATCTGCTTTTCTGTCTTGACTTCTTTCCCTTTCAAAATGCCAGGGAGTCAAATAAAATTCAAAAGACTCCTAAACCACTGAAAGAAACTCTCAGTAGTCACTGGGTGGTTTTACCTTGAGAGATGCCTTACTAATTTGCAATCCTTGACCATTCATCATGAAGGTGCAACAGATGATGATGGCATCCAACACATTGATTCACTTCTGTCCCACACACCCCACAAAATCACAGCTCAAAAATAAGGATAGCACCTCCCTCTCAAGCATTGTAATCTTGTCTGCCTCAAGATTCTTCCTTATCCAGCACAAGGGAAAATGATGAAAAAAGAGCAAAAGAGTGGCTGAAAATGCTAAACATTTTGATTCAAGAAAGAAGGCCAAGGCCGAATCTGGCTTCCACAAAGTCTAAAATGCAAAAGCAAAAAGAGCAACTATAATATTAATAATTGAAATTGAATTAAAAGTACTGTAAGCTAAGGTCAAAGGAGTATTTTTAGTTTATAAATTTTTTATTGTTTTTGATCAGTTAGAGCCACGGAAGGCTTTGAATACAGAAATATGTATATAAATGAAATAGTATGTACTAAGATGTCCTAACTGAGGACATTTTTTTAATAAACCATAAAAATTGTATAATTAATGTAATAATAGATTAAGGACACAAATAAGTAATGAGAATAATGTTAAAATAACTGCTGTGTAGGCAAGGGTACAGAAAGGTTAAAAATACAACCATGAATCCATATTCTCATTTTGTAAATGCTATAGCAGGGTTTTACTGCTATGACAATCACAGCTATGCATCCTTAGCCCAACTCTGAGTTATTATGGTATGGGAAGACTCAGTTTGACTTGAATCATCCAGTAGTTCTGAGTCTTACAGGGAACCTTTATTCCAGAAGGGAAAGGGCAACAATCAACCTTAGATTTGGAAAGAACACTGTTTTTGAATTGGCCTCCAAAGGTTAATGGCAATTCTCAAACATAGGCATGAGGGAGAGACAGTGAAGGGCTGTATCTCATGTACCTCCCTCCTACCATCCATCTGGGATGCTCAGGTACCCTCTCAACTCCCATAGCAAAGGTCATCACGAGGTTCAGGAAGGCAGGTGTTGAGGCAGACCTGGGGGGCTCAGAAGGGGCAGTCCCGGTGCTTGAAGGGTTCAATTGCCAGTCTGAGCTCAGGTGCCACAAAGGCTAATGCTGTTGCATGGGAAGGGGTATCTTGCCTCTCTGGGAAGAAGGTCGAATGATAAGAGCAAAGGAAATTTCACATTCCCAAATCCTCTATGGCAGTTCAGGGAATCACGGAATAATTGAATTGTCAAGGTTGGAAAAGACTGCAAAGGTGATCAAGTCCAACCAAAGAGATTTTAGCCACTGTTCTCATTTGTCCCTCTGCAGCCCTGGCATTAGGTGGGCACAGGAATCCCTGTAGGGCATCAATCCATTCCCAGATGTCTCACCACCAAAGTGACCTATCACCATTGCCTAGTCACATCTACTCTGGCCCAAACATATCCAATATTTTAAAAAGCTCAGTATTTAGCCAGCTCTTTGAAGATGAAAGGCAACATCTGATCATTATATGAAATTTCATGTGTAGACCGTGTAATAATAGATGGCGCATGATGCACTTTTCAAATGTACATTATTAGTATTTTGGAACATCAGGCAAACTAGATCTTGTAAAGATTTTATTACTTCTGATGCAACTGCTACCCACCATATCCTCTCTAACAACTGTATCTGAGAAGGCTCAGGTGCAGAGGATCCTTCAAAAATTCTCTGGGCTTTGTGCAAGGAGAATAAAGAAGTCTAGAGCTGTCTCCACAGAAATCACAGATTAAAGATAAGATCTGAAATCCAGCTGCTAAAATACTAACACAATGTTGCTGGCAACCTTTTTACACAAACAAGAGTCTGATGCTCTGTAAACTAACAATATAAATATTTTAAATATTCAGTAGCAGGAAAGTCAAAGTGCCAAGAAGACCATCAGAGAAGGAAGGAAGCAGTAGTACCAAAAAAAATTATTGTTTGAAAATGAACCCTGCCCATGTGAAGCATGATTTCACAGACACCATGCACATAGCTGCTCTTCTAAACAACTGGGTTCATTCCGTAAAAGTTATTCCCTGCTGAAAAAAGCAGTGCAAGTCAGTGGGAAAACAATCCAAACTTATTGGCTAGCTGGCCATACTCTTCCTAAGTAGTAAGCTTTCTCTTCATGGGTTCTCCCACCTATCTAAAAGGATTTTCCTTGGAAACCTGTGATTATATGGGTTAGTTTGTGCTGTCTCCTAAATTAATGCCCTAATTTACTGTCGTTCATAAAGTAAATACACGTGCATCTCACTTCCAGTGTCTCAAAAAAAAATCACATGGGCTTCACTTCAACTATTATCCTTAATGCCACCAATGGTGCTTTTAAAATAAAAATATTGATGGCATGTAATTTGATGGCTTCATCACACTGAGCTGAGGAGTCATGCTACACCCATTTTTAGTTTGGTTTTCTTGTGAAACCTCAAGCATCGTCCTTATGGTAGTGACATACCACAAATAAAAGTGTGTGCTGTGGATCAGAGGTAACTGCATGCCCTTGACCTCATGCTTTTGAGAAGGAAGAGATAGGTGACAGACTTCAGGAGGCATATTCATGTTACCTGAAAACACGTCCTTATTTTACATGTATTATCTGTCTTAAAAACCACAGAGCAGAGCAACATCAGCACTAAGGCATTTGATTTTCCTGGAACAGAAGGGTTGCACAGGGGCTTAGGAGTAACTTCAGCCTTCCAAACAAAACCAAATGGGAAAGAAAAATGAAACGAAATGCACAGATTTTTTCTGAACAGTAATAGTAAGGAGAACAATTTTGACATGTACAAAGGCTGCGTTTATTATCCCCCGGAGAGAAGATGAGTGGAGAAGCTGACATTGGTTGCATAGTGACATTTCAGGATGGAAGGAAGGCATGTAGCCAATTAAGTCTAACATTTGTACCCCGTAGTGTTTTTCCCCTCAAGTGCTTATCTAACACTCTTTAGAATATGTTCACAGCTGCAGCTTCTATTTCTGCCCTTAGTAAATTTTCTACTCTTCCTTTAAAGGAACATGCTCTAAACTTCCTTCCTGGTTCATTCTTTCTGTGATTCACAGGATCTGGGACCTCAAATGAAACACAAACATTTTATCCTACTTACTATTTTCAGCTCTCTTCTAATTTAAATTTTCTCCTTCCTATTTTAAAATTAAATCACTCTCAGTCCAACCAGTGCTTATTTATTCATTGTCCTTGGATTTTAATCTTGCATTGACTAGCCTTATTTTTTTCATGTGTTACCCCAGACAAAAAGACCAAATGCAATATTGGTCTATCACATATTACATTTGCTGTCTTTCACTGTATCTACAGCCACTTACCAGTTCCCTTGTCCTGCAAACAAAGTGTTTTTATAGGACTTCATTCTTAATTGATGCAGGTGTCCATTATTCCCTTGATCACTGTACCACCAAAGCATACTCATGCTTACCCTAGTAGCGTGTAGTGAGGGTGTGTATTAGCTGAAATTTACAGGTTCAGAACCTGAACCAACACAAGGGTCCAAACCATTTTCCCCTCGACAACAGTGAAATTACAAACCACCGTGTGACTTAGAAAGATTCACAGCCCCTACCTTGCAAGTTTACTTTAAATCATATGCAACCACTTCAGTGCTGAAGAATCGGGTAAAGCAACTTGGCCCAAGAGACACCGTAATGAGCCATAGAATCAAGCCACATTGGCCTCTTTTGGGGACTTATCTTTGGAAAACACAGGCTGATAATTAAGAATGTTGATTCTCAAGGATGTACAACAAGGATATTGTACATGGCTGTGGCTACTCAACAAAAAAGTGGGGGTTTTTTGTTTTTTTTTTTAGTTTTTTTAAACCCAGCTATAAAAGATAATGAGATGAAACCCTAGGTATTCATCTTCTAACAGAATAATTTGTGTAAAGGACGAAGAAGATTGGAGTAGATAAACGCTTTTATAAGAGAATTGTGAAAATGTTCAATAGACCTCGCAATGCATGCTGATATTTTAAGATACTTCACAGAACATTTTAAGGGTGTTCTTACAAATTGCAATGGCTCTTGTATATGAAACTGTGTCATCTGCAAGAGCTATTTTAGGAGATTATCTGCAAATTTGCTCCTACTTGTCATTGACAGTAGATTGCTGCCATTAAAGACATCTCTACAAAAAAAAATCAGCCTGTGATTTTGCCCTGGTATAGGCTGTGATCTTTCATTTGGGAGCTATATAGACAACTTTATTGGGACTAATACAACAGATCCATATGCTTTTAGACTCTTTGGTGTAGAATATGCTCTATCTAAAGCTTCAGGACACAAACACTACTATTGATGCTATTTTCAGGAAGCATTGCCTAAATTTGCTCTACAGCTAATGCACTTGTAAGGCAATGCACAAAATACAGTGGATGAGCAGTTTCCTCCCTTCTGCATGGGACATATTTGGGCTTTCAGGGGTCCCACTTGCCCATGATTTCCTTCAGCATGTTCACTGTTTTCCTCAGTCCTTGTTTCTTGTACCACTGCAGAGAAAGTGACCTGGAGCAGACCTTGTCCAGACCTGAATTTCCTCTTCCCTGTCAGAAGCAACTCTCTTTGCCATATAGAAAAAGTTTCTAAGAGCAAAATTCCCGAGGAAACCAATCTATTTGCCACCTGTCTGAAACCCGAGGTGGAAAACAACTGTTTTCAAAACTTTAGCAACAACTGTGAGGATACAACAGGTATGACAAAGGCAAAGTAACTCTATGTTAATGACTCTTAATTGCTCATCACTGTTTTCTCCCTTGCGTCAACACCTTTCGGAATTTCAGTTCAAGTTGAAGACTAAAAATAACAGTAGAATACACAATTGACAAAATTGACAAAACAGAACACATGTTGATACTCTAAACACCCCAGCAGGTCCTATATGTTTCTTGTGAAAACAAGTTCATTAGCACTTCCAATATAGGGAGTTCCTGTGTCTCTTTGTCTCCCTTGCCAGAGATGCTAAGAACAGATAATTTCTTTGACCAGTATGACTGATGAGCCACATATCAGGGTAAAGAACAAAGAAGTTTATGAGACCCGCCTCTAGATTGAATCATAATTACAAGAATGTCTTTGACTTCAGCTGTACCATAACTGGGTAAATGTATCTAAGACTCACTAATACAGTTTTGGAGTTTACAATGGCTTCATGGCCACCTGTCCTTCCAGTAGCTCAGTTGGTTTTTTATCACTCTGATATTTCTCCTATGAAATACTTTTAAAAAAACTCCAAACACGTACTTAACCTAACAACAGTGCTGCTACCCTTCATCTCCATTAGTTTATATTTTCTTTCTTAGAGACCCATTTCTATTAATATCTATAAATCAAGAGCCTTGTGAGCTCGCCTAGTGGAGCCAGACCAGACCAGGGCTTTTCAGATTCAAACCTCTGTCTAGAAGACAGACACTGCTTGTATTTAAGTCAACAAAAAATGTTTAGTCTACTCTTAAGGGAAGGAAACGTAGCCAAATACAATATACTTTATATTAAAAGCAGTGAGAGTACAGAGGAACAGTTTTTGATGAATCAGCAGAAGAATACATAAGCTGTTGGATATCCATTCTTCATTGTTCCTGAGGAACATGGACAGATGGGGAAAGAAGACGATGGAGCAATTATGTCACTGGCATGGAAATGACCTTGTCTCAATTCTACTTCCTCTGATTTCCAGCTGAAGAATGTTTCAGCTAAAGTTTGTTCTCATAAGCAAGCTACAACACATCTTATGGGGGCTACAAAAAAGTCTGTGAAGACAAAAGGGATTCACTGACCTTGATGCTACAGCAAACTGTTCTGTTTCCTGCTTCTCTTCTTCAGCCCACATCTAGGAAGTTAGAACAGAAGAGGATTGCTGATATGAAAAGATGTGCCAGGTAACAAAAGGAAATGGGATGTCCAAAACTGCAAAAATGAATAGTGACTCAGGACAAAGTAATAAGAAAATTACCTCTTTCTAAAAAGCATCTTCAAAAATAGTACGATTTGTTTAGTTTTAGCTGACACTCAGCTCCTTCCTTTATCATATACAATAAAGTGCAGAAAAAAGCAAGACTCAGGAGTCTCAGACGGCTGCATGGACTCACTCTGTAGACACTAAAAGAGGACTGGTCTCTTTGCTAAAGACCCTTGAACTGTATTTTGAGCCCTAGCAGTGAGCCACAGGCTCTGTTTAGCCAAATCATTCTACATCTAGAACTCATCATATAGCACCTAAAAATGCAAAACACTCAGAGCTTTAACAAAGAAATCATTTTTTCTCTCTCATACAAGCAAAGTCACAATAAGGTGTGCACACAAAGGTGATACATAATCCTGATGTTTTTGTAAGAACAAAGATACCTCCAAAGCCAGAAGTAGGACATCACTCTGGCATTTTGTTAACATTACAGGTTGTGCTTCATGGTTAATTCACTTTAATGTTATTCCATAGGGAGATACTCACAACCTGCAAGTATATGTGAAAATTAGTATTGGCTTCAAAGATGAAAAAAAATGATGTAACTATTTACACACGTTTGAGCATGTAGTTACTTTTTTGTTTTGACACTAAAAGTTTAAAATGCTTGTCTCACAATGATGAGTCATTTGGGAATTTGCCTCAAACTGGCCTCCTCAAAACTGATTCTCTTCAGCTCAGTTCAAGGCCATCACTCCCTGTGCCTTCACTGCTCATCTGAAGGGAATTATCTATCTATTTATTTATGTAATCTTGCCATCTTCTCTGTGAAAACAACCCCTTCTTAAGACCTGAAGACTGTTCAGCTGCACTCTTTTATAGCTCCAGATTGTTGACTATTCACCAGGTCTTGAAGTTTATCATTCCACTGTTGCTCAGGATTTTTCATTTCTCCTGCCCTCCTGCTCAGATTTTCTTGCAGTAAGATGTTTTCCTTGGTGTTTTTATAAGCAAATCATTTAAAAAACAATTACAGCAGATTTTTTTCTTCAAAATAGAAGCAATAAATATGACAGGGATTAAATATTTCTGTTTTCTTTTTCTGGTTTTATTTGCTTTTGGCTTCTCATCTGGTTTAAAGCCTAGTCCTTTTGCAATGGAATTCTGACTTCCCTGTTAATCACTACTTCTTTGACCATCCTTCCACACTGGACTTCAAAATAGCTCCATGAACCATTCTTACACTTAACCCTACAGGCCATGCAACCACCAAGCACAACATGCTGGGGGAATAGAGCTACTGTTTCCAGGAAGCAGAGGTAAGGTGAAAAACTCAGCAAAGAGGCATATTTTGAGCTCCTTATATAGAGAAAACAAATATTCTTCCTCTCACTTGGACCCTTTCATTGGTCTCTTCCAAATACTAATGGAAAAAGGAAGAAGAATTCTGAAAACAGATCACTGAGGATCCAGAAACTCCTCACGAGGATGGAATCACATAGACCTCTGGAAACCTGATCTACATCTATGTTAATTGAAAATCAGATTTCTTTGTCCTGGGCAAACTAGGACAACTAAAACTTGAGATATCTCTGCCTCACATCCCTAAACATCAGCAAAGGACTTTTGACAATCAAACTAAGTATTAATAGCATAGTGTGAATTGATACAAATCTTACTAAAAATGCAACTGCCCTTTCAGTAGTACCTAGATGTAGTAACACTGATACTGCATCAGTTTTGATTTTCTTGTCAGTCACTGGTATTAGGCCAATAAATATAGCTACCTATTGCGTTGCTTTTAATCCAGAGTTGCTTTGCAAACTGCATCAGAGAGCAAGCATTAAGGTGCTAAAACTAGTTTATGCTGCAGTACTAACAAATTAAAAATGGCACACTGTTACACCAAGCAGTGTACAGTTCTGCCAATTGATTTATGAGGTCAGGAGTAAAAGAATTTATCACCTGGCATTATCTCTGCCCAGATTTAATGGCTGCTCTGTCATCAATGCACAAAAAAATTATAGGAGTTGAGAAAGGTCTTTTCCAAAGACAAGGGCTGTTTACAAAGGACTGCTTCTCTCTAAGACACCATAATAAAATAATAGCCTCAGCGGCTTAAATCATGCAGCATAGTGAGAAATCAGTATGGTGGTGGCTTTTGGCTCCAGGCCAATATTTTTAAATTCATGGTCAAATGACAAGAGGACTGTCACGTCATCTCCAGCCATGAGAAACATATTAAGCTCTGGACTGTCTGGCATTTTTGCTCCCCCTTTGTGTCTCCCAGGAGCACAAATTTAATGGCAAACTGAGACCCTTTGCTTAAGTTCAAAATGACATGTTCACTATTAACTCAAAGTCTCTTTTCAAAAATAAGCAGTGACAAAGGACAGAGAACTACTTTAGTTCCAGTATAAGAAATCACAGGAAGAAAGAGAAAGGGAAAAATAATTCTTTTTTTTATGGTGAGGCTTCATCTTGTTTAAAAAAAAAAAAAGTGATCGGACTGTCAGCAGTACTTTAATATAAGAACCAGTGCCAAGTTTCACCTCAGAGATGACTGTACTTTGTTGACAGATGAATGTGTCCCTCTCTACAGTACATTCACAAACTTCCCGGATTAGAGGAGAGATTGTAAACAAAAGGGTTTATTATAATGGCATTCATCTGAAGAGAAACAGGAATAAGTATGTATTCAGGAGATAAGAAGTTTATCAGCATTACCAGCTTCTACTCTCATTGCAATCCTTGATATAAGAATGATTTGGCTGTCTTCCTCTTCCACCATGCGTAGGCACTCAAAATCACAGTCTTACAACAAACAATTCGTGCCCTATTTACTGCTCAGAGTCCATGAAATTCATTGATGTAAAAATATCAGGTGATATTAGATATCAGATATAAAAAATATCAGATTATAAAAGGAGGATGAGGTATTCTAGAGACTTTGTTAAAACCTAACAAAAGGGTTGAAAATTATTAAATTCTAGAAAAAAGTTTAATTATCACCTCATTTAAAATTATGCTAAATACAAAAGAGTACAACCAAAGTTATGAATCTAACCTCAAAAGTCAGTGAAAATATTTTCATTTTTAAACTCTAAATATATTTTTAGGGCCCACTAAATTCAAAATTTGCTTAAAGTTACATAAATTTCTGTGGTCAGGATGGCAAAACTTAAGTCTATTTTATGTGTTTTGCTGAGCAGTATGCTGCTGCACTGTGTAGAAGACCTGAACTTTGCTACTGGCCACTGTATCCTTCATTAAAACACAGTCTTCCTCTCAGAACACGCTCAGACTTTGGAGAAGATCAGCTTTGGCATTAGCTCATTTCTAATTACAAGTCATACAGTCTTAATGGAATACAGCCAAGTGCAGAACCCCTCAGCTGTCACTGTACAATCGTTCATCTAAAATTAATAATGAGAATGTATTTTTAATTAAAATATATTAAAAAAAAATTAAGAGACCTGCATATGGAGATGGCGATTTTTTGTTTCCTAATTTTAAGCTTCAGCAGAGCAAATACAGGCATCACCTGAAACTGCATTTTAGAGACTCTGAGGTGTAAAGGATAATATGGTAGAAAAGAACAATTTCTAGGAATATGATCAGTGAAGCAGAAGAAGACACATTTCAATCCACCTTCTTGGGCCTTAGCTCAAGTTCAATTTTACCATTAAATTCAAACAATTCGTAATAATGTAAAATTCCCTAATTTCTCTAACATAGTCACTGTACTTGAGAAATGCATTACACTTGGTATTTTGTATATAATAATTATTCTGCTCCCATATATACTACAAAATGAGACTGAAAGAGTTTCATAGACACTATGGCAATTAAGGAAAATTAAAACATCTGTATATGTATCCATTATTTCCATTTAATATTTTTTTAATCTCAAAAATGGTTGCTGTTCAGCAATCCAAACTTTATGTTAGATTTTGCAACCAAACTCAAGCAAATTTTAGAACCATAGAAGACCAGTAATTTTAGCAGATTTGTCTTATACACAGCACAGATATCAACCCTCTCCTACATCCTACCAAACTATTGCTTTTATTGTTGAAAAAGATTAGATTATGTACACTTCTCAATAAGAATACCTTTTTTTCTTCCAATGTGCAATAAGAAAGTCAAAACATGTCTTTAGTTCTCAGAGAAAAATGCAAGTATTATAGGGCACTAAAATACTGAAATTCTCCCAGCAGTGATCTCAAATCATACCCAATATCTGCAGAGTCTCACCATCTTCAGTTGTGCTGTTCAGCCTCTTATACAGCTTTGCACTAAGAAATCCGCCTTAAAAAGCTCTTTATCTGGAGTCTTTAAACATGAGGGTGTTCAATTACATGCAGTACCATGGTGTATTACAGGGCCTGGGAAAACACTCCAAACCCTAGTACGCATAGATCACCTTCAGGGAGTTGGGAACTGGACAATTGTGGCTGTGTTTAATCATGGGTTTATGTTATGAGCAGAGCTGGAAGTTTGGGAAAGTCAACCAAAGCACCCCCATAATCACTTCTTTTTCTCATCAAGAGAACGTCCAACTTTCTACTTAGAACTAGATGTTACACAGGATGGCGATATGGCCATATATATATATATATATATATATAGACAATACACAGGATGGATAGGATGAGCAGTAACAGTACTCTGTTACTGTCTGCACTGGCTTGTTTAAGGGCAACCCAAAAATCCTGCCTCAAGAGAGAGTGAAATCATTCCACCTGAAATTGCCCACAGCACTGGAATTTGGAGCCTTCCTACTGGAAACAGCACTGGAATTTGGAGCCTTCCCACTGCAAATAATGCAAAATATCAAGAGCAGCATTTCACATAGCACCAGAAGAGTCCCAGTGCGTTTCACATATACAGGCTCTTGGCTTTACATCTGTAACTGAGAAAAAACAACAGCCCCATAGGCCCCCGTTGGGATATCAGATGAATATCAACACAAGTGAAGGTATAATGAACAGCTAACAAATGAATTTCTGGTAAGTACTGGAATGTATGCTGTTTTTATATACACACAAGTAGCATGCGTAGGCGTATCAATGGGTGTTCATGCATCTCTCAACACATGTACACATGTAATTGACACATCATTAATACATACACAAGGGGCACGAGGTAACTGAATTCCCACACATCTTTTGACATAGGAAGTCAGTGTTTTGGAGTAATTAGTGGCTAATTTGTATTGACATGGGTGCACTTGGAAAGTTACTGTGGTTCCCTGATGTGCTCTAACTGACATTTTCACTGAGGGTAAGGGCCACTGAGCCTATGCTGCTGTTCTTTCTGTAAGAAGAAAGAGGTTTCAAAGAACAAGTTAATCTCTAAATCTAGCTTTTTATCTCAGTAGTGAACATTTTGTCTGGCCTTTGTCATTTTGTATCCCACACCTTTTGTTATTTCTAGGCTTTTCTAAGAAGTCCCAGCAGGAGAAGAGGTCACAGTGCCATAAAAATATTACTGCTTTTGAATAATTTATTTCTAATTTCTGCATTTTAGAACATCTCTCTGTGCTGTGGATCCCACTTTCCCCTCCCCTATTCACAAAAGATATTTTATTACTCCACTGTATTCTAAGGAAAATCTTTCAGCAGACAGCTTCCAGTAGTGCTAAAGCCCCAGCCAATTGCAAGGGCATGCAACAGGACAACCACATACATTTTGAGAAACGAATACAAATGATGAATACCTATGTAACCAGACCAAGTGTTTTCAGGAGTGCATTTTCAGGAAAGGGTACAATCAACATTTTATTACTTAGATTACTGAGCCATAATTTTTCAATGTACTGGCTCAGGGGCAATGGGTGGTCAAAACACAAGCCCTTGAGAAGCCTCCAATAAGCCCCATGGAGGTAGTTATTCTTACACAGCTCTTTCTCTCTCCCGCCATTCCTTCCCCCCATGCCCCAAATATATATATATATATGTGTGTGTGTGTGTGTGTGTGTGTATTATAGTTTGCCTTGTATCTATTTTTCAAATTCATTCAGCTATTGGTTGAGCAGAGGCATGTAATGTGTGATTGCAGGATGGCCTTGTAGTAGGAAGTTTGAGCATTACTGAAGCTTTCTTCCGTTGCCAAGTGTTTCTTCTGCTTGCACACACTTTATCACCCAGCAGCATCCTCCCTTTTTCAGCACAGCACCAGTAATAAAATGAGCAATGTCCTTCAGGGCTGAGGTTTATGTGCTATCACTAATTAGCTTACAAGGCTTCCCACCCTTAGGGATGCGGGAGGTAGACCTGGGAGTTAGAGACTTGGAGATTATATTATGCATGTGGATGTAATGTATTTAATATGTGTTTCCCAATACATTCACAGGTAAGCACCAAAGAGATTCACACCACTACTAATGATTACTTTTTCTGGCCTAAGACACCAAAAGGAACAAAAGGGATATTTTAAAAAGGAATTGCTCTCCTAGGAAGTAACCAACAATAGATAGCAGTTCAAAAGTTCAATGTGCTTCTAAGGTCTGCAAAGCAGGTCCTCACTGATGATGGACAGAGAGGAAGAGGGAGGAAGAAGAAGAGATCAAAACCCAAAACAGATGGATCAAAGCAGCAACACTGAGTATGCGTTATGCAACTGGAGTGCTAAAAATGGTTAGCTGTGGATTTCATTACTTAGGAAGATAAGCCACTGAGCAACAGAATAGATATCAAACCCTTGCTTTTGGTACCTAATTCTCACACAAAAGGTTCCAAAAGTTGGGATATTCCTAAATGCTGAATTTTTCCCCCATTCATCACTTCCAACCTACTCAGCTAACCACTGAAGAGCCAAGGGCAAGATTCCAACAGTCTGCAGATTTATACTAATGAAGATCTTTGCAAAAACTCTGTTAAAAGCAAGCTGCCTTGACAAAAATGTCACCATTAGATCAACCCTCCATCATTCACACCATGCATGTATAAACTGCTTATTCCACACATGGAAGGTTTTGTATATATTTCTGTTATATATATATATATAATGTTTATATTTGTATATATTGTATATAAGGAGACTTATTTGATATCACTTGACAACCATCCTTTTTGGTTCCTGACACCAAGAGCCAAGAACATCTCAGGAGGATTCTTTGTCATACTTCCTTTGGTACAGTGGTATCTCTTCCAGGATACCAAAGATGATCCTCCTCCTGCTCCTGTCTGTCCTACTGTTAACAGTAGAATCAGAACTCTTGTTACAGACAGGTCCTATACTTTCATCAGAGTAAACTCAGTTGTCAACACTGCTCTTCTTCCAATGCCAATTAATAGAAATTTAAACCATTTGAGAAACACAATTATTAAACAATTTGGTTTGTCTAACTGTAAACTTTCCAAAATCCCACCTTTCCAAGGCACTGAATCTCCAGTGAATATAAACTCATGTAAAAAAAATAGATACTACTGCATTATGTTTTTGTTATGTCTCTGAAACTTTCTCCCTTCTTCTGGTAAGATGCCATGAATAAAACACATCTGCAAAGCTTAGAACAGTTAAAAAGCATAATTTCCTGCAGATACACACTACTCACTCTTGTTGTTGCTGGTTAAATAATGCCCAAGGTTAACAAAACATGGGGTATAAATAATGGGGAGAATTGGTGAGCAAATTCTGTCAACCCAAAGCAGGAGTGCCGCACAGAGTCTGAGTATGCTGACAAAATTCAGCAGCACCCTTGTCAGAGTAAAATGTTGCCCTGTAAAAGTAAGGACCCTACAGGCTAAGCTTACATGAAATAACCCATACAGTGTTTAATTAGCCTGGTGGATACTCCTGCTGATTAGCTGTGACAGTTGGAAGATCCTAGAGCAGAGGGAACAGGTGTGGAAACAACTGCATTATATGGGAAATGGATTCCAATTTTTTTTGGTTGAAATTTGCCAGTTTGAATGTTTTCATCATGAAATAGAACTAATTAAGTCCTGAATGATCCTGGCTGCTGTGTATGATGTTAATTTTTCTTTCAGACAAATTGTAGGGTGCTTATATATATTTAAATCCATGCAGAAAAGTACTTGTTTGAGCAGGTCATATAAGGTCTTCAATCCTGCTACACATACAGCTCCAAAAGTTCTTTTTGCTCTTCACATAATTTTAGTGGTGGATTTTGGTTATGCATGTGATAAAAAAATTAAAAAAGGTAAAAATATAATCTTAGGTTTCTTTCCACTAAGCCTAAAAAAACCCCATCTCTGAGTACCAAATGAACTTGCCTAAGAAAAGTTCTTCTAGCTTCAGCTGAAATAGCTCAGCAGCAGGCCTTCAGTGATGCCTATGGAATACCTGGGGCTAGGCTTTGCTAATCCATAGTGTTTCATTTTTCTACCTCTATCACTGCATCCAATTTGAATGTGTAGAAATTTAAAACTTCAAGTTATTCTGGTCTCATTTACAGCTTACAAGAAGCCCTGGGGAAGTCAGGTCTTTTGAGGAAGTCATGATGCATTGCCTATCATCTGTAAAAAATTGTAAGGACAAAGGTTGCAAGGAAAACCACCAAAATGTAACAAAATATAGTTATGTGGCAAAAATATGTATTTATGAGGTTATATGTAACTTCATTCAGCTTCCTGTTGCTTAGCTTTTCAGCCACATTTCTCAGTGACAGATTTTGTGACCAATACGTCTGTCCTTGAACAGGCAGCAGTCACGAGCATTGAGGCCATGCTGCTGAGAACACAGCTGTGCT
>JAWWLV010000121.1:30919225-30930924 GCA_035041135.1 Platyrinchus mystaceus | reverse complement strand
ACTCTCGAGGAGAAAAGACAATGCAGAAAGAATCGCATCTTGTCGATCTCACCCAGGGAGTCTTTCTGCTGTGCCTTCTGCAACCGGACCTGTCTATCTCACATTGGCCTCTTTATCCATCAGCGTGCTTGTAGCAAGCGTGGGTAAAGCCCTTCTCAAATCTTTGTTCATGAAGCCTGGCCATGATGATGATATGGTATCTTCACAGTATGTGGTCTGTCACTTTGTTCCTGAAACAGAATGATAATTTTTCCTTTGGCTTTTCTATAGCGCTTCCCATGACAGTGCCTGAACAGGAGCTAGCATTCACAGCCTGCAAGCAAGGCAGAAGCATTTCCTCCATTGTGGAGATGGGCAACAGGGGTACAAATTTATTAAGAACAAAAGTATTTGACTTTAGACTTCACAACTGAGCGTGGTCCTTTTTTTCTGGTGTGCCCAATACTGCACACCATTAGTTATGTTCATAGCACAACTTCAAGAAATTCAGTTACACCTGAAGAGGATCCCATCCTAGACACTATTAGTGGCATGCAGGAAACAATGGCAGGAAATTCCTTGCTAGCTGTGGAAAGAATGATCTGAAATCCCTCACCTCACATCATATAGAAGGAAGAAAATTCATCTCTACAGCCTGATATTCAAGGATACAACCCAAGAAACTATAATTTCTCTCCTTGCAGCTGCCTATCTGATTCACTATGCACACTTAAAAGAATATAGTCATCGAGGCAAAGCACTTCTAGGGAATAATGTTCTCACATCTCTTTTAGATAGGCCCATCCTGAATACAAGTCAGAAATCCTAAGAAAAGGGTAGTATCTGAACACACAAGCAGGCCACTATATTAAGCATGTGTGCAGTGGAGCACACCAAAGTTGTACTAACAGATTAATTCTGACATTTTCTAGTTTTTGCACAATTTAAGTTGGTTTTTTTTTGCAGCTTCACTATCTTTTCACATGGATATATTTGTTTATTTGCTTGGATGTTTGCATGTGTGCGGTTGCCATGGATTTTAGGAGGGTAAACCAAGAGAGAATTTATCCCAAGGCATCATGCTGGTTGTCAGTAGGGTTGTAACCTTCACATCAGTCACAGAAACCTCTGCTGTTTCAGATGAAAGGCTGATAGCAGGAATAACCTTTTAGTGTTAACACAGATCAGGCTTAGAGGTCAACAAGCACTATTTTTGTGACTGTTCTGAATATTGTAGAAAAAAATCTACATATTTCATGGAAAATAGTCTTGACCAAAATGTTTTTCCCTAAATCTAGGCAAGGATCAATTTGGATCAACTTCATACCTAAGTTCTGTAGGCATTCTTATGCTACAGCTTCAGCTGTTCTCAAGGAACTGTTGCCTTCCCACAAGGGGACATGCACTTGCCTTCATAACCCTTTCTTTTCTCACACAGGCAGATGTGTTACTTGCCCCACCATGACTCCCCTTTGTCTCCTCTCATTGAAAAATGGATATAGGTAGATAAAAGAGAGACTTTGGTGTTACCACAAGACCAACAAGTAGATCAGATACTGTTGGGTAAGAGAGACCAAGGTACCTTTTTATGAGAAAATATTCTACATTGTTCTAGTTAATCTTCCACTATTTGCAGACTCTCATTTTCTTCATATAGAACATATTTTTATTAAACTGGCTTTTTAGTAGATTTGCTGCAGCAAAACCCAAAGAAGAATAGCCTTTTCCACAGGAAAGCAAGAAAAAGTCTGTTTGGGCATAATGGAAGTGGGGATTGAAATTCAGACAACATTAACCAATCCACATTTTTTGTTGGATAAGAAGGCTTGCTAATTCCTGTGTTCAGGTCCTCTTTTCTGGAGGACCTTTTTCTCAAAAAAAGCAAAACAAAAAGTGAAATTGAAAAAAAAATAATACAAAACCCACAAAATAAAACCCTCTTCTCCCCCAACAGCAATGTTATCATTGGTTATTGAGCAAAGCCTGTCTCAACTCTAGCTTCCCGTGTTACTGGTACAGATTAATGATTCGACAGATTACTGTGTTTTACAAACATCCAAACTTTAATCAAAACCACGTCAGAAATTCAAAATCACAGCACAATGTTATGTAGATGCTTTAATTTGCTTTCTCGGAGAAGATAAAGGTCAAGTCAATAAAAGGTCAAGCTGACTAGTATGAATTGTGTTAATATTCTTCTTAACCTGTCACAAGATTGATTATTGGTGTCATTAATAATTTCCTAGAACTAAAGAAACTAACACTATTATTCTAATAAGAGAGTAAGAAAGTGTATCAACTTCCTGCCATTCCTATTTTACTACATGTGGAAGTTTTGAACAAAAATCAGTAAAAGAAAATAACCCAATGAAATCAAACTCCAAACATTCTGTTCCTATACAGAAAAGGAATGACCATTTAATTAATCACATATTGGAAAGACATTGAAAACATTGAAATAAACTGAGTTTTGCGATAAATTCACCTTAGTAAGTTTTAAAGTTATAGAAGTGTGAAACTTTTCTCCTTCCTTTAACTCCTGTGCACTTTGTCTCAGCTGGTGTTTTTTCAAATCATTACAGGCTGTCAGATGAACACTGTGTGCCTGATTCTCCAGCACTGCATGTTTGCAGAGATGCAAATGTATAAGAGAAAAAAGTAGCAGAACATCAGTTTTAGGAGATGTTATTTCTTTCCTCTTTGCTTCGCTTACTGTTAAAAAAAAAAAAAAAAAATTCTTTATTTCCCAAATGTGAATGATCCAGCTTGGTCCAAGTCAGCATGCAGCCCAGCTAAGTGCTCCCTCTCTCTTAGAAGCTTCTAAGTTTTATTTTCTGTATTGTTCATTTTGCTTCAGCTAAAGGTCACACAGAATTGGCTTGCACTTAAAAGGATTTCTCAGAAGAGCTGTACAGGCCAACACTGCCAGGGAAGACCAGGTTTTTCACTGCCAAAAGCTTTCTTTTGATAATGCAACATAAAACAGTCACTCACATGGCACTGGTTGCAAACAAAGAGGCAGGGTGTCTTTAGTAGGACATATATATGCATATATATGCATAGTTGCATCACTCAGGCATACAGCTTCTGGGGCAGTAGATTAAATAATGGAAGAATTTATGTGATTAATTCATTTGAATTCATGTGATGCCAGGAAATCACAAAAATAAGAACAAGCCAGTTTTGCGACACTGAAGCTGAAATTCTATACCTCTGGAAGGTAAAGGACTCAATAGTGCACAACAGTTCTGCAGAAGATCTAAATGGATCTTTAGTAAAATATTTTTGCCGTAGATGACAATCTGTATCATGAGATTCTGAAAAAGCAAATGTGAAATAGTAAGAGATGAAAGATGATAAATGCGTTGTAGTGAATACTAAAAAGAGAAATGTGCTCCCTACAATAAAACAAGGTCATCCAGAAAAATGGCCCTAAGTCAGCCTTAGAAAAGTAATTCTAATTTGATGCTATTACCATGTAATATTTTGAAGTCTTTATTGTTTTCTTACAGACGACAAATGTTAAGCCCTTTCAGGAAAAAATCCCAATTACACCACCCCAACACTGACAGAAAAACAAGCAAAGGAGAGACAGTTCGGTCTGGCAGCCTTGTGGGCGATATAAAGACTGTGACATAGCATCACTCTGTATGAGGAGTATGGCATCTAAAATAACAGCATCAAGTTCCAAGATTTGATTTCATGTTGGCCGGATGCAAAATGGAAGTAAAGTTGTACCAAAGCTGTTTACTCAGAAAAAACTTTGATGTAGTCAAGACCTCTCTCTAAAGTTCATTCAAATATGGTTATTAGTTTTATCCACTCAAAAAAAAAATTCTTTTACACATTTAAAAAGTACTTGATTTTAATTTCAAAATATTTGTTTTAACTATTTCCTTAATGGAGATAAAAAGGACTAATAGAATAAAACTTAAAAATAATTTTATATAATTGAAATTTTTGTGTGTTTTGACAGCTACAAGATATTTTGATCTGTTTCTTTTAGGAAAAAACCAAATATTGCTTAGTAAGCCCACAAAAATAAAGTCATTACCACTGATACACTGATCTATCTAGCTCTGATTGGTTCCAGACCTACACCTCTGTGTCCAATCTCTTTTGAGGTGGTAGAAATTGACACTTCAACAAAATTTCAGTCTAGCCTAAGCCCAAACATGGGATGATTATTTCCATTTCTGACTGGAATAAGAGACTTTTTCCAGTTGTGATAGCCCAGAAACTATAACCACTAGTCATAATTCATACTGCATGAGCTAAAAATGAAGGATTCAAACAAAAACGAATACCTGAAGTACCTGAGAGACCACTGAGAACAATGAAATATGCCCTGAACTAGATTTAATGTAGCTGGATGTTAGTAAAGCATTTGATATACGGATTCTGCCTTACAAACTTAATTCAAATTGGCTTGGATATGAGTAGAGTTACATAGACAATAAATTTTTTGAAAAAATCTGTAAACAAAGAGTAGTGATTAACACTACCATATGAAGTTGGGAAAATATACAGCATAGTGATATAGAGATTAATGTTCAGTAGAGCCTCCTAATTTTCATTTATGTTCAGACAATGGGCAGTAAGTACCATTTTTTTATACATGTATATAAGAAATATATGTACTCACACACACATGCAGAACAGTGAACTGGGAGATCTTGTAAATTCTAGTGAAGAAACAGTGATGTCATAATGAGATTCAAAGTCTGAAAACAGATGGTACCGTCTTAGGAAATGAGAATCTTATGTCAAATATTCACTAGTTAGAAATCTGAAATACAGAGGTCCAGAAGGCAAAGTAAGGGTAATACTGAACACTGCCATAGAAACAAATTTCCAGTGCTGTATGCTAGCAATAAGAGCAACACAACCTGAGGGGTGCACATACTGAGGTGATATATGACACAGCAAAGCAGAGAAGACTGACCAAGATGCTCCTGGAATATCATCACATTTAGTTCTTTGTCCCTAAGTATCTAATACTGACAAATTAGTAGCAATACAGAGAGGAGAAAAAACCTGCTGCCTAATGGTAGCAATATCTAGGCCACAATTCCACTGAAGTCAATGACAGGCACCTACATACCTTTGAGGATCAGGCCCTCAATCTCACATAGAAGGATTTTCTTATGAAGAAAGATTAAAAGGTCTAAATATGAACAGCTCAGCTAAGCTCTGGCTAAAGGGAGGCAAGATAACTGCCTATAAATATTTGAAGGGTATAAACATTAAGAAGGGTGATGAATTATTTAGACTGGTACAAGGGATATAACGAGGAGTAATGGGATGAAATTAAGAAAGTGAAAATTTAGGCTGCTCCCTGACAGCGAGGTATATTTCATCTGTGAAATAATTTACACTGAACATCATGAAAAACTTCTTCAGTGTGAGACATATTAACCTGTTACAGTCTCCTGACAGTAATGGCGGAAGTCCCATCTTTAGGGGGATGCTAAATTTAGAGAAAACAAAGTATGAGAAAATGAATAGAGGACTACCTTTCAGTGGTCAGGAGACTTTCTGGGTGACCTAACTAACAAATCTATTTCTCAAGAAGAAGAGAGGGGTGGGAGGGAAGGTATTTTTAAGATTTGGTTTTATTTCTCTTACTCTCTTAGCTATTTAAATTCCATTGTAGGAGAAAAATACTTCCACTTCTAAATAATTCCATTACTTTTTTATAGTCAATTAACATGGAAGGCAGTAATAGTCAGCATATCTCAAGAATTCATCTTTAAGAAACACAACCTGAAAATTTTAAAGTTCTTAGTAGGCTTGATCTTGCACTATACAAAATAGGCAACTATAGCATGAGCAAATCTCATATCAACTCTAATACTTAGGTTAGCTTGCTGACACAAAAAGGGACACCTAACTCCCAGTTTTAAAATGTGTGTGTTTGTGTGTGTGTGTGAACTCATTTTTAATTGCTTCTCTAAATGCAGAATTTTCAAGAGAACAAAGAAACTTTAAAGCCTGGAATGAATTTCTAGTACTAAAATGGTCACAGACAAGTTTTTTCCTTGTTAGAAACCATCGGCAGAACTCAAATGACATTCACATGCAGGAAAATTGCTAACTCAGAGTGCCACCTACTAAGTAACAAATGTGTCTTTCTCTATCAAACCAAGTGTTGATCAGTCTAAATGTTTTCCATTTTATGGTACCTGACAAACACAAGATATCAGTGTTGAAGTTTAAGGACAATAGCTGGTTCTCCAATCTAAATAATGCGGACTGAACCACTACCAGCAGTTTGTCTTTCAACTCTACTCTTGGCCAGGTAATAAAAAATGTTTGTTCTTTCCTTCCCACTCTAAAGAATCAGTAGAACACAGCTGTTTATTAAAGACAAGTTTTTCTTTCGTAGAATTGCAAGAAAGCATGTTGAGGGAGACCCACTTGAAATTAGCTCCATAACATTTAGTTTAGACTATATATTGCAAGAAGAAGAGCAAACTAATCTGCTAAGATTTTCCTCCAGATAATGGACACAGTTAGTTTCTGTTCATTCTACAGTAACTCCTATCTAGTGCTCTTACACAGTATTTTTGTATTCAGCTACATATGTATTTAAATATTGGATTCAACAACATTTGTATGAGCAAAACTTGTCCTGATTTATATTTATGTGGTCCAAGGGAAGTCAGTGAGCCAAATTCCACTCTCTGTTGTATCTTCATTAATCCAGAGGACTTAATTGGTCTCAGTGGCTTTGCTCCAGAGCATGGAATATACCTAAGCATAACTTCATAGCATATAAATCAGAATGGAACATGTCTCCCACAGTAAACACTGAAACAGAGTTTTCAGATCAGTTTTATGACAGCCTTGCATGCTTACTTTATGACTTCAAAGCTTGAGAGACTGAATAATAATGTTCAGCAGATTTTCTTGATTTTCAACCTGCATTCCACAAAAACAAACCAACCACCATCACCTTGCAGGCCAGCACAGATGAACAGTTAATGCTTTATTCTAAGTGTAGATTACAGAAAGTAGGGTTAGAAGTGATCTCAAGATACCATCCTCTTCAACCCCTGCACCAGGGGTATATAAATCTATCATGACAGACCTTTAACACAAGCTAATAAACATCGGATAATTGAAATTATACAACCTTGCTATATAAAATCCATTTCAGTGTTGAACTGTCCTTCCTGCTAGAAATCACTTAAGCCCAAATCCACAAAAGGATTCTATATTTAGAAGTAGGATTAAAGTGGGATTTACAAGTCCAGAACTGAGATCCCCAGACCACCTGCCTTACTGTCACCAACTTCAGAGGTGAAACTCTTTTTCCACATCAAAGTTCCCCAGAGACATAAGACTTATATTTGCACATACAGAGGATCCCATTTTTGACAAGACTGAGTGACTCAGCATCTGGTCCATCTTTGCACCATTCTGGAGTCAATCCACAGGGAAGGCAGATAGAGGATGGAAGGATTCAGTCTAGAGCACATGGTCTTTGCAACATCATCAGATTGATTTTTGCAAGCCTACAGCACCAACTTGCTACCTTCCTTCAAAATGAGAAGGACAGAGGAAGGAGAAAGAAGCACAGCGCTCCGGCACCTCCTCTCTTTCTACTTCAATCAATAGCTAAAGCACTCAAAAAATCAGAGTTCTGGAGATTCATCTGCAATTTTTCCTTCCAATTAAAGAAGCACTCACCTACTAAGGTGGTTAATGCCAATGTCGTTCATCCATTTCCACTTAACAGGCTGGACAATGTGCATAATCTAAAAGTTTTCTTAAAACTAGCACCTGCATAAATTAAAACAAAATAAAAATTATAAAAACCCTTTTGAGAGACCATAATAGAGTCACAAAGGCCCTAGAAACTGCCTATAGGATCCCTGGTCTTGGGAAGCATCTCACCTTTGTGACCTGCAACAAATATTCATGGAACAGGGTAGTGACTGAAATAAAGGAGCACTTTGAGAGAGAAGAGCTCTTCCATGGACCACAGAATTTGAAGATATTGTTAGAAAATGATAATGACCCAGAATAATTTACATTCAAGGTATTAAGTCTCTTAAGAGAGCAGGACATGAATCCAAGATCTCAAGGCACATGACTCTGAACTTTCACCTTCCCCACCCATACTGATGAGTGATCTTGTCTTCAAGTACAAAGTGAAGGGCCTCAAATTCCATTTCAGCCCCTGTTTGTGGAGGGGTTATTGTTGGTTTTGTTTCTTGAAAGGAGTGACTTTTGCCCTATTATGTTTCCATGATTCTTTCAAAAGGCATAGGTGTTTACTGTCAGGACCAATTCTACACAGGATGACTTCCAAAACATGAATTCCAAAAAGGGTGAAGAAGTTTCTTGTAAGCAAAGGACAGCAAGCTGAATTTTTCTTCCACCTTTCAGAGTGTATAAAACAAAATTGTCACTGGTGGATATCCTCTAGAGTATACAGGCTCTTGGTAGGGTTACAGATTCCCCTGCAGCACTCGAACACCTAAACATTGGTGTTACAGCACAGAGAGCTAT
This sequence comes from Platyrinchus mystaceus, assembly GCA_035041135.1. Lineage (NCBI taxonomy): Eukaryota > Metazoa > Chordata > Aves > Passeriformes > Tyrannidae > Platyrinchus > Platyrinchus mystaceus. The sequence continues at coordinate 30,922,425 of JAWWLV010000121.1, read as the reverse complement.
AGCAGATTTCTGATGCTGTGCCTCAGTCAAGTCTGTATGCTTTATGCTGTATTGTAATGAAAGTTTCAGAAGTAAAATGCGACCAAGAAAAATTCTGGAGTGCTTAATTATTTACAAAGATTAATCAGGAGATTGATTTCAGAACTATAAGGAAGTGCTAATATTTTGAAAAGATACATTAGTCCCGGAACTCACAACGCTAGGTGTTAGTTGGAATGTTTCAACATGGAGCACTGATTATCTTATTATCTTTAAAGACCTAGGCACCATGTGAGGAATTGGCACTATAAACAGAAAATTCCTAACAGGTGCATAATAGGCACTTCTGCAAAATGTTATGGGCCTTTATCACACCCACGAATGACACATTTGTAATAAAGATATGCAGATAAGTCCAGGTTTCAGATAGTCCATTGTGTGCGCGCTTTTCACGTTCAGCTTCCTAGAAAGTTTTCAGTCTAAACACATGTAAACCCATGTCCTCCTCCTGTTTTCTAGAGACCACAGAGATTAGGGAAAAAAAAAAAAAAAAGAAGAAAAAAAGTGTGTACCTTAAATAAGTTTCTGCTGATTTCCAGCTCTGTAACTTTTCTCCCATAGTTTTTAAATATCATATATGTGTAACTCCCTTTAACTAGATACCAAGTTTTAAATCAATGCAAAAATGTATTTTCTATTTACTTTGTGCAAACTTGCATTAACAATATTATATGTGACTTTCATCCTTTGGTTTATCACTAACTGTGCAAAATCAACACCCGATCAGTCTAGACAGTAAAAAATATTAAAGTAACCAAATTAAATATTTCTCTGTTCTATGGAAAATTCAGTCTAACAAAGGAGGAAGAAAAAAGGAAAGAAAATAAGGAAGCCTTTGCCATATTTCTACAATGCAATAAAAATAGAAACAATGTCTAAACCTCACAAACAACCTTAGTTTTTAAAAAAATCAAACCAAAATAATAAGCTTTGCTTTTGATTGCAGTTAAAACTTGAGTCAGTCAGTGGACAGCAAGCTGATCAATGTGTCTTGAGACAACAGAAAGTGTTATCTTTCTTCCTATTAACTTTTTCTTAATTTACAAGGAGGCACCAGCTTGGGAAAATCACTACGGCAACTAAGCAATGAATGAAAGAAACCCAACTGAAAAAAAAATCACTCTCCACTGCACAAGGCAAACAAATATGACCAGCTGGGTGCCTGTCATCTGCCTAACGCTGTACTGGGCTCAGGCTCATCAAAGGAAGTAGGAAAAAAAATTCGATTTCCCCATCCAGAAACTTTCATTTCACAAAAACAACATCCTTGTTCTCTCACAAAGCTTTTAAGGTGAGGCACTTTTAGGATTTGTACTTTCCCATATCTTTACAGATGCTGTTTTCCTTGAAGGAGACCACAGTGAAGCACTTGCTTTTTACACCCACACTGCACTGGCAGCAGCTGAAGAAGCTGAGGAGCTGCCAGCATTAAGGACAAATCCTAGAGATGCACATGACCCATGAAGTGTCTCATCCCTGGTAAGAAAACAAAGCTGTGAGCAAAACATTGACCTGTTGCCTGGAAAGTTACAGCAGCCAGACCTCAGCTCTGCCCCAGGCTAACCAAGAGAATTTACTCAGCTCAGTGGCACCAGCTTTGCCCTCTTTCCTCACTTCTGTGGAAATAAAAGCAATTGCTAATTACCTGCAAAAGGTAAAATGAAACACAAGAGCTGAAAACTACCTCTTAAACACAGGCTTAAAGTAAAGGGCAACACAGCTTGAAGACCCAGGTAGCAAATTAGACAATTGCATATCTTTGCTGGACAATTGCTCCCAATTTCTGTGGAGACTAAGTTTGTCCATTAAAAACATACCAACAAAAAGAAAAGTTTCTAACTTTATTACTGGCAAGAAAACCATCCTGGCATGAAAACAAAGCGTTCTTATTTTCTGCATCTCTGGCAGGGATGCTCCAGGACCTGTCATGATGTTCAGGTGTTTCTCAAGCCACCAAGTGGAGAACACTCGGGGTTTTACCACTTGATGCCAGTGTTTTGCAGAACATCAAAGAGCGTGAAATCCAGTGGAGTTCAAGCAGGGCTGGCAGTGTGGCTTGAAGAAGCTCCCTGCCGAGCAGGAGCAAGGAACACTGACAGACACATAAATATAGGGAGGAGGTAAAACTGGACCTGGCCCTATCTCATTAGAGCACAAACTGACAACTACATGTAGTTATCCACTCAGCAGCAAATGGCTTGGAAGATGGGTATGGAGACAGGAAAATACCTTGCGTGTGTGAACCTATCTAGTTAATTTGGGGATGATTTCACCCAGTCACGGCAGTAATGTAACATGTAGCAACAAGTAGCTCATGACCATCATGAAGACCTCAGTGCCCTTCTTCTTATCCAAGAGCCTGCAGTAAAAGGACTGATTCTCATCTAAACACAGCTTTTGATTACTGCCAACACCATTATTTCCTAGTAGTTCGCAACTATGAAGGACATGGCATTTTTCCAAGACCTGTGTTTGAGTGTTAAGGGTCGACGGCTTCATAGAGGGAAGGAGAATTTGAGAAAAGTGCAGAAAGGAAGAATATTAAAAGTACAAGAGGAGAGAGCAAACACGACATAAAAAAGAGAGAGAAAAGAGCACAGAAGGTCAAGCATGGGTGGGGAAGAAGAAACAGGTCCAGAAGACAATTATGGCAAAGATAAGGAAGCAAAATTAGTATTGGGAAACCCATAAATGTACTTACCAGAAAAAGAATAAATGAAACGGAATCATGCGAAGAAAATTAAAAAGCTTTAAAAATCAACTGAGAATGAGGGGCCTGCCAAGCTACATTCATCAAATATTAGTCACACTTCACCAGTATTTGTCAAATTTATTCAACAAATACTCTTTGCTGCCACAGCTGGCCAACTACTCTTCAGCAAACATATTGTTCAAAAAAATATGAAGTAAATTAATTCAATAGCCTATCCAGCTGCTATTTTTCTAGTTATATCACCCATTCCAAAAGTAAGTTGCACTGTTGTTAAATTTTTTAAATGGAGTGAGTGTTACTTGTGGCAAACAGTTTACCCCTTTGAAGCTGATATGCATATGGGTCCTATCCATAGGAATAAGAAAAGGAAGCTGGCAGAACTACAGTTAACTACCATATGCAGCAAACAGAATATAACGTGTTTTTTCTTTCTTTTTATTATGCAGGC
>JAWWLV010000121.1:30909067-30919125 GCA_035041135.1 Platyrinchus mystaceus | reverse complement strand
CTGGCAGAACTACAGTTAACTACCATATGCAGCAAACAGAATATAACGTGTTTTTTCTTTCTTTTTATTATGCAGGCATAGGTAATTTTCCTCTAGTGTAGTAAGGATAGTCCTTTGCCTAGTAAGTGTCAACTTTTGACACCCAGATTACAGTAATTAAACTCCTTTGGTGGCAAATTCAAAGTTGCAGTTACCAGCAGGTAATTTACCTCTAGTCTGTTTAAACACACTGGTGCTTTGTCAGATTATCCTTTTCCCTGTTATTGGAAGGGCATGTGATGAAGTAATTTTCACCTCAGTACATATTCAAATCAATTTTCAGTACTGTTAGAAGGCAGCATCTTTTCTCCCTCATACCATGCTTTTCATCCCAAAATATGTCAGGAATGAACTGTGAGATGTTTAGGGAACATTATTAGTTCCTTAAAATGAACTGTTTTAGAAACTCCATTTTAGAAACTGAAAAGATAACATTAAAATGTTTAGATACAAAGTAAACTACTAAATATTAGGAAAAGATCACATTTAGTTTGATGACCTTAATTTAGACCTGGGGTGTACAATATGTGTACAATATATGTACAATACACCTTTAATAATGCAATCACATGGAAGTTTCCACGTGACCTTTCCTTCAATCAGTGCACAAGATGGATGTTGCCCTGGGACTGAATTAGCTATTCAATATTTCTTTTCATCCTCTTCATTCAACATGTAGTCTCACCTTATTTACTGCATAACATCCATACCCTGCTCTGAATACCTAATTATTAATTTCCTCATGGGCTTTTGTGTGGCACTCATCACTACGGTATCTGATGTTTCACAAGTGTTAATGAATTTATCTTCCAGCCCTGTGAGACAAGCTAATAATACTTTCCTCACTTTGCAGTTGGAGAAAGGGGAACAAAGACCATGGGAATTGCCTGCAACCACAGAGAGAAGTGGGGAGCAAAAACAAGTTTAGAACTGTAGGTCCCCAGACTCATAAAGCTAGTCTTCACTCTGACAGACTTTATCACCTCACTGGCAGAGATGCCAAGGACTTGCAGACTCCATCTTACCTTAGTCACACTGTCTGTGCTCAGCACCCACTCAGGGCAGGCATCCATAGCTATGGCTGATCCAGAGAACACACTACCCAACTATTAGCTCCTGTAGACCTTCTCACATCTCTGAGTGCCTAACTTGAAAGCAGCTGCTTGACTCTTCCTTTCTTACTGTGTTAGATTGAAATTACAGTCCAAAACTGCTGAGAGAAAAACTGGGAGAGCAATTTATCACTAGGCATTAATAATTCCCAGGGGCCTTCCATTTGTGATACAAGTTCACTGAAATGTCTGATTCTGGATCCAGATTCTCGGTGCCTCCTGCTTTCCATAATGCAAGTCACTATGCTAATTCCCCACCTGCTGCCTGGCAGAATTAGAAATGGATTCCCATAGCTTCTTCATAACTGGTACCTCCAGACAAATACAGCTAGGGGCAAGGAGAGAGAGAGTAGATGTACATATATTTGGGAAACTGAGAGTGTGGGTGGGGAAAGTCTCAATTTACATGTGCAAATTTAGAGTTGCAGTTATCCTCATGGTTTGTTTTTTCTTTTTTTAGTCAGAAAACTGCTGTTAGAAAAATAAAGCAAAACCCAAGTCTTACACATGCTTCCAGTCATATGACTTCCTATGACACCCAACGTCATAGGCCATTTCTATAGTTTTAAAATTTTTTTTCCCCTCAAAATGCTGTTATTACGTCCTATTGAACATACTTATGTATACAAAAGGATTGATGTCCATGCACATTTAACCCTGACTCTGAGCAGTTTGGACTAATTTAAAACTTTGCAGGACAGTTTCTCAACATAAAACTCTTCTTCCTTCCCTGCTTCATAAAGCAAAACAAATGGGAGTTTAACTATGCAGATGAGATCTTTGAAGTTGCAAATACCTTTTATCTGTCACTCACAGTGTTTGTTTATTAAGGGCAAAAAAGTCAAGCAAGCTAGGATATAGTTGACTCTGGTGACCATGCCATCCAGAAAAGATGGCTTTTCACAACAGAGAATTTTTCCAAAAGACAAATAACACATTCCTGATCACCTCAAATGGATCCAAATGACCAGAGCACTCTAAAAAGGCTATAAGGTCCATCTTGAATATTTCAACAAGCATATACAGACACTCTTACACACCCAGAGACCACAGATGCATTTCATAGAGGCAATGCATTAAAGACAATAAAGACTACTGGGGAAAAAAAACAAATCCCAACACACAGAGCTAAAGCTATGAATTCTTTCTCTAGCAAAAGCCTAGCTGATTTCTACACGCTCAAGTTTACTGACTCACACAGGGCAGAATGAAATCTTGAGAATTAGTTCCTCTGATAAACAGCTCAGCTTTCCATCAGGCTGACACAAAGTGCAATCTCTGCTCTAAAAAGCCACAATGCTCTGTGATGGAGGGAGAGGAGGAGGAGATGCATCACACCCAAGTAGGAATGTCTGGAGACATTTTTCTAGCATAGAACCAGAGAAGCTATTATGTCTTCACAGGTTGCTGAAAAGCATAGTTTTCAACAACCATACAGAGGCTCCCACCATATTTTTCCCTCCCCCAGAGAAACTGTGAGTGCATACCCATGTATTTTCCTTGTACAGGCATGCCTATGAGGAACGCTGCTGATACTGCGTGCCCTAGAAGACACATTTTAGTTGTCCTCTCACAGTAACAGATGGAAGAGGTCAGCTCTCTGAATCAGCTCTCAGTACCCCAGAAAGCAGGGCCAAATTATGCTCAGAAGCACATGTGAACTGCAGGAGCTGGGCTTCAAAACTGGATCAAAGCACACAACTGTCAGCACCAAAACTTTCAGCAAATTCAGCAGTCACCGGATCAGGCATGGAGCATTTTCTTCCTCTCTTTCACCCAGAGCATCCTAGGGGCCTGGCCTCAGAGTCTTTCAACACTTTAACTTGCAGCTCTAGGATTTTTTTACAGCATTTTCAGCCATGAAGTTATAGAGACCTATATTTTTGTTTCCTCTAAGAATATGGTTTTTTACCTAAACCGTCTGGGTAATTAGAGTACTTCTCCCTGCCCCCCTCCCAAGTATTACATTTCTCTCTCATTTCCCAACTCATCTCTACCTACTGGATTTAATGTATTTCTGGATCAGTTCTCATATAGCTCTAATACTTTCTACTCTACTTGCTTAGGAAAATCAGGAAACAGCATTCAGCCAGCTTGCTCATTCTATTTTATATCTTGCTCTGTTCATTCAATCTCAGCTGAACTGTGCATTCAAGATAAACACAAGGTAGGTGATCAGAATCACTCACAAAGATGCACTGGATCTACTAGACTATCCTTTCACACCAAATACTCAGCAGCAGGGCTCCACCAGCGGCACTGTCCTCCTTTACTCCCACATCCAGGGAGTCAGGTCCAGAATCTTTGTTTAGTTTTAATTAAAAAAAATAAATCTCATCTATATTACAAAACTTTCTTGGAAATATCCCCTCCTGTGGCTAAATATGCAGCTAGTCCCTCACCCATCCAACCCCCCATCCCTGCTATCCTAGCTGATGAGGTGAGGGCTCACAGGCTGCTTTACTCTTCCATGAGAAAGGTGCTAACAGCTCCTGTGTCCCTCCCTGCTACTTTGGGGTGTGGCATTCAGTCTCCCTTTCTCTCTCCGTCAAGACTAAGAAGCCAAGTAAGCAACCTCCTTTTAACTTTTCCACCACCACACAGACAAACAAAACAAAATTTACTTTTTAAACATGTTTTTGTATTGGGTGAAGAAAAACAGTACCAGTTATGGATGACCCAAGCTCATCAACCATCAGATTTCATTACACTGAAATGCCATACTAGCTTGTTAGTTGGGATTTTACTTTGCTTTTTCTCACAAAACAGAAAAAATTTGGTAGCAGTTGCTCATGAAAAAATGTTAGTTTTTTTTTTTTTTTTTCCTTTCAGCAAACAGGCAACTATTTCTCTTTTTGGAAAGTTTCTAATTAAAAGTTAGGTTTCCTCCTCTTTTCCTTTCGAAAGTTTCATAAATTATAAATAACTGACTAGTCATTCACCGTCTCTACAGCAGAAACCCAAATATACTTCCTCCAGTTTTTTCAACTTTGCTGTCAGAGGGACTTTTTATATTTGGTTTGGGAGGAGACAGGCTGTTCAAGAAATTTGATGAAACCCCAAGACTGAAAACATTGTGTCCCTTACCTACAGGAAGTACATTATGAAGGCAGCTGCAATGCAATCAAAGTCACCACACAGTATGGGCTCCTTCAAATTAAATTCCCCATAACATGGTGCTGTTTCTTTGAGCACAAGGTAATGCAGTGATCATGCTAGCTCAGTCCTGGGCCTCTCTGAAGCAGATACTGTCAATCATTTCAGACTGTGTTGAATTGAATGTAACATCTGCAATATGGTGTTTACAGTTTTTCAGCAAAGGTAAAGCTGAGACAGCCAGTGCATTTTACTGAGTAGAACATGAGACTCCCCTTAAACTATTCTGGGGATTTGAATGAAGTGACTAACGACACTCTAGTCTATAAGAATTTAAGCATCTTATCCCCAAAGAATTACAGACCGTAGCTCCTTATTAAAAAAAAAAAAAAAAAACAAACAAGAAATTAAAAGAAAAGGTACAATATCATCAGACTTTGGATCCTGAAACTACTGTTGCCATCATGAAAAATCTTACCATCACAAGCTGGAATGATAGTGTTGCTTACAGAAAGCTGCCTCTCAGACCTACACCATCCTTGCATCAGCAGGAAGTGATAAGTACTCGTAAGTGAGATACAGCCTTTAACTCTGGACTCAAACCTAGAAGCAGCAAGCGGATGTAAATATGTATTGACAGAAATAACCAGTCAGTGTGTGTTCAGGGAGGAAAAACACTCTTAACTGCAGATGGCTCATCTTACCCCTCCTCACTGTGTGACACCAAACTGGCAATCCCAGGAGAACATTCTCGGTCATGGGATTTCAGCACCTCTGCATGTGGCAGTGATCAGAACAATAAGCTGAGTCACATCCCCTCTGGTGTTTCAGCCTCCTCAGGACTCCTCTCATCCATCCATTCCCCCACAGCCCACTTACAAATGTTTTTCCTGACACTGTTCTGAAAGGACGCTCCATACTGCCCTGTCTGTGTCCTCTGGACTTCCCCTATATCCTCCACTACACCTCAATGGTAAGAGGTGAGTTTGCTCCTTGGTAACAGTACCCCAAAGTTCCCTGCACAAACACCCTCTTTCAGAACTCTTCACATTCAGACTTGTGAATGTTTCCTTATGCACCATTACAGGGGACCCACAAACTCTTTTTAACCAAAGTCAAGAACAAGGAACTCACTATTTTGGTGCTTAAGAATGTGTTATAATTATTTTTAGGGTAGTTAGAAAAGTATAATAGTTGCACATTGTCAGTCCTCAGATCCCCAGCAGACATGGGACCTAAAGCCTTGCTTTGGCAAGCATCACTACACTTTCATTTAACAGATGGTATAATTTAAGCTACAACTTGATTGAATTTGAGTGGTTTTTAGAGAGAAAAAAAAGACAAAACATTTCTTTTTCAATTCACAGTTAATGTTTTTTCCTTCCCTTCTTATTATAACTAGTTTGTCTCTAGGTAAGACGTGTACTTTGTCTTAGAAGCAAAATTCAGAGGAAAAAGTTGCAGTTCCCACTGTGTCTACTCGTGCCCCATCATCACCCAGAGACCAGATGTTGCCTGCCTTCAGACCTTCTCCTTACTTTGCTTTAGGTTAAAGTCAGGTTATCTCAGCTCCCTAGTCTAAAATTGTTCTAGTTAATATGTTGTCTTACTTGAAACTGCCCTCAAACTCAAGCTACTCTCCCAGAGAGGATAACAAAGCTCTCTTGCACTGTCTCCACCAGGTGATTCTGAAAGGCAAAAACCTTGATCAAAAACTGCGAAGTATCTTTTTGTCAATTCCCTTTTTCTAAATTTTTTTCTTTTGTTCTTAATGGAAGTAGCAGCCTCCTAGCACCACACACCAACTTTTGAGTTGACCTGATCTTGAATTTCCTCTAAAGGTTTTTACTTCTGTTCTCTCTGCCCTGCCCCTCCCCACTTTCTCCTCTTCATGACAAGGATTTTTAGGGGTAAAACGGCACAATTGTTCTGATAATGCATCAGTTCCCAACTATGAGAAGGGGAAACAACCTATGATTCTTCTTTCTTAAGATCTGCTGTTTGTACACTTTGCTCTTCTATTCAGCCCATTGATTTACCTTCCTTATCTTCAATCTACAATTAGCAGAGATTAAGGGAGCTGACTTTTTACAAAAGAAAATAAACAAAAGGGATCAGGGAAGAGTTGAAGGGTAGGGGGGAAAAAAGTAAAAAATCAGTACCGTCTCCCTCTTGAGAAGGTCATCCCGAGGAGGAGCAAGAGCAAAATCAATGAATTTTGGCTCAGCAGTGACGGGAGTCAATCCATCAGGCAAACCGACGGCAGTCAGTCAGGCTCTTGCAGACACCACCTGTCCCTGCCAGCAAAATGTCAAATTTCTGAATTCATTTCCATAGCAAGATAGCACTCCCCGGGGGCACCGTTGAACAGTTTCACAGCTGCTAGAGCAACCTACTGCACAGGGAGAATAGAGGCAGCTCTTTTTCCCCACCAAGTGAGGCAAGCTGTATTTCAAAGAAAGGGAAGTACGGACCACATCCAGTGTCACTTTCTTTTAGCATTTGCTTTCTATAAGCTGGGGTCCCTAAACCAAGATTCACTAAAGGCATACACCAATGTCCCATTTTCGTGTCACTAACAAGACCTGTATCTTTCTCACCTCAGAGTTTAATTTCCCCACCTGTATCTAATCCCTCACAGATGAAGGTGACAGCGTTGACTACATCCAAGTAAAAATTTAGCCCACATTCACTATAATTCTAGCCCCTTGTTAAGAATGGTCTTGTCATGATAGGACTAATTCCCTTCAGTTAGTTCAGAGAGCACACTTTTAGTGATTGTCGTTCATCACTGAATATAGCAGTGACAGAAACTTCCCTGAAGTTCTTTGCTCACCCACACCAGAACAAACACTTACCTTTCCAGCACAACAAGTGGAAGAACCCCATATTCTTCTCTTCCTTTCTAGCTTCTGTTTATCATTTAAGTATTATGAGGGTGGTATTCACTACAAGGCAGTGTCAACAGAATCTCCAAAGTGTCAAACTTTCAGCACAGAAATACTTCCAGGAATCTTATTTTAAATGTTTTCAGTTGCCAGTACAACAGGCTGGATGGAGATATAGGAGAGCAGACACTGCAGTTGCAAACTGAACTTAAATTTTGCCCAGTTAGGCATACATTAGATCATTAGAGACAGTTTTCAAGTTCAGGAAGATATCAAGCTGAAGGAAAAAGGCATAATCCTTTACTAAAAACTTAGGAGACACAAGTTTAAAATTAAATTAATGCCAAAGTTTAGATTTAGTAGAGCACTTGGCCTAAATTCTCCAAATGTTTCACGCTTCTCTACTTCTTTAAAGATATAATTCCACTGTTTAGGTTCTTCTGACATCCTCGTCAGAAATCATAATTTAACAGCTGTCTAACATCCCAAGTTGTCTAGTTTCAGCAGCCCCCAAGTTCATAGGCATGAGTTAGTGAAAACATGTCAGCTGTGATGTCAGTGATGCCAGCTCCCAAGTGCAGGAGGTTATTGCCAGTGAAGGAGGATTTAAGTGAGGATACTTAGCACTAAATCTTTCAAAGCAGGCACACACATTCCTCCTAATTAGGATGTCCAAAAATGGACAGATGGACTGATGAGACACCCTACACAACCTGGGTTAGGTTTCTCAGGACTGATTTGACTGGCGTTGCACCCTCCTAGCAGTAGATGTGCACAATGACAGGCTGACAGAAGTTTTAGCCCCAAAGTTTCTCAAGAAGGACTGGCAGACCATGGAGGCGAGTCCACCTGTATAAGAGCTGCAGGATTACATAAAAAACAGTTACACCCCAGGAGAGAGACACCTGACTGAATGGTGTACTCACATCCAGTGATGTGAGTACAGAAACACCGGGTCATGTAATGAGGACACGTGATCAGAGGTACATGGTTCACCATGAAACCTAATGCCCAACCTTCAGATTCTTATTTTTTTACATATATTAGAGAGTTAGACAGATAGCTATAGCAAAATTCTCATTTCATGGCAAGCTCTATCTTATCTCACTCAGCATCCTCATTTCAGAAATTCGTACAAAAACATACAGACAAGCTCACTGTTTTGCAAGCATTTTAATGCTTTGATGAAAGGTCTTTGATGACAAATATTGCTAACAGGCTTCACAGAAGGAGATATGAAAAAAATTGTCACACTGTCTATAGTGTGAGACAGTGTTTAACATGTTCTTCATCTTTAAACTGATATTGTTAATCTACTTATAATATACTTGTATGCCATTCCAGGGGTTTTGTGGTTTTGGGTTCTTTTAAATCTTCTTTAAAATTAATATATATTAATCTGGAATTCACGGTCACTGTATGTATTAACCTGGTTGAAGGAATAATTGTAAGGTACTTTGTCTTAATTATAGCACCATGATACAGAGCAGTTAAATATCCATATAATTTTATATTGTTGCCCTGAAGACCCTTACTTGAAATCAACCTTTTCTTTTCCTATTTTTTAAGCAAGACTTAATTTGGAAGTGTTAGGAAAGTACGGAAAATTACTTCACCCTAGTTCCTTTGTATTTTTTCCTACTTTTATTCTCACTTTTGAAGATTAATATAAATGAGTATAGAAAAGTGTCTCTCTAGTTAATTATGCTTTAGGGAACTTTATTCTCTCCTCCCTCCCCCAAATTCTATTTTAAGGCCCAGTCTCATTCTCTCGTTCATTAAGAAACATTAGGAAACAGCCAACTGTATCATATAGCAGCCGATTCTTCCTTTCATGCATGTCCCCAGCTCACCCTCTTTGCATTGTATAACTCAAAGACAATTCAACTTGAAATAGGTTCCTTTGAAAACAAAAATGATGAGTAACTCTTTTTATTTTGCTTTTCCTTGACTGCCATGTAAAATTACCATGATACTCACTATCTTTACCTTCTCACATAGAAAAAGTAAAAAACAACCCACATCTCTGATGTCAGTTTTCCTTGTGGGGCTCCAGTTTTTAAATGGACCCTTGTGATCACAACATTTTATACATCAGTTCAGGAGGGAGTCCATAATCAGATAGCATCATCAGCCCCAAGCATTTAATGAAACAGAATTCACACCCCTTTCCTCTTCTAGCACCTTCAAATCCTTGTGTGTTTGAACTCATCCATCTTTGACAATAACACAGGTTTGGATAGGAAAAAGCCTCCATCTTAGCAGAAAGCACTCCTATCACTCTGTATGAGAAAAAGTACCCACAAAGTCAAAAGCAAAGAAGCCATAAAAAATATTAAAAGACCGTTATATGATTCTGCAACACAATGTCATAGTAGCTGTAATGAGTTTGTCACACCACCACTAAAGAGCAGAGTAAAAGACAGGGAGGCAGTTGTTTCTGGGCATTACTTCCTCATGTTGAAATACATTGAGCCAGAAGTCTCATTAGCGAACAACATCAGAGGCAGTGGCAAATTCACACTTTTTTCTACAGAAAAAAGCCACAAAACAGTGGTGATGGTAGAACCAGTGGGTCAGTATGGTATGACATGGGGGCATAAACAGACAGAGGCAATGAGAACACCTTTAGTCAGTAGTGCAGCCAGATGTAGTAAATTAGAATGATAAAATGGTTTGGGTCGGAAGAAACCTTAAAGATCATCTTGTTCTGAACCTCCTGCCGTGGGCACGGACACCTCTCACTAGACCAGGCTGCTCACAGCCCCATCCAACCTGGCCTTGAACCCTTCCAGGGATGGGGCATCCATAGCTCCTCTGGACAACCTGTTTCAGTGCCTCACCATCCTCACAATAAAGAATTTCTTCCCAATATCTATTTTAACTCTACCCTCTTTCAGTTTAAAGCCACTTCCCCTTGTCT
>JAWWLV010000121.1:30895440-30908967 GCA_035041135.1 Platyrinchus mystaceus | reverse complement strand
AGGCTGCTCACAGCCCCATCCAACCTGGCCTTGAACCCTTCCAGGGATGGGGCATCCATAGCTCCTCTGGACAACCTCACAATAAAGAATTTCTTCCCAATATCTATTTTAACTCTACCCTCTTTCAGTTTAAAGCCACTTCCCCTTGTCTCTCGCTACATGCCCTTTTGAAAACTCACTCTCCAGTCTTCCTGTAGGCCCCCTTCAGTTATTGGAAGGCTACTACAAGGTTTCCCCAGAGCCTACTCTTCTCCAGGCTGAACAACCTCACCTCTCTCAGGCTGTCTTCTTCACAGTAGAGGTGCTCCAGGTCTTGATCATCTTTGTGGTCCTCCTCTGGACCCACTTCAATAGGTCCACATCCTTCTTATGCTGGTAGCCCCAGAATAAGATGCAGTAGTCCAGGTGGGATCTCATAAGAGCAGAGGTGGAGAATCACCTCCCTCAACCTACTGGCCGCTCCTCTTTTGACATGTCAAAACATCTGTCTCTGTATTGTCTGGTGGTGTAGCTGGGTGAAACATCTATGTTGTCTGAGATAAGTATTAAATAAAATAATATGTTTTTTAAAAAAAGGTTCATAGATTTTGCTATATTTTTTTTTCTCATTTGCACAATGAGAAAAAACATTGAGAGTTTTTTTTTTGCTCCACTCCTCTGTATTTTACCTCCAAAAAAAAAAGGTCAGGTATATAAGAATCTGAAATCTAACATTTTCCCTGAATAAAGGAAACTAGATTTTTTTTGTGTTGGTTTGTGGTTTTTTTAGAAACTTACTATTTACCCAAGGAAGAGTACGAAAGAGAACATAAAAAACCTAAATCACCACAGGAGGGATATTTAGAGTAAACACATAATTCTTTGTGACTAAGTATAAAAATATTGGTTAGGCCATTAGCCAGGTGTGTCAGGAATAAAGATTTGCTCAGGGTAACAGCTAATGTTGTTAATACAGCAATAAAGAGTTGTTTCCTCTGACAACTGAGCCATCAGAACAAAGCTATGTCCAGAGTCACAAGCACATCCTGTTTATTTTCTCCATTATAGGCTTTCTGCCTCCAACCTCTTTGTGCTCTCTCCACATTCATTTAAAATTATTTTGGAAAACCAAAGAAACCACATACACACACATTTCCATGCTTAGCTTCATAGTCTTCCGCCAGTCTTCTGCATTTCTCTGTGATACTGGATGACACAAAAGACAGAAGGGCAATTTACTAAAATAAATAGTCTAGCAATTGATCTGCAGCAGCTGTTAAACTCCTAAGCCAGGAAGAGCCTCATGAGTTATCAGCCCATCGAACAATGCAGATGCAAGCTGCTGCTCCCATTTACAATGCAGACCTGTCAAGGTAAGACACAAGTCTTCCTAAGCCAGTGGAAAAGCTCCTGGTGACCTCCTTGTGGGATTCAAAATAGAAAACTGAGCTCTTGAGACTTGAAGAGAAGAAAATGCTGAAGAACTGTTAGGAACTCCCAAATTCTTACGTGCATGAAGAGAGGACGGGTGGCCTCTACCAGAGTGAGGATATTGGGCTCATCTCCTAAGTCAAACCCTACTAATCTTGGGCCCAACTCTGTCTTTGATCACAGGCAGAGCACTCCGCACAGTGATAGCTTTTAGCAGCAATGAGGAACTTCACAGCACCTGTACTGAAATGAAGAATATAGTGTAAAGGATCTTGCCCATCTTGAAGTTAAGACCAGAGGGTTTTCCTGCCTAAGATACTGACTACATTGTTTAAACTAGAAAGACGTTGGTTGGTTTGTTTTTTTTAAGCAGCATAGCATCTCTTTCTTAACAAATTGCACCCATCTAGCCAAGACCTTAATTTTAAAAATAAAATTCTTCGGAAGATGGATACTTTTGTATACCTATAGTAAAACTCAGCCTTCTCAAGAGGTAGTTCAGCACTTTTTTTTCCCTTTAATGGCTTATTAAGATCATTAACATTCCAAGTGGCTATTTTAAAATACTATTAGTCTACATTATGTGGTAGAATTAAGGAGAGGTCTATTAAAACCAAGGTTTGCCTTATTTCCTTTAATTCTCTGAGGGGAACTCAAATACTAAGAAATAGCAAGCACTTGTATAAGATTGCTTCAGTGAAGCAACAAAAGGTGGAGGAGGGAAGCAGCTTTAAAACTTTCTTTCTAGACTTCTGTGCATTTCTTCAACTTAGTCAACTCTGCAGAGGGAATATTCTCTTATTTTTCTTCCTTCCAGTGACAGTTACAATGAGTCATAGTACATGTCTCCAATACAGCAGTTTTGTGTTGCCTACCACCATTTTCAGAGATTTATTCAATGCTACCTTGGCTTATCTATTGCCCACATAAAAAGGTAGAGGCTAGTTATATGAATAAGAATTTTAATACTGAGCAGAAATAAAGATATTGGACATAATGCTTGGATATAACACAGAACTCTGTTACTATATTCTGTCAAGTAGCCATTCCCCTGCCATCCTAAGTCTCCACAAAGTAAATAAACAAATTACCTGTATTTACCTGTCAGGCTTCAGCCTCAAATGCATTAGGAACTGCACAAACTACACTAAGAGATTGTTAAAACCTGGAGAGTTAAAAAAAATAAATAAATTGCAACTTACTGTGTGTGGTAGAAGCACTCTGTTGTTCTTCTGATGATTTTTGAGTAGGACTTCAGACACAAAGATATTAGGATGTTGTCCAGGTGAGTTACACAGGGCCACTTACTGTCAAAGGAAAAAAATAGGTACCTTCAGATATTAAGACGTTTTTCCCCCAGTAGAAGCATCCATTATTAATTGCTTGAATGACTGTATGAAAACACTCCTTGCTCCTTGTTTACAGGAGAGACCTTCTAGCCAAGATGTCATTCTTTGGTCATCTAAAAGGCTATGACCATGTGTGAAACTCATGGAAGCTAATTAGTGTCTAGTAGTTTAAATACCCATCCATCATTCTTCTGAGATATATAAAATTGTTCAACTAAAGAATTATATTCTATTACAAACTTATTAGACTCTTTAGTACAGCAAGACAATAGTAGATGTCTACAGCTCAGCTCTGAGTCTTTCACTTGTGTTACTAAACCACAATTGTTTTACTGCAAGAGGGTCAGGGTTTAGAAAAATCAAGATCAGTACAAAAGTTCTTCCTCTGTTGACTAAAAATTATAATTCAGTTAAAAACAAAGAGCTAGTAGTCCTTAGCTGGATATTCTATATGTTGGATATTCTATTAAATGTGTGCCTTTCACACGAATTAATTTCAAAAAAAGCACATCTTCCTCCAAGTATCAGAGACATAAGATTTTTTTTCACTTAGCACATGTCCTTTCTTAAGTAAATCCTCTATTTACAGCTTATCCTCATGGAAGTGGGACAGAGAAACACAGCTGAGCATAGAAAGAAATTTAACCAGGAAACTAAATAAAATCAATCTCTGGATGGATATAGTTTCCATATATTTATAAAACCATCCACCCAGAAGAAGCAGGTTTACTATCACAGAGGGTACATAGGGGAATTCTCATGCTGGAATATCTTTGCTTCCCACAATTTATCATCAGGTGCTTGAGTAAAGTGTTGAAATGAGCTCTCTTGAGTCCTGTTTCAGCACAAGACAAAAATACATTAAGTTAAGCTTTTGGATTGCTACATTTGGGCTTCTAGGTCAGTATCAGGCTCTACTGGAAATATTTGGAAGGATTTGCAGTGGGATCACCTTGTTGCTTTGTGATGTGTGCTTTAAACCTCTTGTCTTTCTTTAAATCCCTTCCAGAACTTAGTTTAACAAATATCATCAAGAATGGAGAAAGATACAAAAGCCAGCATTAGAGCTCAAGGTGACTTGGCTGATATGGATACATTGATTTGGAAACAGAGAAGGCCATTTATCCAAAACAAGTGTTACCCAAAGGAGTATATGGGATGGAGAATGACTGTCTCAGTTCAGATCTCTGGAAAGGGAGTTGAGGATTACAGCATGCCACAAGCTGTAACGTCACAAGTACAGCATTCATTCTGTTCTTGAAAAGCAAACGCATTCAGCTGGACTCGCAAACAGAAACACAGCTTGAAACCCAGGAAACTGTCCTTTTGCTTAGGGCTAAGGTGGCTTCTTCTGTGTTTGGGTGTCATGTTTCAAGAAGGTGAAGACCGTTCACATAAAAGGCAAACAATGCCCAGCCAGCTGCAAAGCCTACCCTCTAAGGAAACTCCACAAGAATTGGAGCTGCCCAGCATGAGTAAGGGAGGGTTGAAAGGCAACAGCTTCCAGGTAGATTACAGACTGCTGCAAAGAACAAGAAAATAAATTATTTCCTCATGTCTATTGTCAATGAACAGTAGTAGTTAGTCTCAACCTGAATCTCTCTTGCTGTCAAATTCAGGACAATCTTTCCAGCAGTAGGGAGAGGAAATGTTGTAAAGGTTGCCTGGGTTCACTGGCAGAACCACCACTGGAGGGTTTTTTGACAACAAGCCTGACAAACAGACATCATTAAAGGAGACTGAGGCATAGTGGGTTTGCCTCAGGGGCAAAAGCATGAACTAGGAAATTTTTCAAATTTGTCACCTTCTAAATACAAAAAACATGGACATATAATGAGTATAAACAGCTGCAATGCAGCAATTAATTTGCTAAGGCTGGTATCAGATCAACATCATCCATAGTTTGTAGCAAGCTGTTCAAAACCCAGGCAAAACCATACATTGTTAAAGCTCCTGCCACTGGCCCCAGTTCCCTTGGGCTAGCTCATGTTCCTGCCTCAGCCACGGTTGTTAGAGGTTGAGGGCCGACAGATGTTAAAAATTATTTGCGCTGAGGGTCACCTAGGCCTGCATTTTCTAATCTTGGAAAGGCTTGTACATAAGATAATAAGGCTTGTACATAAGATAATAAGATCATTAATAGTCATAAGATAATAAACCCCTCCACAAATGCTATATGTATAAATCAAGCACAGGATACATACCATTACAAGCACCACACAGAACTAAGCCAGGCTATTCTGTTTTTCTAAAGGAATCTTATAAACCTGAGGAATGCAAAGGAACAAGCACTCTGGGAGCTTAACAAATGAACAGGCTAGAGCTTTCAAACTGTGAATAGCACTGACAGATTTCTTTACCATTGTTGCCGATCCCAGGTGTAGAGTCTGCGGCCACTTTGAAAAGAAGTAATGATTATTAATTGATCATGGAGTGCCAACAATTTACTAGGTGTTCCTTGTTTTTCATTTAGCGGCATATATGAATTTGGAAGTAATCATGAAGCAAGGAGCTACTCAGGACAGCAGAGGACAGGAGTGTTTCAGAAACAAAGCCCACTGATTCATGAGAGAGAGCTTATCCGGGCGGCTTTGTTTTGTTTCAGGAGAGAGCACATACACTGCTGAATTTCCTACTTTTGGAGAAAATGAAGGGCTCAGCACACCTTCTGCATCATGGAATCTCCTCCTCTCAGGTCAGTATGGTTTTCTGTTTCATGTGGGTCTGCAGTACTGAATGCAAAAGAAGTGGTTGACTCTGTCCAAGTTATCAAACACAAAGGGCAGACATTAGGATCATGACTAGTAGCCAGTGGTTTCTAGCCAGTGTTCAGCAAGACAGGCAGTAAACTGAAAGGTGAATGGCTTCACCAAGAATGGTACAGCCAATTCCCCCCGGTCTTTCTACCTCCGACTCTTTTGCATGAAAGTAACACCTTGATGACATAAGAGAGAACAGGATTTTCCAGATACTCCACATAGGGGGTAAAAAAGAACAACATTAATTTAGCACATGAACAAACCTCAGAACAATTTACAGAATATCTCTGTTGAATATTTCTGAGCATCGAGATCCAGTATCTCTAAGGGAGCAACGTGTTGAGTCATAAGAACAGCATCAGCAAAAACAAGAAAACAAAACAGCCATCTGATGCTACCCAACTTCCATTTTCCTTCAGGAGCAACAAGTCCAGCTCATGTTACCATCTCTTGTCTTAGACACAATGGAGGTGTGAAAATACTAGGCTGGGGGCCCAGGACATTGTCCGGGGGCATCTGCAAGAACAAGGTACAAGACCTCACCTTTCACTGTGGAAAACTCCAGAGTTTTAATACAAAAAGGTATAAATCTAGGAAAAGGCAGAAAGAACTGAAAGAACTGAAAGCTTGAATGTTGAGGCTGGAAATGTGCTACCCCAGTCTCCCCTAAACGACACATTTGCTTGAGTCAGATTGTAAGCATTAGCTTTAATCTGGGTTGAAATTTACGGCTAGCTCAAAGCCTTCCTACTTAACACTAATGTTCAAAGGTGATACCTCACACAGATTCATCCTTGATACTGCTGGTTGTTCATGGCATTTATCTGATGGTCCACATTTAATCTTTACCACTTTTTTATTGAAGAAATCAATTCTCATTAATATTTTAATGGTTTTTAGTGGGTGTTAATGAAGTGTTGGAAGGTCCTTCAGGGACTGTACTCTTCTGTCACATTGAAAGTGACACAAAGTGACATGATAAACAGTAGCATGTTAGGAGTCTTCAGGTTTTAGCTGAGAACATCATCACGGCACTAAAAAGTTTCTTCTCTGTGTGCAATATAGAAAATAAGCAAAGAAATTTTTAAAAATGTATCAATAACATACACAAAAATAAGGATCTTCACAAAAGGAGTTGTAAAACTCATCTTGTAGTCCAGACAAAATGTCCCATGAAAACAATAATACAGCTACTGCCTATTCTCAAGCAAAAAAAAAAAAAAAAAAAGAAACAGTTACAAAGAAGAATTGAGGCTGGATCTACAGTTTGCAGTTTCTAGCCAATATATAACAAGTCATCCCAGAAAGAGACAGTCAAGTCAATTACTCATCTTTTTCCAAGTTTCAGTTACTTTAAGAAGAAATCACTCCACTTTTTTTCTGCAAAGAGCTACTTTTCAAAGCAACTGTTCTACACAAAATGTCAGCAAATGAACTTTTCAGGAAGGATATTCTGATCCCCCGATGCTAAATAACACTCCATCACCCACTGTAATTCCAGATTATTTTATGTTCTTGTTTTATTTTATAATTAAAATGTAATTTTATGTCCTTCTTTGATACTTATATAAAATATAATAAAATATATAATATTTCAAGTATAAGCTTACGATTTTTAAAGTATTGTTTATTAAATTTATAGATAAGGGAGTACTCATGAAGGCTGCATTATTTATGCCATAATTCTCATATTATTTCAGAATGTTATTAGTGATGAATAAGATTTAAGAACAGAAAAACTGAGCCAATGCTGAAACACCATTGGATAAGCGCTATGTATCTTACTTTGTTGTGTTTCACCTGCACTGTGTCTGAATTAAAATCTTTTTTCTCAGTCACTAATGAGATATTTTTGAGAAGCAGAAGCAATATGCCACATTAATCAAGTGTCCTAGATACTGAAACAAACACAAAATACAGTGATGCATCAAGCCTGTACAGAAAGCAAAAATCAAGCAAGGGAAAGAGTTCCTTTTGAGACAGAGGTCAGGTAGGGAATCAGTGCTAGAACTCCAGTCTACCAGAATCCTAAAAGCCAAAGTAGGAAAGGCTTTTTTGCTTTATCTAGGAACTACTGCAATGTGCAAAGCTCAGGGAGCTTCATACAATACTAGATCTCACCACTGCAGAATGAGATTCACTACCTGAAGGGAAGCAGTGAGAAAGAGACTTGGTATAATATGAAATTTGACCCAAACAAGGCATAATATCTACTGAATGAAAAAAAGTTAGGGGCGATACAAGTAGAAAAAATATGGAATTCTAAAAATAAGGTTTGTTTCAATTCCAGTTATTCACAAATAAAGATCTGCTGGTGATAGTGGTGATATTATGGCACAAAATTACTTTTGACACCATAGCTTAATGTTAGAAAAGGCATAACGCTGATAAAGATCATATATCTCACAGACACTGCTGTTATCTCCAAAGTACCACAGATGACTGGTGCTAGGATGAAACCATTCATTATAGCTGGTATTAGAGTGAAGTTGAAAGTCTCCCCACCTAAGATAAAAACTGAGACAATTTCAGCAGCTAAAAGTACTTTTGATCAGCTAATCTCTTCTCAAATTAAGAGTTTATTTCTTCTGCTTTGCTTTCCAAGCAACCCAGTTCTGAAGTGATGCTTTTTTGTATTAGTTTCCATCTGCATTCAGATATGGTGACCTATGAACTTTACACAGTAATGGAGGAAAACATTAATTTAGCTGGAGCAGGTACCATTCTCTTATGTTCATTTTAGGAACTTCTGAAATGCACTAGGTGTAGAGTGTACAGGAAATTGTGACAAAAGCATCACTGAGCCAACTTCTCAGAGAGTTCTAGCAGTGCACCAGAAGTACTCCACACCTAAATTTTACAAGAGTTTTGAGGTTATGATAATCTCTATGTGGCGGCATCCTTTACCACACTCCTGAATAAAAACAAAACAAAACAAAACAAAACAACCAAACCCGAAAGACCAAAAAAAAAAAAAAATTCCCAAACCAAAAAACCAGTGGTGATGTACACTTACACAAAAACACAGATCACACTACAGCAGCCAAAGCCCTTACTGCTTCACTGTCACATTAAAGACCTGTGATATGTGGAGGCAGACTAGGGTGCAGAAAAGGGCCAGAGGAATACTACAATAACAACAAAACTGAACAAACAAAAAAAGACATCATCAGCACATCTTGGCAAATTTTTTTAGGGAATCAAATCATATCCCACCAAACTGCAACTCAGTTAAGGGGCTGAATCCCCTTGAGCACAGTCTGTTTCCTTTCTGCTTGGTGTGGGTCCTGCCTAATCATCATGCAATACACTAGCTGCCATACCCACACCAAAGGACACATCAGTTGCTTGTCACAGCACTTGAGATTCTCCTTTTACTTTGACATCTGTAATTTTGTCTCTCTCAATGCAACAAGCAGCAAATGACACGGTTGGACTATTCTCCATGCAATAGGCAGCAAATAAGAGTTTCATCTAATACAATACCGGAAGACAGAAATGCTGGGTTAAACAACCTTGGGGAAAAAAAAAGTGGAATATTTAGGGAAGAGTAATCTGAAACAACTACTAGAAACACCAAAGTCTTTATTTGAGGGGCTACTATAACAGAAATATGGTCATCTTCCAATAAAAGAAACCTAAACTTGTCTCCTGAAGAACAGAACAGAGACAGCTAAGGGAAAATGATCACAGAGGCATTCTTCAGTAATTATGTTCCCTCTTATCAAAGGTTTAAAAGAGCAGACTAGTCATTTTACAGTTGAAGCACTGATGTACAGAATGCAGTATGGGCAGCATATTAAGACAACTACACAGTCTGCTCTGTATAAATATGCTAATGGATACAGCACCAATTATAGATTTTATTTTATCCCTTGAAGTCCTCAGAAAAATGAAGGTGAATGAAAGATGAAAATATGAACACTGCTAGAAATATAAACCAGAAGTAATGTCACAGTATGACATTTGTTCAGTACCCTGGCAACATTACTAGACAGAAACAGAATAAGATTAAGTCAAAAGAGCTTTCAAGTGACCTTGCTAGGAGCAGTATTCTTTTCACCAGTGTCCTTGATATTTTTTTCTTCTGCATTCAGATATGCATAACTGAAGACAATTATAAACACTATATATAATTAAATAAATGAATTTATGGACTATTCAAACCCCTGGCCAAGAACTCAAGACATTTGCTGATTGTAAAAATCTTCTGGCATATCATTTTCTGCTGTCAAGAAATTCCACCAACCTCTTTCTGGGAAACAGTGTTAAAAATATTCCATTAGTGTAGGCCGGCCTAATTTTTCACAAATCAGTTCTGCTAAACAGCTCTTGTCTTCTGAAAAGTTGACAGTTTGAGTTTTCTACTTTCCATTTTCTCCTAACTGTAGAAATATTTTTCCACACCCTAATCAATTATTCCACAGTGACCCTATATAAACGTGGGCTTATAAGAAGACATACTTTTTACCAAAGCCTGTAGTGACCGGACAAGGGGCAGCGGTTTTAAATTGTAAGAAGGCAGATTTAGTTAGGACATAAGGAAACAATTCTTTTTTTTTTTTTTTTTACTATGAGGGCGGTGAGACAGTGGAATGTATTACTCAGAGAAATCACCAGAACTGGAAGTCCTGGGGCTTTGAGCAGCCTTATCTAGTGAAAGATGTCCCTGGCCATGACGTGGGAGTGAGCGAGAGTGGGTGTGCATGAGATAATAAAAGGTCTCTTCCAACCCAAATCTTTCAGTGATTCTATAATAATTACTACTGAGTCTACTCAAAGTTTTAACACATTGGCATCATTACAGGTTGTACATTTCTTTAAGTCTTAAATGGAAACATTTGTGAAAAAAACTAATAACATTATGAAAGATAATAATAATTTTCAATAAAAACTGTTTAAAAGATAAACTATGGGAATTGACTTATACAAGTATTTTTCATTAGCCTTTAAAAAACATATTGTTTCTACTAAGAAGCAGCAAATTTTATTGCCACAGGTTAGATGTGCAGTGATCCTGTGCATTTGTAACCCAGTCTGTCATGTGTATTCTCCAGAAGAGCACATATTCTGAACTGAGCATTCTTTAAAGACATTAATTCTTAACACCTCAATGATGAGGAGTAGTGATTGCTTAAATTCCCAAAGATTAGGGATTATGATGGTAAAATCCACTTGCCACTCACATCTTTTCACAAGATATTCAAACCTTAGGAGCTCAGCACAGAGCACTGACCAGGGCACACTGTGAGCCTTTCATGACACTCAACCAGTGACAAGGATTATTGTGGTTTCCGCAGGGAAGGAGCTGGGAAGAAGGGAGAAAAAAAATAAAAGCCCCAAAACCTCAATGACCTATCATTTGCCTAACCTTCCCCTCCTCTGTTAAAGGCAAGTCTTTGTCTGCCACAAGGACTCAAGAAGGAAAAGATAGCTTAACTCTTTGTAAACACTGAATTCAAAGTTTAAGTAAAAGGTCTCCCTGTATTTAAATACTTAGGTGCTGAAAATAGAGTTAAGTGTCTCATAGTAAGGCCTAGAATAGAAAAATGAAAGCAGACATTTTAACTATGAAAATATCTTTACAGCTTCATAAGAGAGGTGCTTGATAACAATTCCATCAGAAAGACTGCAGTCAAGGTCCCATTCTAAGCCATAGCCTGAAGACATTCACAACAAGGGGGAAAAAAATCTGTTTTCAGTGCATAGACTTAACTGTGAACAATTTATTTCTAAACTATCTTTACAGAGAAAACTAAAATATTGTTCTGCCTTCATTTTTTGAGGTTGTTTCTAGTATGCCTAATATCTGTAGATTAAAAACAACATTCATTTCAAAGTGTGGGGGAAAAAAAGTGTCTGTTTTTATACCACATAAATCTTACCTGAATATTTGTACTCGTTTCTCTTCTTGCAGAATTAGGATTTCAGAAAGAACTTTCACATGAAGTTTATTGGGATTCCAAATAAGGAAAAAAGTAAAATCTCCCAAAATGGGCATTTCATTCCAATAAAAGTAAAGCTGCACTTCACAATGTCTTTATTGTTAATGAGCTTTTATGATTACAGCAAATTAGTTTATAAAGAACAATTTTTGTGTAGATTTAAAATATACCAAAGATATATATCATTCATTACTGCTACCCACACTGAGAAGACTACAAGAAAACCCTTTTCCTAAAGTGTGTGCTTATTCAACAAAAAACACATTTTACATTTTTTTGTGAAATTCTTTTAACATAAAACTCTGTGAATGAAAATTCATGAATATTTTTGGCATATGCAAACTTATTTTGAAAGCTTAATTGCTAAATCTTTGAAACTGCAAACGTAGGCAATTCTCTCAAATGAATAATTTTCTTTGCAGAATCCCCCATATTTTCAGGTAAAGGAAATACAGTTTGGGAGAGTAGAATTTGGTCTCTCTCCTACTTGGAAATAATTCAAAAATAGTATCTGTGGAGAGGAGTGAGAAGATAACTGACCACTTAAACATCAAGAATCCTTCAAGAAAGATTTAGTCTAAAACTTAGAATAAGGTTTCACATATCAAGAAAGGACACATTCCAGATTGCAACATGGAGAATCCACATGGAGGAGGAAGATGCATCTTGCTGTCACCATGAAAATGAAATTGATTTTTTAAAGGAGAAGAAAGGATCTGGATGGATTCCTGAAATTGAGTTCTCTTCACAAGGAAATCTAATCTAAACTAGGCATTAAAATCTAATCTAATCTAATCTAAACTAGGCATTACAAATCATGTCATGCTCATGAACGTACATGCCCCTGCACACATGGAACACATGGTCAGGGACAGACTTCACTTAGAGACTTCCCTGTAAATCATGGCATTTCAATCATCTATAGTACCAAGCACCCAATAAACTGGTCTTACCTTCTCTCCTGGGTTCAACAAGGACTGCCTTTCCTTTTGCTTCCACTAACAAACAGGAAAGAAACTCTAAAACAGAAATGGAATAGCTCTTTTAATCATTTGTGTTATATTCCATTCTTCTATGTTTAGTGTGTACAAGAGGCCACTAGAAGAATTACTCACCAACAGCATCTGAAGTGTATTCAAGTGTGGATGGATACCTACTTGCATCCCATATTGGTTCTGGCTGGCTCATGGGAACAAACACTTATCCCTAGTTCAGATTCTCTAATGACAAGTGTCTAGATGAACTTGTTGATTCAGTGAAGTCTAAGCTTTACTAAATACCACAACTATTAAAATTGCCAATACAACAAACTGAACATCTTGCTTCCAGAGCAACCCAAGAACATGAGTTGCTGAATGGTCAGGTTCTTCAGATTGCAAGTTCACTAGGTGTCAAGCTGCCAAACTGACTGTGCAGTATAATGGATTGTTTGGGGCTTGTTTTTTGAGGTTTGTTTGTTTGTTTTGCTGTGGTTTTGTTTGCTTGGTTTTGCTTTGGGGGACTTCGTAGGGGGGTGTTTGTTTTTTGTTGTTGTTGTTTTTTCTTTTCTCTTTTTTTTTTTTACTTGCTCACAAAAAAAAAAAGTGAATCTGGGATTCCCGAAACAGAAGTACAAATTGTGTATTACTTTGGCACTTTTTTTTGGATCATCTTCTCCTTTCAGCTGCCATCTCTCTGATATTTCAGGTCCTCTGCACCCAACTTTCAGTATGGCTGCCTTGATGGTCCCTGAACTACTTGTATAAGAACAGTGTCTTAAGAATAATGCTGAGTTAAAATGAACCATAAAATACAGACACTTTTTACCCTTGCTATTTCTTTTGAGGTTAAAAATACTTGTGTGCTTTTAATCCACACACATGTAACAGAGCTGTTTAATACATACTTTTTTTATTTTGAGGGAGGGAAACTGCTTTAGGTTATAAAGGACAGAGGAATATAAAGAATAAAACCCCTTCCTTGAATATGTTTTACACACATAGACTTAATATCGTGGCCAGTCTTCGCGAACGAAGATCTGGGAAAGGTCTTTTTACCTTTCAAGCCTGCGCAATGGATTTTTTA
>JAWWLV010000121.1:30857570-30895340 GCA_035041135.1 Platyrinchus mystaceus | reverse complement strand
ATGGATGGCCTTAGGGGCTGACGAGCTCCATCTACCCGGGGGACCCTGAAGCAGGACCGAGAATCGAACCTGCGACCACGGCGGTGAGAGCGCCGCATCTTAACCACTAGACCACCAGGGGTCCCCACATAGACTTAATAGATAAATTATATTTGCTCAGTTACACAAAACAACACCTCACCAATTCTTTATCTTTAATTTTTTAAATGTTTATAACTCCTTGTCACAGTCACAGATGCCTCCTGTCTAATTGCTTTGACTGAATCCACTTGCATATACAAACCCACTTTCCTTTATTTGCAGCTCTCACATTCCACATTGTGTTTCTCTCCTACAGTAAATTGGGGTACCTTAAGAAGTGGCCCACTAGGGTAGAAATACCTTTATCAGGGACGATTGACATCTTTCAGACTGCTCCTCCACTGCCCTCCAATGCATTATCCATATTACTTACACAAAATAGAAGGGGCAGAGTGTTTCCTTTGCCAAGACACATTCATTTTCTCCTTAGTTGATAGGGAAAGAGAGAGACAACTAGACAGAAACTCAGAAGGAGAGCTGTCAACAAATCCATTTCTTAGAGAGCCATAATGGTACTTCTATTTCCTCTAGGTTCATGATTGTTCTACTCATGATCCTCTTTTTCATGAAGATCCAACCAAAGGCATATTTAAAATAACAAAAGCTTCACAGAGGGTTTAATTCAATATAATTGGAGAACTGACCACACCCAGAGAAAAGCTAAAAGCTTAGTGTTACTCACATTTGAGATTTCAGAGAAGTCTGGATTTTATCTTAATTTTTTTTCTTTTTATCTTAATTTTTTTTCTTGGGTTTTTTTTTTCCATTCCTCCTTTCCATTAAGTTTTATGGTGGTTTTTTTCCCCTCTTGGAATTCTAATATCAAAGCTAATATGCTAATTAGAGAGAGAACAGAGAGAAAGTTTCACTTTCATTATTGCAAGGATTATACAAAGATTGCCAACCAGCTTCCTTTCATTTGCTTACAAGTTGTATATAATTCAAGAATATAATCTATTCTTGACTGGGTCTCTCCATGCCATATTTTTATTTGGAATGCTCACTTGTACTAGAAATGGGGCAATTTGTTTCAATTCACAAAGCCATGAGAGTGAGATTTCCATTGTATCATATGTGCTTGAATGACACTTGTGTTTCTCCAGGGAAGTCAATCTGTTGTGAAGGACATTGAGTGCTGTGCTGAGGATAACATCCTTTGCCTGCAAGGCAGTGTGAACAACCTGAGCCAATCCATGAAATTCATCACACACAAGCAAACAGACAGTGAAATGAAGGGCATTCAGCTGAAACCACAGACCAGATGCTTCCACGGTATACATTCACTATGGTTCACTTAATTCTGTCAAAGCCTTTATGACGGCAGAGAGACAGACATGCAAGTGCATATGTTCCTATGTACTTTTTCCTCTTTTTCCCAAGGCTGTGAGAAGATTTTAATTGGAAAATCCAGGACTCTCCTTCAAATCAGCCCTGGAATTTCATGTTTTTTGAATCTCAGAAGGCAGCCCACTTTTGTCAAGACATTTTGAGCTCACCAGATAAACTCTCTAGCTTGCAAAAGTCAAGACAGGTTTCTGAACAGAGACCTTACTGGTTTGTCTTCTCTTGTAGACATTGAGATAAACTATTGCATTTTACAAGCAATAGCATGCTGTAAGCTGAAATATTTTTAAAATAAAACCATGACCTTAAAAAAGGTAGAGAAAGAGAGAGCTTTTTTTGTTGTTGGGAAAACATCATTTCATACCAAATATATTCTACTTATTACAACATCCCTCCTGAAGACAGATTTCTGTAGAAAAGGATATTGTAGCTCCTTACTACTTGAAAAACAGTTAATCCTCATTCTAAGGAAGCATTCCGTGACCTATTCAACAAGTTCCTGATGCATCATTTTAATTACAGAGTGATTAAAACTTCCTTGCCTTATAGCAGACTGATTTGTCTGTAACGATAACAGAAGGGAAGAAGAATACAGAATTTCTTACATTAATGCCACATCATTACAGATCCAGTTCTTCCCATGGAAAGCTGAAAACACTCTGCAAGAACCTTTTTCAGACTCTCAAAAACACATCAGAGTCTTCAGAGCTAGAAAATCTGACCCCAGAAACAGCGAACTTTTGACTTGTTTGACATGAAACCAAACCTTGTAACTGCAGGTATAAATGCAGACACCGGAGCAAGGGTAAGAAAACTCTGTGTTATGTGTTAGTCCTGCCTCTTGCACAGTATTACCGTGCTATTTAAATTTATGGGATTCTACTGGGATGCATAACCACTTCACCCTCCTGTGGGAAGGCACAAAGCAAATAGCAAAGACTTACACTGAATTTAAACCACTGCAGGCAGTGATTTATAGTTTCAGGGCTAAAGTTTCAAAGATGTTAAAACTGGAAGAAAATTATTAAAATTATGTACTCTGTCCACCTTTACATCTAATGACAATACAGTCTACCCACATACCCCTGAGACCAATAAATTTTATTTGGCTAAAAATATAACTTCCAGACAGTTTTGATGTGAAGACAGAGCTAGAGAATACTTTTCACTTACGGTAATTTGTTCCAGTGGTCAGTCTCACTAGCATTTTTGTGTGCACACTGATTTTCCACTTTTAAATTTGTTCGTCTTTAACTTTCAGCCAATAGCTCTGTCTTTGCCTTTTCCCTCACTAGGTTAAGTACATTTCAAAATCCATGTTTTCCCCTCTGTGTTTATGCACTACACTGCAAATGTTCCCTAGACAGTTTTTTGATAAACCAAAGTCTTTCATCTCTCTCCCAGTGTGCAGTAGGCAGTTTGTGTTTACTTTCTAGACACCAAGGAGACTGCTGAACAGGCAGATCTGGACTAAATACTGGTATTTTCACAGACTCTTTTCAAAAAGCATCTGCTCAGTGATGCTCCCCTCTTGCTGGGGATTTTGATATCTGTCAGTTTACCAGTTCACATGTCATGTATAGCTGCACTTCTGTGGTCCTATATACTTTGCCACCAGCTACCAAGTCACTCTACATATCTCCTACTATTCCCCACTCTTAGCAATAGCAGTCAAATTTCATAAATTTTTTCTCATGTGTGCTGTTTCCTGATGAGTCCAGCTGTCATGCATCCTCTTTGTGTCTCCTACTTCTAGAAAAGAAGAAATTGCTTCTATATGCACTCCCAGCTCTGTATATGCCAGTTTGCAGAATATGTATTCCAGCATTTAATTCTTCGTTAAAGGAGCTCATTTCAGTTGTTTCACTGATTTGTCCCAGACTGAAGTCAGGCAGAACACTTTATAGTTACCTATGTTATCTTGCTTGACCTTTAAGAACAGCCAGATTGACATTAGCTTTTTCAGAAAATTTGGGATATAAGTACAGCTTATTGCATACAACTCGTTTTTGCTCCATGCATAGAAAAAAATCAGGTCTGTTACAACTTTCTTTCACAGAGGAACCCTTGACTTCAAGCTGCCAAGGTCTGTGTGTTTGGCTCGGTCTTATTAAGGGTCTGGTGCCTATCAAGGAGATACCCCTCAAATAAGCAGTACAAAACAACATACACCTCTGTCAGCGGAGTACCCAGCACCAACTCCAGCAGCAGAAATAGTAAAATGTCAGTGGGATGATAAATACAGAGGGCAGAAATAATTTTCTCATTTTTTGTTTTAGCAACAACTAGCAGCAGCCTCATGTTTCAAAACTTAATAATCCATCCCAAGAGAGCAGAGAGATGAAAATGAGGAACTCCACAATTTCAGCAGAACATAGAAAACAAGCAGGTAACTGGTAGCCCAAGCTTCAGCAGTTCTATTCATGCATCACTTACATGCAAACTCTCTTAGGAAACACAGGACTATAAGAGGCAGGGCATGGGCAGCAGCAGTATTTTCTCTGAGCACAGCACAAGTTCTCAGCCTTCAGATCTGTGGCAGAAGACCTGGGCAAGAGGCTGAGATGGGGAGCAGGAGTGCTCTTGACACGTTAATGAAAAGCTCTCTTCAGGCCATATTGGATCCTGCAGAGTGCTTGAAGAACAGTAAAGGGCTGGCAGCAACCTCCCATTCACTCCTTAGCAGGTATCTTTTCTGCAACTAGGCACTTATCTACTAATTACAGGCCTTCCAAAAAAGAGAAACAGTGAAAACTTTCAGAACCTGTGTTTAAAAATCTCCACAAACAAAAGATTCCCCCACAAGACACATAAGCTGTCTTGTTTTAAAGGAAAGAATATATTTCCCTGTTAGAAGGGTTGCATGTAAGAGCAGGGAACAGAGCCTGCTAAACATACACCCATTCAGAAATATTAAATGACTTTAGTAAAAAATGTTACCATATGGTTAGAATAATCAGACTTGAGCAAGACAGAACATGAGAAAAGATTCTTTCTGACAAAGTAGATAGCCCAGTAGCCAAATACCTCAAAATAGAGTGAAAACTGATGCCTGTTTCTTTAAGAGAATTTGCTGTTTCAGGGATTTTTGTTGCCTTACCCTCCAATATTCAGCTTGCCTTTTCTTTTGCCAAATTGTATTTCATTATGTGTCTTGGACCACCCCAGACAACACTTCTGTTTATGCTTGGTGTGGACACCCTCCAGATATTTGTAGATGTTTATTGCCCTAACCCTGCCTGTTAGTACATGCTTAGTTGATAATCATCAATTCTCATTTGGAACATCTCTGATGCCTGCAATATGTGTTATTTTCCAATTCCAACATCCAACCAGCTCTCATTTTAGATGGCTCTAGAGCATGCTCCCATCCAGAACACCAAGCACAGTTAACTATATTTCTAAACTCATTGTATCATCAGGAAAAAATTTACCATAATTAAGAGTCTAAAACAAACATATCCTACTGAGGGCTTTTAAAGTTTATGGCCCATCCAGCCTTGTGTCCTGCACTGTGTAGTTTGTGAAGTGTTGTGTTAGCAAGACTGTGAAAGCCTAGATTTGGCATGGGTAGACACTACATTCACCCTCCCAACTAATTTATAATCTACACAGTATTTAAAGTCTCAGTCAGATGACTGTGAAATAACGATGCACATACTGATTGTCTCTCCAGTCCAATAATCTGATTTGAGTTGTAACCTGCTGAAATGATGACATTTCACGAGGAAATGGTCGAATGCCTTCTCTTCAATCTTTCTGTACATCAGAGATCTCAGGAGAGAAGTTCTGCATAGGCAGAAAGAGCTACAATCTTATTACATGGAATTAAAGGCACATAACACATATAACACATGCTGTTTTCAAGCCTTTTATACCTGAGAAGCCTTTTATGCCTGAGAAATTATTTTTAATGTCCACAGCCAAATTAAACTTTTGCTATAATCAAATTGAGTGAAAATCGGTGGCTTTTTCATTATTTGATTAGAAAATATGCTAAAGACTATTTTTTCCTCAAAAAATTCAAGCTCTTTTTCAAGCTGGCTGATGCAGAAGGAGGGTTTGGCTGGCAAAAATAATGCTTTAAACAAAAACAAAAGTCTGGGTCCAAGCCTCACCTGCTGCGATATGGAGCAGAACACCTGACTAATGAGCTAAGTACTCCACTCCTTGAGTGTGCTTTTCTGCAGATATGAATAAGAACATGTTTTGGGCTCTAGGCAGATAAACCCAGATTCAAGCTAGATTTTCTTAGCTTTTCTTAGGGCTTAGTGCCAAAAAATCCCCAAATTCCAAAACAAACAAACAGAACAAAAAAACCCCAGAAACAACTCTCCCCCCCCAAAAAAAATTAACCAAAACAAACAGCAATGCAGCACCAAAACTAAACCCCCAAACTCAAGTCCTTTCGGGGAAAATGTGGCCAGGAGAAAGAAGGGAATTTTTCTTTGTTGTGGTTCTGCACAGTTGGTGGGATGCCTAGGTGTGAGCATAAAAGTTAAGGAGCACGAGCAGCTTCTAAGCAGCACATTAAGCAAGATCAAAAGAAAAATTATCAACAACACCGCTCCTTCCCAGTGAAAAAACTGGAGGTTGTCACTTTCCTTCTGTCTCCTTCAGCCCATTCTTACCCACCCAAAATGCCTTGTAAAGCATCATCACCCATTGGCAAGGTGAATAACGAGGTGAGCAGAACCAAGGTGTTTGCAGTTTGGTGGCTGACTTGACCTGCACCCCTCCAGTAACACAGACCTTCATTGCCCTGTATTGGCAAGTGGGTCAATCCAAGGTCTCTTGATGACCAAACACCTTCAGAAATCCAGAAAGGTGGGAGTGGACAAAGACTGTGAAAATAAAAACACTTGCCCTTCTTGCCATTTCTTCTCTTTTCCTCTCACTGGTAAAGGGTAGCCAATGGAGCATACATCATCTCTCTTCATGGCTAGAAGGGTTTTGCCCCAAAAAGACAATCTTCCCAGATGGCCCCTTGCACACACCAAAAAAATACAAGTCAATAAAAACCAAGCATGTAACTCTTGCAGCGGGATAAGGGAACAACCTGAAAAAGACAAATATAAGCAATATCACCTCAAAAGCAATATCCTTTTGATGCTGCTGCTAATCAAAATAATATTTTGTGTTCTGTGTCTGATTTTCCTAGTCAGGTTCTGAGCCTCCGAACTCTGGCAATCACCTATAAACTGGGTTAGTATACCTTCAATAGGGGCACTGCCATCTCTAACGGCACCACAGCTCTACTCATCTTTCCTTGCTAGATTTAAATAAAGATCAAAGGGAAAGGTAAAGATGAGACACAATCCATCCCAGATCCTCAATAGTATTTAAAGGATTTACTATTGTCATCTCCCTCCTCCCAGCCCAGCCCAATGGCTGAGTCCCTCAAATTTGGATGCTTATGCTGCCTGCACAAAGCGGTGGTGTTAGTAGAGATAAGCCCACATATTACAGGTACACATGCTAATATTAGTGGAAACTCAACAAGACATGAATATTTTGTAAAGTAACTTGAGATGATACAGGCATACACTTCAGTTCAGGGTACAGGCTCAAATAGCAGTTGACGGACTTGCCTTTACGGGAGCCTGTACCTCAACATGGGTAAAGGTTATGTGTGCTACCACTCAGTCATGAGAGTACTAGCGGTACTTTTAGCTGTGAGGAACCATAGATATTTACAGAAATCACAGATGCTGAGAGCAGAATATGTGGATAAAGAACGAGTGAACCTGTATGTTTTAAAATGTGAAGGAGCAGAAGAACACACAGAGCACAAGAAATTTGGCACATGAATTCATCCTAACCATAATGAGAGCTATGTACCTTGTAAGGATCACGTGCTGAAAACCAACAAAACTAAATAAACTCTTAGGTGTCCAGCTAAAATTCAGAGGAGAGGACACCCTCTAATATATCATATGAACTTCAGCATTGACATTGTCCTAGGGGGAAACATTTTATAAGAAATTGGTATTTTTAAGATTTTGTAGGAAAAAAATTTGTCTTTCACACTCTCTCTGTTTCTACACTAAAAGAATTTTTCACATTGTCCTGGGTTTGCCCTGGGCCAATTTCCTTGCCCCCCACACAATTGCTATAAGTTGAGAGAAGGTTTATGCAGACAAAAGAGATCTGATGTGGAGGGAATAATATTAGGATTTATTACTAACAAGATAAAAACTAAAGAACTATATATATAACAATTCTAACTAAGCAAAAGTGTTATGTATTGACCGAAGTACTCCTCCCCCCTTCTATCAGTCCAGGAGGAGAAAGCTGTTACTTTTCCACTTCCAGAGCTACAGGTCTTCTAAACAATTCTGCAGCATTTGAAAGTTGTTCTTCTGTTATCTCTAGGACGACAGCTCCAATTCATCGCAGTTGGAACTGTCTTTCTCTTTCTTCTATGTCAACCTCAGGGCTGGGCTTACCCCCTCCTGGGCTAAGACTGTAGGCTGGGGGTTACCCAGACCCTGTGGGGTCCTTCATGGACTGCAAAGGGACATTTGCTTTACCACGGTCTTCCCACAGTTACAGGAATGGCTTTGGAGTCCACCTCTGCTTCCTGTGGGGTCCCAAATTCAGCTGCACCAGCATGGATCCCTCACTGGGATCACAAGGTCCTACCCAGGCCAACTTGCTCTGGCGTAGATCTTTATCTATTTGGGCCACAGTTCTCCAGCAAGACTGTTTCATCTTAGGCCTCCCACAGGGTCTCAGTTTTCTCGTGCACTCACATGCATTCACCTGCTTCAGCACGAACTCCTTCATGAGCTTGCAGAGAGTCTCCTTACTCAGTAATCTTCCACAGATAGCAGGGATTTTAGTTTTCAGTCTTTTCCCTGCTGAAGGGAGAGAGAGAGGGAGGGGGAAAAAGAACCCCCCCTTCGACCTTCTTTTTTCTCTCCTGCGACTACCAGATTTGACCTTGGAAGCTGGGTTATCTTTCTGCCTGGAATTCCTTCTGCAGCAGACTTGTCCAGGAAGTCCTTCTTTAAAGTTTTTTTTCTTTTCAGTCTGTTACATGTCTCAGCCAGGAGAGTTTCAGTGCCACACCTGCCCCTGGCCCAGGGGAAGAGGGAGGCCTGCTGCCTTCTGCTACAAGGCTCCTAATTTCTTTGCCTCGTGGCTCTTATCCCTTCTGTGTAACAAACCTTCTCTTTTGTTTTCTTAAATATGTAATTGGTAGAGGCGTTACTAAAACTTTTGATTGGCTTTGCTTCGGAAATTCACCTGGCAAAACTATTTTCAGCCCCGGGGGAGGGGGCTGGTCAGCAAACCCACAACACGCATATATAATACTTTTTTTCCAGCAGCAGAACCTTGTCCAAGGAGACTCTACCCCTAATGTGGCCCAGAAAATTTTGATGTTTATGTGACTTTTGACGGATTGGCACCTCAAAAAAAAAAAAAAAAAAAAAAAGAAAAAAGAAAAAGGCAAGGATTGCTTCTAGAATCCAATTAATTCGGATACTTTGGGGGGGGGGGGAAGCTACTCAGATCATCTTAGGGGCTTTGAAAAATACCACCTTTTTTTAAAATCTGCCATTAGAATGAACAAAAATGTTGCACTGTTATATACAAGCCTTAGCAATCAAGCAAAAGCTCCCTGCTGTGTTAATAGTTCCTTTCTTCCAGAAAAAAAACAAAACAGCAAAACACAAGCACTACAATCCTCCCCCCAAAAACAAAAACAAGAAAAACATAGACAAAAAATATTTTCCAATGGTAGCACTTTTAGTACGTTAAAAAGCTATTTTCTGGAACTGATACAGAAAATCAATCAGGTCTGATATTATACTTGATTAAACAGGTAAAAGGAAACCAAGCAATTCCCCCCCCGCCCCGCCCCAAGCTCTCCACTTAGTTCAGTATTGCAAACACAGAGACAGGTATGAGTATTGTAAAACTCAGCTTTAAACTCTTCATTGAAAAGGCCAGAGGGGTTTGTTTAGTAATCAGGAATAGATTATTGAAGACATGACAAGTGCCAATCTAAACAAAGTGTTTAAGTCAATGCACAGAAAAGAATTACATTTCTATTTCTGTGAAGCACTTGAGCACGTGACTATCTCTAAGAGGTGACATAAAAGCTTAGTTGAATAGAGATGAGCCTTCTTGAATTCTGAGGATGAGGCACACATTTAAGTCCTTGTCTGAATCAGCATCTACTTGAACAAATATAATCTCCTGAATTTCCTCTTATTGTTTGCACACAGAAAACCTGCAAGGACAAAAGCATACCAAGAGCTCATAAATCCACTCTCTCGATTATATCAGTGGAGCTTTTGCCCTTGGGATTAACTTTCTTTCCTCTCTGAGCCCATGTTAATCTGCAATACTCAAGAAATACAGATATTCAGGGAACTTCTTGGAAGAAAAATAAGACCCACAAGATGTTTCAGAAATTTCCCACAGTGGAACCCAGTACTGATGATATGGCCTGAAAATGAGGATGTAATGGCTACACTATCAGTGAAGGACCCATTTACAGAAAGGAGTTCCTCATGTGCATTTACCTAGACTAGTTAGCATTAAAAATCAGTGAATTACAACTGGAATGTTTTAAAATGTAATTATTTAAATACAATCAGTAGGAATCATCCAGGTAAAGGAAAGTAGGGAGTACTGCTCCTCTCCAAATCCATCTCACCTCTGAAGCAAGAGCTCCAACCTAAGAGGCACCATCTAAGATACTAGATTGCATCTGCTACAGACCACCACTGTACAGTGGAGTACAGCATAGGCTTCTCCTCAAGTTAATTGTCTGTTGCAGAGAGACACAAACTGGAGGTCTCAGAATATTAGTACTAAAATATTCTGCAATTTGTATTTATTTGGTATAAAAACCTCACAACTATTCCGCATCCAACACATAGTCGTTCTACATCAGCTATCACCTCGGCAGATGAAACATTCCCAAAACATGAGAAGAAGCATTGCTTAGAGTCAGATATCACTATCCTGTTGCATACAGGTGTAACAGTGAAACTACTAATCCAAGAGTACATATTCTTTTGTTGAGCCTATAAACATCAGATTCTACTCACTCCAGAGAAGGAAAAAAAATGCAAATTATAGTTAAAATAGTTAAGGACCATTTAAAACAATTAGGAATTGTCTCCAAAAGTCACAATCCATCTGTTCTGAATGAAAATCATGTGGACTAAGAAAGGTCTCTTTTAAAGAGACAAGAAAAGTCTGTCAATACACACACACACACACACAGAGAAGATGACAGAAGATAACACTGAATATGAATTAAAAGCTAGAAAGAACAGAAATTTTATGCAGCAAATAATAGACATAAAAGTATCTCTCTGACTAGCACTCAAACGTTTTTAAGCACAAGTACAAAAATTATCTCAGTTATAGTACATGTGGATTACTAACAAGTTATATATGATAATATAAAAAAAGGTTGATGTATTAAATATTTTTCTCTTGAATTTTGTGAAGGAAAAGTGAAAAGAATTTGCATCCTTTAAAGATAACAAAATACTTTTGCATCATCTTCAGTTACTTTTGAAATGTAAATACCAGTTTAACATTTCAAAAATAAAGTTCTCAGGAAAGCAAAACAAACAAACAAACAAAAACAACAAAAAATCTATACTCATACAAGAAATAGCTGGCTGACAAGTAATCTGAACCACTAATAGCTTCTGGAGGCCTAAAAAAGTTTAGCAGTACAAGAAAATAAAGCAGTGATGGAACTACACTTCACAAAGGCAAATGGGCTGACTGGTTTAACATCAGCAATCAGTAGACCTGGCACCAATCCCAACAAAATAATGAAATGACTAATTTATGGCACTGTTAAGCATTAAAAGGAATGCAATGTAATCAAAGACAATGAACACGGGCTTATGAAATCTAAATCTTGCTTTCAAACGAGCTTTTTCTGATAGGAGGGTAAACTTGTTAACGTAATAGATTTCTGTAAAGTATTAGATTTGACCTTAATTAATGAATTATAATTATGCAAGATCAGCATGACATGCATTACACAAATTCAAACCTCCAAAAGTAATAGACCTTAAAATGTTGTTTTAAATGTAGAGCCATGGTTGAACAGCAGCATTTCTGGAGATGTGTTCTGAGACCTAACATATTTCCTAGATATTAAATCGATCGCTCAGGGGAGGAGAGAAGCATCCCAGATTCTAAGCAATAAATTTACAGTTTATGTACCTCCAAAAAGAGAGGATGGACAGCAACCCATTTGGATCATCCCAAACAGAATCTAAGCAAGCATAAGGTTATGCATCTTGTAAAAATACAGACTTCTGGGCCAGGTATTAGGCACACCCACACAATCTCTATTCCCAGAGTCTAGAGTCCTTTGCTTCAGAGTTCAAGACATCTAAATATCTCAGGAAATGTTTTCATGAAACTTGCTGTGAAAGGAGACACTTTACAGAATCAATTCTGAAATACGGAGGAAAGACCCAAAGCCCATGTACCAGTGTAATAAGTATTATAGATGAGTGCAGATTTGACATTTACTGAAAAAGGATGTGGCAAAATATGTTTAAAAAATAGCCTAAAGAATGACTAAAGGCTTCAAAAACATGCTGTATAATGAATACTCAAAGGAGCTCAGGGTATTTAACTGTCAGAATACTGCAGTTTGTTTCTACTGTATTCCAACATATACACAAAATAGCAATTTGATAAAAGGCATTCCAATTGAGCAGACAAAGAAATTATGAGATCCAAAGCACCTTATAGTGTTGTCTGGCTATGTTCAGACTAGAATAAGAGATGTATTTAGGGAACAATGAAGAAAACTGGAGTTAGTTTAAATAGCACAGAAACCAAAAAGCCCAAATATTGTACTGCTTCTACTTCTATTCTCTTTCTTATTGACAGTTATGCAGTGTGAGCATCAAAAAGACCAAACCAAAAACACAAACAAAAAGCACCCACCCAACAAATCTAGGTGAACTGAGCCTTTGATGCTATTGAGGCCCTTTGGCTTCAGCACAATTGTTTTATTTATAGCGCATGGGTTTGGGACACAAAATAACATTTTCTCTTTTTTTGATTGTTTTGGGTTTTGTTTCAATGCAAAATACCAATCAAACGCTTTTCTAATGCAGGGTTTTGCAACACTTTACAAAATCCAGAAATTTTTACCATCCTGGTATATAGTGAACTGAGACTAATTCATACCTACTATGCTCTGTGCTGTCCAGCATCAATCAAAATACCCTGATCTCCCCAGAGCACTAAGAAGTTGCTGACTACCTTGTCCCCCTACTGCAGTCCTTGCAGACAGTTTGTTCTTTTGGAAATTACATGACAAATAATCACAACTTTTAGCTTTACCAGTAACATCACAGATATAACAATAGCACTTCCATAATGTCTATGCTAATATAGTGGTATTAATCCATACGTTAAGATTTTGCTGATTTCATACTATAAAAATCTATAATCAGTAATAAAAACAGTGTAATACGCAGTCATTTCACTATTATCTTTCAAGTCACTGTAATTGAATAACTACATTAAAACAACTATGACTGCTAATTAAGAGTTAATTTGATGTTAATCTTCAGTAAAATCATAATAAATAATTGCTTTTTATAAATCTTAGCACATGATGAAACATGTTTCAGCTGTAAAGAAGCCTGGTTAAAATTTAAGAACTTTAACAAAAGTTTAAGCTTTTGCTTGAACTCCGATTTGCATTACACTCCACAGCTTGAGTGTAATGATTAGTCCAGCAGATTTGGGCTTTCGTGAGGGTTCCTGAGTAATGATTAACAGCTGGCCATCTTGTAGCAGGATGTCTGCTGAGAGTCGGCAATTTGAAAAACCGTAGTCTTTCTATTGCCAACATTTCAGAAGCAATGCCAAAAATCTAAGAAATTATGGGAAAAATGTCTTTCCTAGGATTTAATCTGCTGGCTATCCCAGGTGCCTGGAGAGAGTGACAATGTGGATTAAATCAGCAACTGATATGGCACAAGAGTGAAATTTGATTGTCCTTTCATGGTTGCATTCAGATTTTGGTGAGGAACATGAAAACCCATAAGCAGTTGATCTCTCCTCATAGTAAAAGGAGTGAAACCTTCTCTCTGTACTGCACAGACCAGGGAAAGGTACTACTAAACAGCTGCTGTTCGCAGGTGAAACGCAGTGTCCCCTTGCCACTATCTCTGAAGAAAGTAAATTTTTGCAAGACACTGCAGGTATCTGCAATACATGTTATATCTTGCATAATAGAGCTAAGCAAATCATTAGAACAATTTAGTAAAGCAAAACTTGTCCATTAAATAAGTCTACTGGCTATCGTACATATTCTCCTAATAGGTAGAACAAAGGCTAGAATACAAACTCCAGAAGAGTATAGCAATAATAGAGTTGCCATATGTATTTTTTAAAATGTTTACCCTTTTGTATTTTACAATTTTCATGACCAATTACTGTAAGATTCATCACAAATAATCCAAGAACATCCCAAACTATAATTAGCTATCACAGTAAGCTGAGGGAGAACATAAGCACAATACCTTGTACCTGAAAAATTACCACCTCTCTTCTCACTGTTCTCTTTCCTAAGCCATTACACATCCCATTAGTTTTGCTAACATTCATTTTCCATCCTGCTTTTATGCTGCCATCTCTTACAATAAATTCAACATTCTTTTCCTTAAATCAATACACCATCAGCTGCAAATCTGCAGTGATTCAGCCTTGCTCTCTATTTACCCTAATAGCCATTCTCTCACGAGCTCTTGTTAAACATCATGTGTAGGGTCCAAATAACGCACATATTATGTCAGAAGGGAACAGTGGCTCCTATCTGAAACCTCCTTGATCAAACACAGACAATCTCACGCATGCTGGCTGCTTGTTCTAATAGTGCTGTCAGCAGCCCAGGACAGTCAAGAAGAGTAGAGAACTCCATGATCACTGGATGAACCCCCTTTGTGAAGGATGAACATCCAAACAATGCCAGACCTAAATCTCGGATCCCACAAGATTACCAGAGAGAGCCCACTGGCCATTAGACTCTCATCTTAAAGGCAAACTTCTGTGTCAATCACACTCTAATATATGTTATGCTTAGCCCTTGGACCAAAGTTGCATTACTCAAAGTGTCTTTGTAAAAATGTCATGCTCTCTCCTCCATAAATGTGATATCTTTGACTTTCTAAAAGAGAGTTAAAATCAAGGGGCACACAAACACTGCAATGGAATTTCCACCTCAGCCATTTTACAAGCAAGATACTCTTCCCCAAGTAATCAGCAGATCAGGGCATAAGAAGTCACCTTTGGAGGCTGAAAACATTGATCCAACTAATTCATAGGATTACGAGAAAGATTTGCCGCTTGCATAGAAGAATGAGAAGTCATGGGAGACTAGAAGGA
The DNA here is from genome assembly GCA_035041135.1 of Platyrinchus mystaceus. Taxonomy (NCBI): domain Eukaryota; kingdom Metazoa; phylum Chordata; class Aves; order Passeriformes; family Tyrannidae; genus Platyrinchus; species Platyrinchus mystaceus. Next base: position 30,880,511 of record JAWWLV010000121.1, on the reverse strand, counting down.
AGCTTTCACACACCTTGCATCTATGGGGATACAAATCTGCCACTAGACTCAGAGAGAAGTGCTATTGAAAGCCCCCAAACAGGAGAGAATTTAGAGTAGGTTCAGTTGTTTTCTTCAGTAAGGTTTTATAGAGCATAGAGTTGTTTAAAGTGATTGGTTCAAAATGGCTGCCAGGATTTACTGTTAATTACTGACTGTGCCTGACCCCATATGACTGCATAAAGGAAAGGAAGGCGCACCATGGCATTTGGCCTGAGGTGCCTCATGGGCAACTAGAGCAGAAAAACAACAGTGTGAACATTAATGTATTTCTCAATTAAATATTTTATTCTCTATTTGCAGCTTTGGTTTTAATATCTCACATTATGAGACCACACTTAATTTTCTTCTGCTTATTCCCTCTCTCAGCAAAGGTGCAGAACTCCATACTGTACTTCAATTAATTACACTTTTGAATGAATAATATTATTTGACAAAATTTGCATTGTTTTAAAACTATGCATATTAAGAATGTGAACAAGAGATTCTTGCAGTATTTCATAGGCAAAGCTATACAGTGCCTCTGGTGAACTGTGTTTTGTATACTGCCAATTGTATAGCTTATATATCGGCAGTTCTGATGTGCTTGTTTTCTTTAGTTATTGCCTCACAGTTAGCAATCAGAGTGACTGCATTGTTTATATGGCATTTCTTGGAAAGGAACTGAACTGCTGCATTAGGACAGTTTGAATGTTTATTCTGGAGAAGCAATGTTGCCTCTAAAGTGACTGAGAGACAGATGAATGAAAGAGAGTCAAAATATGGGACACAGCTGCTACAGCTCTGAATAACTAGCCATTTTCACCTCATAAGCATTTGTATGGGGGAAATTAGTTGCAAGAACAGTGTCTTCAGTGTAATTTAGTCACCAGTTGCCACTTAATTTGATCCTCCATTTAATTTGATCAAGACCTCTGAAACTAAATCATCTGGTGCTTAAAAATACAACTTCCACTCCTAATTTTTTTCTGCTTTAGTCAGGATAAATTGCTGCTGGATAAATTGATTCTTGGCTACAATGAGTTGCTATCTAATTAATGGTGATGAGCATAAAGAAATGCTTATAAATAAATGAAAAAGGACATAATCCAAAAACGATAGAGGTTGATCAAGGAAATCTTGTAGAACAGTTAAGGATAGCTACAAAACTAAGAAAATATTTTCATAAGTACTGCCATCTTCCATAAGTACTGCCAGGACTTGGCATTTCTCTCCTCTTTTTAGTATACTACATGAGTTCCAAAGAGTTCTTCTTAAGTACTGCATCCATTTCACAGATTAGTGTGCCCAAACACAGACTGATTTAGATTTCGAATGTGATTGCTTGTGTGATACATCTGCACTACATCTGAAAACAACAGCACTTCACACAGAACCGGTCTGTCTCATTGCAGGCCGGATGAAACATAGATCCCAACATAGCATAGACTCCAACAATGATATTAATAATACAGGAAACCACAGATTTCAATCAAGGGGAAATAAAGGATCAATAATCAACAGGAAGGATGGCATTATAAAGTCAGGGTACAGCTTACCTTTTAACTCTGTTTCTACAGGTATTTTGCCTTTCATTCTCTGAATTCAAATATTTGTCCCACACAGGTTTGAAAGAGCTCAATTTTGATTTTCTCTCATATAATATGGAAAATTGATATGGCTAATGCAGCAAGCACTTAGGTATATGATGAAAGATATATATATATATATATATCAGACAATGGATAATGTCCCTGGTAGCCAAAGAAAACTGAAGAAACATTCTGTAGCATATCAAATTCCAGGGCTCAAATGTTTGTGGTATCATGTGATATCTCAACTAACCATTTAGTAGAGCGAGACACATAATGTATGAGTCTGGGGATGATCCATCATCACTGTACAATATCTTATTAAAGATGACAAAAGTAAGAATACAAACGTGGCAAATACTGATAACACATCAAGCATGAGGAATACAGATATCCAGCCTTCTCAGAGATCAAGAGTTTTTGTTTCTGCCCTGTTCCACCACCCCCAAACTCCACTCTCCAACCATGGGACATGATGTTTGAGGTTGTTCTCTCCTCCAGTCGCAAAGTTGCTTGTATTCCAGTTCCATCCTGCACATGTTCTTCCTTGCCTAATTTTATTTTTCAGATCAAGGGCTGTACGGTAAGTTGTCCAATAACATTATTTCCACTAATTCATCCCTCAATAGTCTATTCTGAGGGTAGCTTGTGTCAGCAGCACATTTCTGTAGCTCAGGTAATTTTCTCCCTTTTAAAATAAATCAGGGCACTGACAACTCCTCTGTTTTGAAAGATGCAATGAGATACGACATCTGTTATTTTTTCCCCCCAGTCAGGAGTTTTAAAAAAAGTTCACTACAGCACTTTTACACCATCTTCCACTCCCTTGCAATGCCTTCTCTCACTTCTGTATCTCAACAGGCTTCTGTATTTCATACAAGAGGAGAATGCTTAATAAGCACCCGAGGCACAGAGGGGTTAATGAGACTTTCAGTCAAGGGTTCTCATTAGGTGTGAAGCTATCTTATTAGAGGATGACATGGATTATGGGAGTAAAGTGAAGCACTGCAGAGCCGCATCTCTGACTTTCAGACAACCCATAACAGTCACTGTAAAATAAAATTAAAAAAAAAAAAAGGAAACTTAATTAGTTACTACGGCATAAGAGGTATGGCCATTGCAACCTGTCATGGACAATTTCACAGTCAGGATTTGTGGCTTAAATATAACATGGTTTTAATTGTTCATGATTCAGAGCGCTTTATGTTGATTGCAACTCTGTTACAAATAACAAATACTTGACAGAAGAAGAAAGACAGCGGCAAAGCAAAGCCGTACCACTTCAGTTGCTGCATATTTCCGCTGTCAGCCATGGAAAGAGGATTGTCTCATTGAGGCACAAAAGATAGGGACAGAAATTTGAGACTGCCCTTTTGCAGCAGCCCAGCATAGTTGCAGATTATCAAAAGAAAAAGAATATGACAGGCAAAACTAGGCAGGTACTGGCGTTACAGCTTGGCAGCAGAAAAGTAAGGTAGCCCTCACTTAAGCCACATGATGGAGCAACAGATTTCACCCTTCTCTTATCATGCTTCCTTGCCTTCCCCCACCTCCACATGCCTCCATTCAGTTTATCTCAACTGAAGAATTAAAAATTTTTGAATAATTATTATGTGTATTGTTCCTCACACGGACTTTGAAATGGAGGCATACCACAGCTCAATATAATATTTCTTGTGGCCCATGAGAAGAGGATATTGTAATTTTAAGGAGATTTTGTAATTTTTATGTTCCCTGCTTTACAATACCTGTTGCATTTGCCATCCTCTCAGCCACTGTAATTATTATAAAGTCATCTATGTTATAAGAAATGAAGTAAAATTCAGACATCACTGGGTACCTTAGAACGGTTTAGATGTGCTCTAAGTGAAGAAATTCTCTTAGCTGGATTTACCTATGTTTCTCTCTCCTCAAGGAATTTTTTTTCCAATTTTAATTACGGAAACAATAGAAAAGCATGCTTTCTGAAGCAGTGTATTTGTACTTATATTAGCAAAGGCAACACTCAGTTTGGAAGTTAATACTTTTTTATGCTCTCAAAAGAGCTATTCATCAGCACACCTACAAATACACACTTCCTGTAAATTATAAATCAAAGTGCTCTTACCCTTGGTTGTTTCAAAGAAGATAATTTTAGGTAGAAAGCTGTGTGTGCATTATGAACAACACCCTTGAACTGGTTAAAAATACACTGTTAAATGGAGGCTGAGAAGGATAGCAGCAGGGGAGAAGGAAAATAGCACGAGCTAACTAAAGAGATGAAGATAAGTTCAGCAGCCTAGTAGAGAAGAAAAAAATACTCACCTTTGTCTGGGAACCCCAGTGGACACTCAGTGCCTCACATGCGGCTCTGTTACTGATTATAGCATAGTAGCCTTTAGCTGAATGACACATAGCCAGTTTCACCTCACTGGCATCCTGAAGGAGGGGAAGGGAAGCATATCTCTCTCATATAAGTCTACCTGAAGAACAGACCACTAATCACCCTCATCTTAAATGTATTTTATCCAAGCAAGATTTTTGTGTGGGTTTTATTTAAGAATAACATGACTGTACTAAAACTATAGGATGATTAAGGTTGGAAAAGACATCTAAGATCATCAGGTCCCACTGCTAACCCAGCAGTTCACTGTGTTCACTACTAAATCATACCCCACAAATGCCACAATGTGAATGCCTTTTGAACACTTCCAGGAATAGTGATTCCACTGCTTTCCTAGGCAGCCTGTTTGAATGCCTGAACATCCTCTCAGTGAACAAATTTTTCCTAATATACAGTTTAAATCTCCCCTGGTGCAACTTGAGGCTGTTTCCTCTGGTCTTATCACTTGTTACCTGGGAGAGGAGAGTGATCTCCACCTTGCTACAATGACCTGAAATGACATTGTAGAGGGTGCTAAGGTTCCTTCTGAAACTCTTTTTCTTAAAGCTAAGAGAACAAGCTGAATGTGAGATACACTAGTTATTATATGCTAAGCAAACCTCTAGAATACTTTAAAAAAACTTTTTATTGTTTTTCAAAGTGGAAAATCCAAGTCAAAGGGCAAACTGAAGGCCACACCAGGAAGATCGCAGCAGTGTCGGTAGTCTGTATACAGTTCTGCCATGTCCATACTCCAGCCAGCAGTCTAAACTATTTGTGATACAGACAGTTAGACCAAAGAATAAAGTAAAAAGGAGGGAAGAAACTAACTATACACAGGAGATATGGACAGAGAGCGTGTCACTTGTGGAATTACCATAGAGCTTGTTGTCGCTGCGGCATTACGTTCAGATTTTTAAGTAATTTAACAGCAGCTCAAACTGGTTTTCTATACCCAGACAAAATAAAGGAGATTTAATAAGTAAAGTGTAGAGACACGTATGATCAAATAGATCAGCTGGTAGAGGCAATTTACTAATAACATCATTAATAGGAAATATATTACTATTATTATCATTACTGTGATCAGAAAAACCTAAACCAAAGCCCCAAAACATCACCCTCATGATATCCTGAGGTGGTTTTGATAAGCCTAACTTCACACAAAGCCACCCATAAAATTGGTAGAGACCTACTGCTACACAGAGAACCAAATATAAATACTGGCAGCAACAAGCTCAAGGTCATAGTAGATAAATAAAGGTATACAAACAGTACCAAAATGACACATTAAAAAAAAAAGGCAATTGCAATGGTTTAGCATTGTTCAAGCTGCCCTTTATTCACAGAAGCAAAGTTATGTAAGATTTTGAGAGGAATTTACCCATTTAATTCCAGAGAAGTAAAAAAGGGTAGGATGATTCTAGCAGGATTTGTTCACTATTCATGAGCACCTTCTAATCTGGATTTGGAGTTTAACATGTAGAAGTACCACTTTTCACAGTAAACTGCTGATTTAGCATAATTACACTTTGTTAATTCTGCAGACAGAGCTTTATTGGGCTTCCCAGCTCATATGTTTAAGTTAACTCTTCCTCAACTAAACAGTAATGACAAAGAAAAAATAAACAAAAGAATCTTGTAAGATGTAGATGACCTTCCTGTCCAGCCTAAGGCAGTTAATAGTGAATTTAATTTCTTTTTCTGCAGATTGTTTGAGTCAGAGCACTCCCTCCACCTACTTCTAACTGGTAATACTTATATTTCACATATCGCCCACGTTTAATACTTTTCCTCCAAAATCCAATCTTCTACTGCCTTAGTTTAACTTTATTTAGACTCATTCAGCCTTCAATCCAACCATCAACTCACCACCACCATAACTGTCCAAAAAAACTAATGTAAATTGAGTGGAGTGGACCTAAAAATCATCACTCTGGAGAGTTTTCTGAGGAGTGGGGTAGGGAATAAGTGTAAATCCATTCATTATTTCTCTCATTGAAATACATTTCTGAAATTTCAGAGCACTCAGCTGAAAGCTGCTTGATCCAAGTGGAAAGAGTCTCATAGCTTAATGGACATCAGAACTGGACACTGGATATCAGTGAAAAGGCAAAGCATATTGCATAGCAATTTCTCTGAAATGCCAGTCTTACCAACAAATTTATGAGGACAGAGAAGACATATCTTTGAAGGATGAAGTCTATGAATGTTTAAACAAGTTGAATATGCACAAGTTGACTTGAAGGGATGTACCCATAAGTGCTGAAGAAGTGGGCCAACATCACTGAAGTGAGATGAACCCCAATTATCTTTGCAAGCTCATGGGAAGTGGAGAAGGTTCCTGAGGAGTGGAGAAAACTAAGTGTCACTCCTATATGCAAGAAGCAAACTACAGGCCAGTACGCTTCACCTTAGTCTTGAGAAAGTGATGAAGCAAATCCTTCTCAAAACCATTTCCAACCACATGAAAGTGATGAGGAATAGACAGTGAGGATTTACAAAGGGGTAAAAATCATGTTTAACCAACCTGACAACCTAAACCAACATGATTGGTTTGCTGGATAAGGAGACAGGGAGAATAAGATGTAATGGATGTTACTTATACAAAATTTAATAAGGCTTTAACACTATTTCCCATAATATCATAGACAAACTGATGAATTATGAGTATATGGACAGAGAAGTAGATTGAAAACTGACTGAACTGCTGGATTCACAAAATTGTCATCAGTGGCACCTAAGTTCAGTTGGAGTCAGTTTTTCAGTGTTCCCAAGAGATTTGTACTGAGACCAATACAACTGAACATACCTTCATGACAGGTTTCATAAATGATAAGAAAGAGTGCAAATTTAGCAGGTTTCCAGATCACATTGAATTAAGAGGAGTGGTTGATACATCAGGCTGTTGAGATGACTTGCAGAAGGGTGTCAACAAACTGGAGAATGGAGTTAACAGGAACCTCATGCAGTTCAGCAAATGAAAATACGAAGTCACACTCCTACAGAGGAGTAACCCCATTCAATAGAACATGCTGACGTCTGACCAGACAAAAAACAGCTTTGCAGATAGGAACTAAGTGTAATGAAGGACAAGTAGGACACATAACAGCAATGTGCTTCTGCAGGTCAAGAGTATCTTGAGCTGCATTAAAGAAACATTACCAGCAGATCAAGGAAGGTGGTCCTTCCTCTCTATTTGGCACTGCTAAGACAAGTTTGGAGTATTGGGTCTGATTCTGGACTCCCCCATACAAGAAAGATCTGGACATACTGCAACAATTCTATGAATAGCCATGAAGATGGTTTAAAGCTTGGAGCATGATATAGGCAATATATTCTATAGGCAATTAGGAGAAATTTCTGATCTGTAGACCTTGTCCCTATAGGCCATTTCAACTTCCAAGACATCAACTGGGAACATCACCCAACCGTGACAAGCAAGTGTAGGTAATTCTTGAAGTTTGTTGGAGATAACTTCTTATCATGGGTAGTCAGTAAGCGAACTAGGAAAGATGTCCTCCTAGACTTGCTGTTTGTGAACAGAAAAGGACACTTTGGGGATGGGATAGTAGGTGGTTGTATGGTCACAATGATCCTGAAATGGTTGAGTTCAAAAGTTTCAGTGTAATGAAAAAAAGAAAAAGAGAAGAACAGTAGAGTTTCTACCCTGGACTTCAGGAGAACTAGCTATAAGCTATTCAAAGAGCTACTTAGCAGAGTACCCTGGGAATTTTTGAGATCTTAGGAGGTCATGAATGCTCATCAGTCTTTTAGAACCATCTTTCAGAAGCACAGGAGCAGGCAATTCTGCTTTGAAAGTCAAGCAAGCAGGAGAGAATACTAGCTTGTCTGAACTGGAAACTCCTCACATAGCTTGGGAGGAGAAAGAAACTATGATCTCTGTAAGCAAGGTCAGGCTTCACAGGAAGGGTACAGAGCTGTGATTTGTTTATGCAGGCAGAAGGTACAAAAGGCCTAAGTTCAATTAGAGTTGAAATTGGACAGTGTTGTTTCAGATAATAAGAAAGGCTTTTAAAAGTGTGCTAATAGAAAGAGGAAGTCTAAAGAAAATATTGGACCAATACTTACCATAAGGCACAATCAACATGGGTTCTCATAAGCAAAGTTGTGTTGAGTTAATTTCATATCCTTCTATGATAAGGTCACCTGTCCAGAGGATGAAGGGAATGTGGTGGATGTAGTTTTTCTGTACTTTAGTAAGACTTATGATATTGTCCCCTGCAGTATCATTCTGGACAAATTGCGCAACTATGGGATAAACAAGCTTACAGTGTGCTGGGTGAAGCTCAAAGTGTTGTAGTCAATGCAGTTACATACAGCTGGTGACTGGTCCCCAGTGGTGTTCCTCAGGGTTTTATTCTAGGGCTAAGTCTGTTCAATATATTTATCAATTATTGGGATGCTGAGTTGAACACACCATTAGTAAGTTTCCTGATGACATCCAACAAGGAGGTTCCATTGACTCTGTTGAGGGTCAGGAGGACTTGCTGAGGGACCTAGGTAGACTGAAGCTGTTGAGTTATGATTAATGGGATGAAATTTAACAAGCTGAAATGCCAGATTCTGTACCTAGGACGGAGTAGTTCCAGGCACAAGTGTGATTTATGAGAGGAGTGGCTGGCAAACAGCCCTGCAGTAAATGATCTAGGGGTGGTAGTTGATAGCAGGCTCAGTATGAGTTAGCAGTGTGCCCTGGCAGCCAGGAGGGAAGTCCACGTCCTGGAGTGCAAACACAGCATAACCAGTCAGTCCAAAAAGGTGATTATCCTGCTGTATTCAGCATTGGTGAGGTCCCATCTTGAGTACTGGGTGCAGTGCTCAGACTCACAACTTAAGAAGGATTTGAAAGTTCTTGAATGCAACCAGAGGAAGGCAACAAAGCTTGTGACAGGGCTAGAAGGAATGTTTTATGAGGAGCAACTAAGGACTTTGGCCTTGCCTACTTTGGAAAAAAGGAGGCTGAGGAGGAACCTCATTGCTTTGTAGAGCTTCCTGAGGAGGGAAAACAGTGAGGGAGCTGAGCTCTTCTCTCTGGTATCCAGCAAGAGGATGGATGAAAACAGTAAAGAGATGCAGCCATCAGGGGAGATCTAGACTGGTCAGTAGGAAGCATTCCTTTACCAGTGTTTGACCACTAACAGGCTTCCTAGAGAGGCGGAGAGGAAAAGAGGTGACTGGCACAAACGAAATACAGGAAAAACTGTTTAAACCTGAGAAAGCACTTTTTTACTCTTAGGATGACCAAACACAAAAACAAGTTGTGGGATGTCTATCCTTAGAGATATTCAAAATCAGATTGGACACAGGCCGAAGCAGCATCCTGTAGGTTAGCATCCCTCTTTGAGACAGTGGGGATGAGAGGCATGGACTATCGACCAGAATGATTTCCAGAAGCATGGTCCCACCTCAGTGATTCTGTAGTTCACCCTGGGAAGAATCACAAGATGGGCAGACATCCAGTTGCTGAATATCAAAACAGAAGCTCAGTTCATCCATACCTGCTCACCCTTGCAAAAGCATTTGACCAAAAGCGAGCAAATTTGCAAAGTCTTGCAGCAGGCAGATCTTGAAGTTGTAGAAGCATCCAGAAATTTTGCTGACAAGACAAAGGCCCTCCAACTCAGCAGTCAATTCTGTGAAGTGTTCACAGCTGCTTCTAACCATGCTGAACAAATCAAATTTTCCATCAGTCTCCTGTGACTGTAAACAGCACTCTAACATGTCTTTAAACTCAGCAGAGCCGCATGATCAAGCAACAACTTTTCATTGTGCTTCTAGCCTGCTTGATTGTTTATTCATTTAACTTGGAATTCATTGCACTTACGTTAAAATTAGGAGTTTTTCAGATATGTCTTCCTCTTAACTCTTTGAACCGTCAGCAAACTAGCAAGGTTTCTGTGGAGGTGATGCTTTTTCAAGTCATATTTATCAGATGTAAAGATCCCATTCAAACTCCATTCTGTTCTGAGCCTTAGTTTTTTAACAAGGAACTCAAACAGCACAATGCAAATTGACCCAAGGAGCCACAGAAAGGATTGACAACATGGTAGTATCGTATTAGTTAAGATTGTGTATGTTCACTTGCTCTACAGAGTCTTGCTTTCAACTCTGATATTAGAATATTTACTTGCAAAATTGCTAAAGAAACATAGATGAATGGGTTGGTGCTCAAGCATATGGCAAGGACTCACATTAAAGAAAAGCTTTAAGAAATTGAAAGACTTCATGTTGGTTCAATTTCTGCCCGGGCAAAATGGAAAGAATTCATTTGTAAATAAGTTCTTAGACTGAATAAATTTCTGAGGGTTTTTTGAGAAACAAACCAATATTTCCTACTGGATTCCAGAAAATCATGGTTTCTTTTTTTTTTCCTACAGGGTCAAAACCGTAGTTTTAAGATTTGATTGCATCTCTTATTTCACTACCATTTTTTACCTTTAAGATTTGTATTCAATTTGAGAGTAAGTAGCAGGAATTGAAGAAAGTTACTGAAGACTGCTGCAGGGGAGAAAACAAACAAACAAACAAAACCCCAAAGGAGCACTTTTCTTAGTAGCAGTTCAGAGTGGCAAGAGCCATGCATGGAGAACCATGCTGGGCTGGCAGCTTTAAAACAGGCTTTTCTTTCAGTTACCATGACACTTGCTTCCAGCTACCAAGGAACCCCTGAGGGCACTATTATAGAAATATCCAGTGCACATTCTTTTTATGCCCAAAACCATGAAACTGGCTTTAAGCTTTGGAAAAGTGTGGACCAATCTGTAGAAAACAAATTACTGTGAATTGATCATCTTGGAGCGTTTTACTGTCAAGTCAAAACCAGAGAGAGCTTCAGATGAAAGCAGTCCACTGTCACATTTGCCATTTTGGCTTTAACACTATAATGTCAGAACTGCATGTATTTATCACTAGAGTTTAAAAGAAATTCCCTCTTACCTTGTTCTTCAGGAGATAAACTATTCCTACAATACCTCTACAAAGAATGATGTTACTGTAAAAGTATAAGAGCACAATTCTCCTATGAGGAAATGAAAAGTGTGAAATACACAGCTGATTATATAATCAGAATTAGTGGAGAGATCACTAGACTTCACAGCTCTTCACTAGAAGAGGAAGGATACATGCATATATTACTATTATACAAAAGGCATCAAACAGGTTTCCCTACTCTTAATCTGTGGTTCTACAGAATGACCAAATATCAATATATCTCCTTGGAGACTTCTGGCCATTAAGTCTGACCACTCACATGTCAATGGGCTATCAGATGAGTGCATTACTGTGGTTCCTCAAAGCATATGTGTTAGGCAGGCCCTCATGAAGGGGACCCAGTCACACACATCAGTGTGACTGATTGCTATTTCAGGCACTTCTGTGTTTCCCCCACCTTATCCCTTGTACAGCTTGGGATGTTTGAGGAAAAAGGAATATCGTAGTTCCAAACAGGACAGGGTAAATTTTTTGCAATAGTGGGAGGGGGCGTGGCTTCTAAGGCATGGAGATTATCTATACTACCTCAATCGTTGAGTTCCTTCTGGTTGAGCAAGTATGGCAGACAGAGCATTTTGTATGTGAATCACTGTCTGTTTTGCACACTTTTATTGTGAATATTGTTGCTGCAACTGTTTGTTTCCTTATCTCATTGCTGCTTCCAGTAAATTTGTTCTTATCTCAACCCATGTTCTTTGCCTTTTGTGCCTCCAACTCTTTCCTGGGCACCCATGGGGGCAGAAGAGGGGGAGCGAGTGAGCAGCAGCATTGTTTGGAGAATCTTGGTGGGAGAACTAAATTGGGGAATACCATTCCTAAACCATGACAGGGAACAGCACAACTGAGGAAGTGTCGGTATGAAAAACAATCCCACAACCCAGGACCACTGTCCTATCTTCTTTATTAAAAAAATGCCAAATTTTCACTACAACTACCACCAGATACTAACCCACACCTGGAAACGAAGCACACAGGACAAATCATGCACAAGTATTTGATATGTAATAACTCAATTCTCAGAGATACTGAGCACATTAGGAGTCCAGCCAAATTCATCTTAGTGTTGCATCTCCAAATCTGGGACACACACCTCAGAGCAGAAGACATTCACCCCAGCAGTTCAGCTTTCTTCACTGTAACATTTTGCCAGCAGATGCTACGTGCCAACAGGAAAGTGGCTTCTTCAGTGCTGAATGAAGCCAAGGAGAGCTGCCAAACCCTTACAGAATGGTACCTGTCCTAGAAATTCTTCATAGGACAGAAGAAGCAGCAGCTCTGCATTTATTTCACAGTATCAGTGCAGAACTTTACAGGACTCAGCCTCAGCAGGAACATTACCTGGATGAAAAAAACCTTCTAACTCACCAGACAGATGAACCATTTTAGGGCACATAAATGTTAGAAAAGTCAACGGGTTAAGTCTGGCCTTGAGTCAAGGAAAAAAAGTAGATCTCCAGTTACAAAACCAGGAGCCATATCTTCCTGACAAGTCACAATAAGTATTATCATGAGGTGCCAGCCTCCTTTCTTTTGTTGCCTATGCTCCTTGAACATGGAAAGCCAAGACACCTAACTCCAAGTTGCGCATTTCTGTAGAAATTTAAGTTGCATCTCCTTACTACCTGGCATGACTGCATGCATCAACACCTTTTCCATAAGAAATTAGTCCTTCAAAGCTTGTTTCTCTTACATTGTGCTACGTCTCCCCTATCCCCAGAAGCAAGTATCACCTCATCAGTTCTGCCTCACTGTTCAGCTGTTTCTCCACTGCATTTCAGCGCAGACAGTGTTCAGTTGTACATGGTAGAAAGCTCAGAGACAGCAGGTGTTCCCTTCACTGCAGAGCTCAGATAATGTTAGGTTCTCCTGTGCAAGACAAGACATAGAAATAAGTTTGGATGTCAAAATGCATTTGAGCCAAATTACTCGCTCAAAAAAAAAAAAAAAGAAAAAAAGAAAGCAGAGAAGAAAAGAAATCAAAAGTGAGAGACTAAAGCACCAGTAAAACTGCCATCACAACTAGAGGCAAGATCATTAATTTTTTCCAAGCTCATTAAGAGCAGTTATACTTCTAAATTTTATCTGCAGACATAATATTTTGAGTCTAACTGCAGGACAATTCTCTTGGCAACTATTACAGTGCTGACTAGACTTGGCAGCCTACAGTCCATGGGCAGTCAGTTTAAAATAGTCAGTCCTCTGATGCATTGGAAAATTTCTGTCTGTTTGAACTTCTCTGTTCCAGAATTGTTGCTCTTTCCTCGGTGCTACATCTCCTACCAATTACTGGTGTGCTGTGGAATACTGTTTAATAAACATCATTTTCTTGGCAGAGTACATCATCTAAGTGATCGATCATGAGTCTAGGAAATAGAGTCCTAAGTACTATATCAGCTTCCTGCCTCTCCTTTGAATGGCATCCCATAGTCATTAAAAAAAACTACCCTTGGCACTAAAATGATTTATTTTAATCTAAACAGAGATTACTTTAATTAAACACACTTTATTCCTCTTGAAATTGACAGAGCACTCCCCTGAAGCCTACTATCACTCCATTTATCAAATGATGTCATTGAGAGCAGCAAGCTGCTCCTCCCAGACCGCTTTGCTCTGAAGCCTCAGTTTTATTCCAAAAACAGGGAGAAGAAAAATCCATAATAAGAAAACACAGACAGATTCAACTTATCTCAAATAGCACTACAGCTATGTCAAGAGACTTCTACCACCATGATTCAGCTCCTGATTTTGCAACTGGATGTTAACAAAGCTGCAAAGCTTACATTGAAGAAAAAAAAAAAAAAAGATCAAATCCATTTTATAATACTAACAGAACCTGAACCTAGAGTTTCATTCAGGCAAGTGAAAAGTCTGGTCTATTTTTATAATTATTCTGGAGCATTTGTAGCGATGGAAAGTCACTAAAACTCAGAGTTTTTGTCTGTAAAAATGGAGCAGGGATGTCCTGCTCAAACAATGCTGGATATTGCTGAAGAAGTATCAGAAAAGCAGCTTAAGGGGAGGTTGGGAAGGTGTGACTGTAACAGGTGCATAGGATTGACAAGGTAGGTTATGTTGAGCCAGAATTAATAAAAAAGAGCAAGTACTTTAAATCAGCAATACCACATTCCATCCTCTTCTCAGACATCCCGGAAAGCATTAGGAGGAACACTACTGCAATCAAAGAAGTTATGCCTGAATGTGTTAAATAAGGTGGGCCCATGTGAACTTCATGAAGTTAAGTGTGAGGCACAAATACAGGCTGGGCAGACAATGGATCAAGAGCAGCCCTGAAGAGGAGGACTTGGGGATATTGGTGGATGAGAACCTCAATATGACCCAGCAACGTGCAGCTGCAGCCCAGAAAGGCAACTATATCCTGGACTGCATTAAAGAGGTGTGGCCAGCAGGTCGAGGGAGGTGATTCTCACCCTGTACTCTGCTCTTGTGAGACCCCCTCTGTAATATTGCATCCAGCTCTGGGGTCCTCAATACAAGAAGTATGTGGACCTGTTGCAGCAAATACAGAGAAGGTCCACCAAGATGATCACAGGACTGGAGCACCTCTCCTGTGAAGACAGGCTGAGAGAGCTGAGGCCATTCAGCCTGGAGAAAAGAAGGCTCCCAGGGGAGACCTTATAGCAACCTTCCAGTAACTGAAAGAGCCTACAAGATAGCTGGAGAGGGACTTTTCATGAGGGCATATAGTGATAGGACAAGTGGGAATGGCCTTAAACTGAAAGAGGGTAGGTTTGGATTAGATGTTATGAAGAAACTGTGTACTGTTGAGGCACTGGAACACATTGCCCAGAGAAGTTGTGGGTGCCCCACCCTTGATTATGTTCAGGGCCAGGTTGGATGGGGCTTTGAGGAAACTGGTCTAGTGGGAGGTGTCCCTGAACATGGCAGGATGATTGGAAGTAGATGACCTTTAAGGTCCCTTCCAACCCAAACTATTCTATGATTTTAATCTAGTGCTGTATGTTAAAAGCCATTGGGACTGTCTGAGAAGAGGGGGGAATAGATAAATACACATGCTTTCAACTTCTTTTTTTTTTTTTTTTAACATTTTTTTTTTTAAAGAAGCAACAAAATAATTTTCAGAAAGATCAAAATATTCAGTGGATTCCCTTTTCTTGTCACCTCCAGGATTTCTGTGGGGGTGGAGTGGGGTAGGATGGAGGGGAGTCATCATATTGTCACCAGAAAAAAAATTATTTACATTAGCATTAAACCAGAATATAACTAGAGATACTCAAACATCCTGAAATAACCTATTTCCCCTTCCTTCCAAATTCAACATTTTCAGTCTGATTTGCAGACAAATATCTGAAATGGATCCAAACTATTATCAAATCAGCATGCTAGATGACTGACATTCACCCTTCACTGAAAGTCTCTTGGAAAAGAGATTCATGAAAATTCTATGCTAGGTGTCTGAGCTTTTTAATGACTGATAGAACAGTGTCTTTCCAGGCTCACCTTCCATTTGTTATTTACTCAGCAGTATTTACACACTGTTAAGGTAGGCTAAGCCATACAGGGGATAGACATGCACAAATATAAATAGAATTATAATGTCCTAGCTGCAAGATAGCTGCAATAGAAAAAATATACCACTTGTGCAGAAGAACCTAGGGATGAGTCACCACTCTGAAACATTCAGGCAGTTCTTAAAATGGCTGTAATTATCCTTCCTACTCAAGTATGGAATACGTCTTTTATTGCCTTTGAACAATTTACTGCCTTTCACTTCCAAGAATTTGTACCAGAGGAGGCTATAAGAAAGAATTAGTCCTGCAGTAGACATCTTGGAAGAATCAAGGGTACCTATTGATACTGATATTGAAACTTCTGGGGCAGATTTTGTCCCCCAGCTGCTTTGAGGCACAAGAATAGAGACAAAGCTCCACCCAAAAGGAAAGAACATTCCAACAAAAAAACCCAAAGCATAAAACCAAAAAACCCAACAACCAAAAAAAAACCCCAAAACAAAACAAAAAACCCCACCCACAATAAAAATCCAAATTAAAAATTAAAAAAAACACAACAAACAAACAAAAAACCAAACAACCAACAACAACAAAACTACCAAAAAACCACCAAAAACAAACAAACAAAACCAAACAAAAAAAAACTACCAAAAGGTAACTTAAAGTACCTGTCTCTTCTACTGGGCAGCATAATTACCTGAGGACCCTGATGAAGCTGTTTGTCCTGCAGGAAACAAGTCTCCTTTAGATATTTTCATTGACCAAATTATTTATTTACACTTATCAGTATTCAGGTGTGCTTAATATTTTTATGCTTAGAGGACTAATTAAACTTATACAAAATCCCTAGTCACTCCATCTCAGGGCTATGTCTGCCTTCAAACATGACAATTTAGCAAATAAAATTGTGTTAGCCTGAAGAAACATTCACAGCTTTTTGCATGTAAAAGACTTATCTTCCCTGTTCTTTATTCTCTGCTATTCTAGCTTGGCAAGCTTATGCCCCAGACATCATACAGTGGGAAGAAACTGCACACAAGAAATTAACAGACCATTCCCCAGCTTCTACTTCTGCCTTTATTTTTTAGATGCCACCAGCTCCCTGATTGAGTGCTCCACTGGCCTACAGAAATAACAAGCAAGTAACACATGATAGGCAACAACTTAATTTTCCTACCTTCTTGGATTGCAGAAACAGGTACCTCCTTACAGTAGGGAGAAATAACAGAGGGCTGCAGCTGAATCCAAAGTTAATCCTTATTGAACAAGTAAAAAAGCCTCATCCCTACTATGTTTGAATACTCAAAATATGCAACAAATTCCCTTCAGAATGGTCTCAAAAATTAGTTTCCTAATTCAGAAGGACAGTCTACAAAATTTTCTTCCCTTTGCTGTTTATTATTTGAATGAAATACCTATGTCTTCTGCTTTCAATTTTCTTCTGCAACTTTTATTAGCTAACAGATATTTTTTAAAAGGCAATTTTAGTTATCAGCACCAACAAACTAGTTCCTCATAAAACTGTACGTAAGGATACATCTTAGGTCTTCTCCCCACAAAAGGAAGCTCAGCCACCTTCTTCTGCAAACAGAGGGGGGTTGGCTGAAACAGCATCCCTGAGAAAACCCCAGTCTACCTCATAGAATAATTTTTCCATTGGGAAAGGTCTTTGGAGAGATAAAAAACCCACAAGATCATGCCTGCAGTTTTATCAAGAAAGTAACAGATATTAGGCCTTGCTCTAGAAGCATATTAAAAGAAGGAAGAGAAAGAAAAGAATATGCATGGGGAGGAGTAAAGGTTTTCTGATTCAAGGAATGGACTGCTGTGTGTTTTGGGGTTTGGAGATGCTAGAAATGCTGCTAGTCAGTGCCTGGTTACATAAATAATGTTCTACTTTATTTTCAGTCACTCTCTACAGATTACTTTCAGTACCCCATGCAGAGACATCTCTCCAGATGCAAGATTATAAAACAACAATAATAAAAAGTAATATCCTGTATTAGAGGAGACTAACTCAGCTGTCATTTTGCAAAACTTCATAATCCATGGGAAATAGTGACCTGTTTTCTAGGGAAAGGGGCAAGGAAGAAAGGGATAGGGGAGAGATTTTTCCTATATGAAGAATTCCATTTGCACATGTTCATCAGTAATTTCATTTTACTGACTTATCATACGAAGCAAACACAATGCTATAATTTCAGTGTATTAAAAACATTTACTCTGTTTTTGTTTTTTCTTTTTCACTTCAAATTA
Source organism: Platyrinchus mystaceus (assembly GCA_035041135.1). NCBI lineage: Eukaryota > Metazoa > Chordata > Aves > Passeriformes > Tyrannidae > Platyrinchus > Platyrinchus mystaceus. The sequence continues at coordinate 30,862,779 of JAWWLV010000121.1, read as the reverse complement.
AATACTTCAACACTTCACCACAAGCAAAATCTGTGGACACTTCTCAGCACAAGTTAGTGATTTGACAAACCAAACACACAACCTCCTCCATCTAGTCCCTTCTTCAGATTCTCTCTACAACTATGAGAATTCATTTAGGCAAGTTCTTAATTGGTACAGACTGCTTTTCCTGCTAGCAATGACCCTTTACATCATTGTTAGCAGTCTTCTATGATTAATTAGTCCAATGGCAGCAGACTACATTTCTTATTTCTATAGACTTCCAAAACATAGCACTCATTAAAGAGTCAGTGGTAAAAAAAATTTATTATGCAGTTCATCTTCTACCTCTTTACCATGACTTTGGCCCTAGCAGCTTTCTATAAAAGGCACTTCAGATCTTCCTTTCCTGCAGTTTGAAGATGCAAGGCAGCTGGCCAAGGACAGAACATGTCACTACTGAACACTTTAGCTTTAGACGGGGTTTTGCTTGCCGAAACTGAGGCTGAAAGACAAAGAAGGAAGAAAGGAAAAATGTTACCTAAAGAATACAGCATCAAAGTTTATGTTAAAGCGGCTTGTACTACTATACATCACCAGACAAATATGTCTAGACAAAAGCTTAATACATTTTTTATTGAAAAGATATAAAATTCAATATTACATGGAGAATGAGCTTAGCATCTGTCTGTTAGACCTGTACCATTTGCCACTTTCTGGAAATAAAGACCTGAAAGAATCAGGAGTTTAGAACCCATTCAAGCAGTAAACATGGAAATAGGAGACAAACATTTAAATATTTCAAAGCAGTCATAGCGAAAATTCAAGGTTTGGGCTAACAATACTTTCTAAATAAGTTACCTATATATATATATTATTTTTTCAGCAAGGTAGTGCTGCTTGAAAGAATTTCCATGTTGAGAAACAACTAAAAGGAAGCATCAAGATGGATGGAAAGAAGACTATGTTACATTGCACAGAAATACTTGCACAAAACCCTTAGCCGAAAACAGAGCTATGGCCAGTTTCACCTAAGGAGAAAAAATAATTTTCTGTAGATAATCTTCTGTAGTGCTTTATGCACTAAAGTTTTACTCAAATGTAATAAAAGAACTCTAAAAATTTACAAGTGAACATGCAGTTTCAAAAACTCAAAGTCATACTTCTAAACACAGGCCAAACAAGAATTTTTTGTTTTACCCAAAAATTCTGCATTTTATATATCTCTTCCTTTAAAAAAAAAAAAAAAAAAACCAATTTTTAATTTTTCTGAATTCATTGAGTTAAAAAAATGCAGACTTCTGCAAAAACTTAAAACCAGAAATATGTTGAATATCTTAACTGATCTTACAGCTCAAGTTTGTTTAAATTTACTATAAACTGTAGTATAATTCCTCCTGTTTAAGTCAGTCTTTCAAAATGAATCATGAAATGACATCAACTTATAAATAAGACTTCAGTTTCACCAGTAGAAATGAAATTGACTACGTATTAGATAAACGAGATTCCAGTATTGCCTTGATCTGAAAGATCTCTGCCAGGAGCAGAGAAACAGGATAGTTAATGGGTCTCAGACCTGCTAGTCTGTAGAAATAAAAAAACCCCATTAAACAAATCAAAACACATCCCCCGAAGACAACCATGAAACAACAGACCAGAAACAAAAATAGAATCGAGATAGCTCCCATAATTGCTTTGATTGAGGTATTATAAATAGTAGCTACTTGAGTTCAAAGACATAAGAATCAAAGATCTTTTGGCCACAATTTATACCTGGCTGGAGCTTCAAAACTTTACGTTTTAAAGAAGGCTTTTCCGTGGGCATTTAAGGAATGAAAAAATATATTAAGGGAAAGAATCGTTCACAAGAATACATAGTTTCTTGTGAGTTTGTATGGAATGTGTAAGAGTAATTACCAGGACAAAATACTGATTTTTTTTTTTTCTTTTTTTTTGAAAATTTAGCCATTTTTACTGAAGTGTACAAATAGTATTGGTCAAGCCTAAAAACAGCACCATAAGGAAACTTTATCTACTTTTGATAAATACTTCTACAGCTTTGATCTTTTTGGCCTGTAGATTGCTGTTGTTTTGGGGGTTTTTTAAGGAAAACCAAGATGTAAAAAAGTCATCACTGACAGCTCTCTAGTTGCAATGGAACAAAAGCTCTAACTATGGTCCTCTAATATCTAGATACCAAGTGGGAAAATGCTAAATAAAACTATAAAAAACAGATCAGAGTTCAAATAGAACCTGTTCTCAGATATATTTCACTGATTATATGCTCTCAATTATTGGTCAACATCCTTTGCCCAGAGGTCGAGAGGAAGAAAAACCCAAAGAACAAAACACAAACCAACTTCAGCCCCCCCCAAAAAAAACAAAACAACAAACCAAAACAACAAAAAAACCCCAAACAAATTAAAAAACTATGTTTTTACATGATTCCTCTTGATCCAAAAATCGAAACCTTTATAACAGACTATTGCATAATTGGGGCAAAATGCAGGTTTTTCTGTGATTTAGGGTTTTTTTTTCCTCACTAATGTAAAAACTCCTTTGCATAATACAGATTTTAAAACAGTCAGTTTTCTTGTATATGTAGGACAATGAACCCTAATGCCTGCTAGTCCTAATGTCCTCTTACTGTCTCAGACTTCATGAAAAATGGACACAAGTCTGCCCTGGATAGCAGCTTTTGCCTCTGGTAGAGGAAGCAGGGGAAAACTGGGAGATGTTAGCCTGTTTCAGAGAATATGCACAGGGATAAGCAAAATTCTAGGCAAAATATTCATAGATTCATCTCTGTCAGTCTACATTCTCTCCTCACCCTCCAAAGCACCCTTATGGAAATTCATCAACTTGTTAAAACTGAGACAGAAAGGCCTCAGTCATCTACTTGACCCAAACAGCTCCAGTCTATTGTCATGTTGACTCCCACTTACCTGCTACACTTAGTTTGAATTTCAGATGGTTTCCATCTTTATTGCTGTAAAGCCAAATTCAACCTCTCTAAAAATTAAAATGCTCTGCTGTAACTCAGACACTCAGAATACTGATTATTTTACTGTATTTTTAAAAATGATACGCAGTACCAAAGAGACACACTAAACATAGTCATTTAAAATTGCTTAAAATATTACAATTTGAAAGTAAACTCTAATTTTATAGTTAACATGTCTCCTCTATAACAAATTTGCTTTTTCATGTAAAAGATTTAAAAGGGAGGTTGTTAAACAGGTCACACCATATAACAATAATGAGTAGAACTACACATAGCTCCAGCATCTAACAAATTTATAAGCAAGCACATACAGACCTGACTCTGACACACTGGCAAGTCACATACAGCTCTCTTAGCTGGGTTAAAGAACAATACCAACCAAGCAGCTTATTCCAAGGGGACATCAGAAAATATTGATACATAGAATTTGATTTTTTTTCCAAGAGACATATCCGGTCTCAGACCCTTTCTAAAGAAATTTATCAAAACATTTTCTTTTAAAGTATAAAAGTATTTGAAATAACTTTTTTCAACAGTTACAATGACATCTAAACAGATGATTCCATGAGACCAAAACCAAGCGTTGCAAAAGGTAATCACATTTCTATATTTATTGCCACTACTTGACTGGGGACAGAACTTTAAAATATCACGGGAGATTGAAGTCATATTTTAAATCCATATCTGTCTAGTAGCCTGTGTTGGTGAAACAATCTCATGCAAGAGAATAATGATTTTTGAACAGAGATTTTTGGAATCGTGAGGACAAGAACAGTCTGATCTGAGCTCTTAAGAGGTCATCAGTGCTTTGAATTTGCGTGCTTAGGTGTAGTACTTACACACCCCAAGACCGTATAAACTTTGCAAATGCAGCGAGTTTCACAGTGCTTGGTACAAACAGTAAATTGTAGTGTACACATTCTGATACAGCACATCTAAATCCACTTCCATCTTGCATTCATTGCAACAGACTTGTGGCACAGTTAAATGCAAGCAGAAATGCCATTCTTCACAGTATTGAACTGTAAAGGAGATCTAAGTAATGTTCCCCACCATGTAATGAACTGAACAGAGAGAGTCTGATGCACAACTTTCCACAACTAAAGTATAGGAAATTGAGTGGCTAATAAGACAGCAAAATTTCCAGCACTATGATGCATATTATATATTTCTATAGAGAGCTTTCTTTTAGTTTTGCAAACAAAATATTTTTGTTCTTGTTTATTTTTATCTGGCAGAAAATAATAGAAACCTGACTTTACAGCCTGTACTTCTGGTGCAATAGAACAGGGACAGAAAACAACATAAGGCAAAAATACTCTGGAAGTTAGACACACACTGCAGTTGCAGCAAGAGTCACAGAAGTTCAGTTCCAATTATCACTAGAGATCATTGTCCTCACTTACCAGATTTCCACTGATAATGTGCAACATTAAGGTACTAAAAAATCTGGTATATGAATGCAACAACTACGCAAACCATCTGCTGCTTGAAAAGTCAGCTAAGAGAATGCCTATGAACATATGGGGATACCAGCAGTGAATCAACCCTTTAAGAGTAAGTCAAGCTCTGGTCAAATCAAGGTCTGAAAACAAAGCAAGGATGGTGAAGGGTCCATAAAACAACAACTGCTGCTAGGTTTGGGTCTTCTCAGAGTCACCCCAGACCTGCCACCACCTTTAGAGTCAGCCTGTCACTTGGGATATCAGTTGCTCTAGATCAGAATAACTTAAATACTGCCCAGCAGAGGGAAAAATGCAGGCACCAGGAGCAGTCACAAAGACGCTTTATAATGGGAAGAGTGAAATTAATTTAAAACACCAAGAATGGATCCAATGAGGGATTTTGATTCAGATTTTAAAGTTCAGGTTCTGTTTCCAAAGTAAACAGAGAGCTGGATCAACTCCTTTTACTAACATTTATCCTTTTGACTTTATCTGGCAGAACATCCACTGCTTTCTTTTTTTCACAGAAAGTGCTGGAGTCTAATAAGGATGCTACTCAGGCTGATATTTTACCTCCAGGTGGCAAAAGTAGTTTTCAGGAAAGTGTATGACATTAAACACCTTTCCATATAGAGGCAGAAATTCTTTTTTTCTGCATTTATTTAACCCCCAGATTGTAAACTAGTAGGTTGATGCAATAGCAACCCAAAGCTATAGGATCTGTGGCTGAAGTGTTGTTGCTGTTCAATTCCAATAATAAACAGAAGAAATACAAAAGAGT
>JAWWLV010000121.1:30831425-30843193 GCA_035041135.1 Platyrinchus mystaceus | reverse complement strand
GGTGATTTTATGAAAATAAAGATACAAGAAAACACATGAATCTCTGTCCTGTGTGCTTACTGAAGTTAAAGTGCTTTTATGTTATCTTCCTTAACAGATTGTACAACAGTTCTATTTTTAATATTTCCAATACATTCACATCTACAAATTGATGTCCCTGAGGAGCAGGGGAGTAATGTCATTTTTCCCCATTCAGCTGTGCTCTCCCCTCTGCTGTAATAGTTTCTTCCTGTTACAAATGGGAAGACTCATAAAAATGATAGGAATCTCAAGAATCACTTTATTTCTTGTAATTTGACTGGAGGTGAAGGTTTCAAATCCTTGTAAGAGCACATATACAGTCTTCACATTTTCATTTCCCTAAACCCACAGGACAGCAGAGAATTAACTCATCTGAGTTCAGTTATGGCTGGTGGTCTTCTTAAAACAAGAATCTATGGAGACATAGTAACTCCATAATGTGGCCCTGCTGGTCCTCTGTTCTTAGCTGTTACCTCTGTTTCTAGGAATAGGATAAATCCTCATCTAACTGAATAGGGAATGAGACTGCACAGTGAAAAAAGGTAACTTCTGCCTGGGTGTGGGACCATAGAGAAAGCATCAAAACTGCAAGCCCTACAATAGATATACTAAGGAAGAATGGATCATTTCACTATAGGCTGTCATTTGATATAAGCACCTCTACAACTTGCCAGCCTCACAGATATCAGCTAGAGGTTGGTAGCACATCACACACCATGCCATGTTTCTTTATGTTCAGCTTTAGTGAACAGTTAGCAGTATGATGTACTTGTGTACTTACGGCATTACATGAGCACTTCCCAAATTTAGCATCATCTGTCCTTTTCTACATGTTGGGTTTTTTCCCTTGTAGGAAATTTAAAATTGTTTCTAAGATCTTGTGAATGGATGAAGCTAGAAGAACTTAATGACATGCATTTTCTAAATTAATGTATCTGCTCTTACCTTAAGAACCCTATTCAAAAGGGATTTATGGCACTAGCTCTGGCACACAGTTCTTCCTTGCTCCTATTACATGCTTCTCATTATTATATAGTGTTACAATTTTGCTATAAACATTCTTTTGATTGAGCAGAAGTTTTACTACAAAAGTGCTATTAAAGAGAGTGAGATAACTTTCATATAACCTTCACAGAACTTCTGCCTTTGAAGATTTTTATTAATATTGTACATATGCTGCAACCATTAACCATTAAATTAGCAGAGATTAAACATCTCTATAGCTGTGTCCTTATGCCAAAAAGATAGAAAAGGATCCAAAAGGACTGAGAAACCCACAGGTCAGCAAATTGTTTTTTACACCTTGCTTGTGTGCTCTGATAGTCCCATAATTTTCAGTCTTTTATTTACATCTAACCAGACAAATATGTGTTCTGCCAAGCTGTTCAATTGTAAGCCCTTTCCTGAACTTGTTGAGGCAAGAACACTGTGCACAAACCTTTTGTTCCCTGAAAAAAGGGAACTCTTTTTGAAGAGGAAACACAGCAAATAGAATAAACCTCTGTCAGCCCTGAGGTCAAGTTATCTCAACAAGTAACAGTAAAGAGTAGGGGCTGTTTCTGTATCTTCTTTCCCAGAGTGGCCACCTTAGAAAAAGTCCCAACAAAGCATCAGCTTTGTGACAGTTACATTCATCCATACAGGAATATCAATTATTTTCAACACCATTTTCTAAAATGTATGCCATGGGAGGAAGCAAAGTGAATGTGCATTACTCCGAAAGATAATGTTTCTTTTAGCCTTCAGGAAGCTGCATCAATAGACTCTGTGTGGAGTACTTACTGTATCAAATAGCAAATTAATTTTCAGCTGCATCACGCAATTTCCTTTAAGTGAATGCATCAGTATGTAATTGTATGAACGCATATTGACAAATGACTGATTCTTTGTAGTCCTGCAGAATAGCAGAGGCTGTCATAACAAATTGCTGCTGTTCAGGAACAGGTATCTAGAAAAAGCTGATGCAGAGAACTCTTGTGACTGTTGCCCAGCACTTTACACAATAGGAGCAAAACACAATTGTTTCCCTAATATTCATAGTTCTGCTGTCTGTCACTAGGCATTTTTTTGCCATCCACACAGAAATAATGAGCCTTACCATAGGAAATTCAGTAGTATTTGAAACCAGCATGCATTAGTGTCTGCTTGTTGTAAAACGTTTGTTTATGCACAGCTGTACTACTGATACATAGCTGTGCTGCCCATGCACAATGTCAAATTGCAATCTCATAACTCCATAGTGGCTGTGATTTTTCTGGAGGAAAAGTGATCTCTAAAGGATCACAATAAAATTCCTTGATTTTGTCATGAAGAACTGGACCTGATATTCAATCATTCCAAACAAATGTCATATTTCAATTGAAGATAGTCTATACCTCTTATGAAATTAAACAAGAGTGATATTTCAATCTCCTCTGTCCAGAAAGATGATGATCTAGGTTTGACTTAGGTCTGCTAAAAAGGTCATATCTTTGTTTCCTCAATACAATATAAATATAGTTTTAAAAAATGTGACATTTATCCCCTTTATTGTCAGTTATAACTGAAAAATAATGCAGAAAAAAGAAATGGAAACCAGCTCATTAACCGAGTTCCTATAGCCACTGGTTTAATGTCATTAAAGAGCAATTCCAATGTTGAGAAGTGTGTTGTGTAATCTCTTACCGATAATGCTGAATTTTCCATTTCATAGACCTAATACTGATTTTAGATTAGACATTATACCTTGTACATTCACATCAGACAGAGTATTCAGTTTCCTGCTTTCAATTTTGCCAAAGAAATGTTCTCCTACTTCCAACACATTCCTGCTTTATAAAGATGAAAGCATCCTTCATCCTAACTGTGGCAACAGGAAGGTTAAAATGCAGTAGGTGACAGTGCATTTGATTCTTACAGAGAACATGGGTGTCTGTGCAGTATTTACATCCTTTCAAACACAAAAGGATGAGACAAAGTCTGATAAGACCAAACCATGGGGTCTGTTAGCAAGCAACCCACATGAAAGTTTTGGCTTGCTGAGAATCACAAGCCTGCGGTAAGGACAGGGCTCATTTAAAAAGAATATCCAAAAAGGTTCACATGTACTTACATAAACTTAACTGCACTCCTGATTTGAAGAAAATAAGCCACTTCTTGGGGCATTTTCCTAACTAAAAATAGATAAATTAAATCATTCTGCTGCCCTTTTCTCTTCTCATATCAGGCACAGAGACAGATAGTTCATGCCACGTAAAACGTTGCCTATATAGCCGAGTTTAAGTACAGCCTCTGAAAGTATACCTTATCTTGGTGCCAGCTCCTATTAATGACTAGAGGGCAGTAAGTCTCTCAGATCTCTCTATTGCTCTTCCTGAGCCCATTGGCAACTCTCATACCAGGTCTCCCCTTACTCTGCTGCCTTAAATATTTGAGGAGAATATGTCTGATAAATGGGTCGTTTGCAAGGGTGTTAATTGACAAGATGTTAATTGACATTTTATGTCCAACAATAAACATAGAAATATAGATATCCTACTAAAAGAAATTCTCAAAATTATGTTATTTTCTTGCAGAACATGAAAATAACACACCAAATCTTTCTTGAATTGATATTCATGTGTAAATAAGTTATGAGAGATTTTTCCTAATTTTCCTTAAAATAAAGACTAGATAGTCACTGAGTTCAACAAATACCTTGTACAACTGAAGCATTCACAGGAATAGAAGTCTCACACACTTATAATAAGTATTTGCTTACCAAAAGGTATATGCCAAACCCACAGGAGAGCCACAGTGAAATCTGATCTGCCTTCCCTTTTAGATCTCTTCTGTCACATAATCATGAAGGAAAAAGAATAGGATACAATTTTAAAAGGTCAATTACTCATAAGTAAATGGTTGATGACAGTCCACAGAAATAGCCTAGAAACACCCCATAGGCTGAAGTATGCTTCATTAAGTTTTTAGTGCTTCCATGCAGAAACTATGTTCAAAATACATTCTGATGATTTATAAGCAGCAGGAGTTAAATTGGACAATTACATATTAAATACAAATTAACTCACTTGTTAATTGGTGTTTATTTGCTATTTCATATTCTTCAGACATGTGCTAATATGTGCATATGGTAAGGTTGTGACATCATGAGACAAACATGAATATAATTGTGACAGTTAAGTGTTAAAAAACCCAGATAAAAGTGATGTTTTAAAAATGTTATTTCACTTTTTCTTCGTCTCAGTTTATGATCCTATTCATTTCATTGCCAACATGTACACAATCTTCCTTTGTAGCATAATTAGAGCTATTCGGTTATTCCACATTCGCAAATTTGGATTTTTTTTTTTTTAAGGACAATCTCAATGTTGAAAATGTCTTGAATTTGGATTGTTTGATTTGAGAATATATAGAGTGTCTATGTAATATATATTTATTTAAAAAAATTCATATATTCTCCTTAAACACTACTTTAACATAGCTTTTGTCTATCAATATGCATGCTTGTAAGACTAAGTATTTCCTGGAGTAAGTCAGACACAACCTACTATTTCTACTATTCTCAAATCAAAGTAGCAGGAATAAGCCATTTTTATTCCAAATGAAATTTTCTGGACAAATCAGAAAAAAAAGTTTTGACTCTTTTTTGGCCCATCTGGAGAAATGTAAGGCAGCCACAGAGTATTTGATTATTGAGTTTCCACCAATTCTGCTTTGTGTGATTAGTTCACTCAACAGGTCTTCATTTCTTCCTTCCTATTAACACCACACCCACACACCCACTGAACACCCTTGCCATACATACCACCCATAGTATTTCTACCAGCTTCTACCTATCCAGATGGAAATTGGTATATTCATGTGCAATTTAAATTCCCTTTCCAGCCAGCCCTCCCTTTTGAGTACACTGTTGCTGCAGTATCATAGAATCATAGAATAATAAACTGGTTTGGGTTGGAAAGAACCTCAAAGATCATCTTGTTCCAACCACCCTCTACCATGGGCAAGGATACTTTCACTAGACCAGGTTGTTCAGAGCTCCAAACAGCCTAGCCTTGAACACCTCTAAGGATGGTGCATTCATAACTTCTCTGGGCATATCATATCAAAATTGGTTTATCTGTATAGACTGATACATGGTTGTGTTTTTTTACCAGCAAAACTATAGTCAAACATTTCAAAACCTTGTTTCTAGTAAGTGTGAGACCATAGGTCAATGTCCTATTTCAGGCATCAGTCCCTTATATGGTTCTAGATAAAAAGAAGCAATTCCCTGATCTCTCTGGTGACAGTGGAGAATATTTGGCTGCTATTTGAAATACCAAGATGAAAGCTATTCTCCAAATATCATCTTGTCAAGATGAAGGTAAGTCACCAGCCATTTAGAAAGAAGGTATTTATGCAGAGGTGTGGGGTGTATTTTCCCTGGGTACTAAAATTCCCAGTATTGATGCTCTAGTCAGTCCGTAAACACCCCCATCCTCTGGGTCCTTAACCTGACCTGTACTACCACTGAACTTAGGAACACCCACAGTTATCCTAGTACTCAAATAGAAGTAGTTTAATGTCTTCGAAAAATGTTAGGGTGACATACATTCTTATTTTAATGTTGGCAAAACACCAAAGCCTCTGAAATTATTTTGAAGAGGTGGGTTTCCTTTGTGAACACCTTGAAAGACATCATGCAAGGGTCTTAGTGACATGAGAAACCTAGAAACCTGGCTTTCTCCTGTCCCATTTTAAGAACAACTGGCTGGTTCCCTCCAACCAGAATGCTCAGCAAATTCAGGGATCACTCCTTCCCAACACAGTCATTGCCAATATCAGTATCTTCCTAAAATAAATTCCATTTAAATAAATCTTTATTTTCTGAACTAGAAGAATTTTATCGAAAAAATTTCCCCCCAACTCGGTTATTAACATCATTCTATTGTTGTCAGTGGTCATTTGCTAGTTCCCTTACTATGACACCCACTAGATTACTTTAAAAACATTCAAAAATATAAGTACATCATTATATTTTGAATTGAATTTCATTATTTAACCCTGTCACATATACAGTGATTTCTAGAATTTAGATATTTTCTAAATTAAGGATATTGTCTGCAGGCTTATTTCTCTCAAGCAATGCTAACACTAGAAAATAAATAAATAAATAAATCCTACAACATTAATGGAGAGGAAAGAAATATTTAAAGATTTATTCAAAAAAGCTTGAAATTACTTGGCCTGCAGGATGTTTCAATATGAAAAACATTTCTGCACAGATATATGCTTATTTTTTTCCAATATGCAGAAAAGTAGCACAATCTTCAAGAGGCATGTAGCATCTGACTTTCAGTACCTACAGCCTCTTTTGCTTAAGAACAAAATCAAAGCTACTGAAAGCCCTGGGTCACATCTTCAGTTAGCCATTTCACATGCAGCTCTTGAAGAAAAATAAAAAATTGCATGGATCTAATCCAAACTCTTTGAAGTAATTTTTTTGAAGTATAATGGACTTTAGATCAGTCCCTTTTTTTTTTTTAGAGTATTTTTCTCGGGGGTTTGTTTTTTTGTTTCCAATTTTTTTTCTTTCCATAAAACTCTTCAAGACCAGTTCATATCACTGGAATTATTCTGAACAGGTAAGAAACTTTTTTTTTTTGTCAAAATCTATTTTTCCCACTATTGTATAAAATATTTATATTTTGCATGCAATATCAGAGATGAAATAGAACTGAAAAGGAACTGCTGAAGATTTTTGAATTATCAACCCCACGTTTGTTGATTTATGCTTTCCATGACTGATGTCATTGTAAAGCTCCAATGTCTAAAGGTCCTACATATTGAAGGAAAAAGTTTCAAAATTTAGTAGAAGCAAAATATATTCAAAAGCAGAGCAGTCCTTTGCTAAGCTTCAGGATTCATGAAGACTTTATTGCCAGCAGTGATTCACTGCATGACAGGGAACAATTAACATCTCTGCTGCAGACTATTTCCTTGGTAAAACAAGCTGTAGTATGTTACCTGTGCTGGGAATCTGAGAAGGTGGGAGCTGCAGCTTATTTGTTTTTAAAATTTTTAAAAATACACCTACTCTCTAAACTTAGATTCCTTCTTCCTCCTCCCACAAAATAATGCATATCTAGAATTAAAAAAATTTAAAAGTGTTGCCAGCCCTGCAGAAACACTCACACTTAGATTTTAAGATGCTTAAGAAAGATGAATAGAAGCCACAGATCTTCATTGTGGTGCTCCAAAGATCAGGATGCTGGATTAAAGTAAGAAAAGGCTTATAGGGACGCTGTCATATCCACTCCACAGATCCTGGCAGAGGAGTTTGAGGCTGCCAGGGTGATAGCCTCATCTCATCTTTGACACCAAATCTGTGCAGTGCTTTAAGATACACACTTGGAAAGGGGAGGTGTGTAACTACAGCACTTGCACTAAAAGTACCCAAGACACCTCAGCTGCCCAGTCTTGGTAAATCCAGGTCCCTTTAGCTTTAGAATTATGTCGTGTTCAGTTTGCTATAGAAACCGGGGAGGGGGGTATTTTTTTAAAATACTTTTGTCAATAAGCACACACAGTATATTGCAAGTCTCAGTTGCCAGAATGACTTATGCCCTCTTTGTTTCAAGATGAATACCTGTATTTAGGCAGAAATGAACAGGCTGGTTATTTCTTATATGACCAACTGTGCTCCTTTTGGCATAATATGCTCTTTTGAATAGTCAGGTGAAAACAGCCCACTTACTTTCATGATAATAAATTAGTCTGTCTGACTCAGAGAGGAAGTAAGAGGGGGAAAGGAGAGCAAGAATTAAAGTTTTATGCTGTTCTGCTGAAATTCAAGCCGTATAATCCCCATACACCCATGAATATAAAAAGGAGGCTCTGGAAAAGTAGAAGTTCTATAGAAAAGAAAATTTTAAGACCTGACTGGCCTTTGGTTATATAAGGAAATGAAGATTGAGCAGCTGCACTGACATTTTGTTTCTGGATAGGTGAGGATGTTAGTGAGTCATTCCTCATTGCTATGCCAGCATACCTTTCCTACACAAGTTTTCATTAAGGTTAAAAACAAATGAGAGGGCAATGCATTTCAGCTTGCATCAATGTGTTGCTGACAAGTAGCATGAGTAAGTGACCTGCCACAGCAACCCAAGCCAAAGTATTCTCATTTGGATAGCTCAAGAGCAAGTATTTCTCATGTGAAATTCAGAAAGGGCATGCTATATAGAAATGAAATTAGGTTTTACTCTTGCACTGCAAAAGTCCATAGAGCCTACATTTACAGCTATTCGTGTCATATAAAGAAAGCCTGAATTACCATGCACAATGGAATATAAATGGCAAATAAAAGAAAATAATACAATATATGATGAATTAAGTGTGGAGATAAAAACAGACACAGTATAATAAGTACCCGCCTCCGGTAATGATAAAATTTGATCAAGAAAGAATAGGTCTGTATGCAGAACATTAGTCAGAGCTCAAAGGGGAATATTAGTGAGAAACTAAAACTTTCTAAGCAAAGTATTTATGTATGACACAGAAAAGCTATGCAGGACTAGCCAGGACATTTTGTTCTAAGTTTCAAGTCCTGCAATTAACATCTTTTCAGTTAACAGCTCATATTAATTTTTGCTCAGGAAAGATACCAGTGCCCTCACACACATAGGTAACACTAGTCCTTCTAAGAGACATTTTGGGCTTCTTTCAAACTCCCACACACACTTTTCTTCAAAGTGACCAGGCAGGCACAAACCCTCTCCCAGATCTCACACAGCACTTAAGGAAAGCTCAGCTAAACACCATCTGTGCAATAAAAGTTGTTCCTTGTGCCTTGGATGCTACCCCAGAAGATGTTTCTCTGAGCTTCCCACCTATCTTATCCTGAGCCCTGGCCTCTTACCTGGGAGAAGCCAGGGATAACCCTTCTTCTGTGAAGAAGTCTCAGTGAAAGTCACCACAAGCTACAACTGTTAGTGCAAGAACAACTGATCCTAGAGGGAAAGACACCTTCCTGCATACAGTCACAATTAAAGAAATGCAGCATCTGTGAGAGTCAGATCACCCACACACAAGAAAACAAAGGTAGTGTCAGCACCAATTCCTTTCTGTGGAGTAATTCCCCATCCATCAGCCAGGAAGCACTAGCATTTGACCTTCTAGTCAGTGGGGCTAGAAGAGAGTTTTTGTAGAGGCTGTTCTGAAAGTGGAATATTGCTTCTGTTTCGCTCTTTAGCAGCATCAAAATCATAGAACAGCAGAATGGTGTTTTACTTTCTTTCTGACTGTAAAAAACACTGTTCCTTTCATTGCTTTTCATATGCTCCTAAGTCCTGATCTAGAATGTTATCTCCAGGTAACAGCAAAATGACTGTTTCATGGCTATTACATGATCACTTGCAATTGCAGTGGACTACAATCAGCAAGTCATTTACACTCCTCAGTATTATGATCCACAAATGCTCAGCTCACCTTGAACTCTTGTTTGATGGATACCTAATTCCTATTCACCTCTTCCAGTGGGAGTGTTTCTCCTCTTGCTCTTACCAGAGCTAGCATTTAAGGTTCCCTATTAAAACACATAAAAGTCACTGTCCAAAGGGTGTCTCACAGCTAGGAGGGGAGCCCCACAGCTGAAAAAACCTGAAAAAACATCTTGCACAGTCTGCAGACATTATCTGATACCTATATACACACACGTACCCCTACACACTCTATGAAGTCTGTATTTATTTATTCACAGTCTTTCTCAGTCTGCTCTGATGGCATTTACCTTGCCCTGTCAGAAAGCACATTGCAGACCTTCTGGCTCAGGAGCAGTCAGTCATAGGGATGCTCAGAGGATGCTCTATCTGATTCACTGGATGCATGTTCCCAGATATGACTCAACTCAGTCAAGATGACACACAATATAAATATGCGTAACGCAGTCAATCAGCATCTATCCCAGCAGTCTGCATGCTGTAACCAAGTTTTTTTTAATCCTAAAACATTTCCCATAAATTAGCAGAGGAGTGTTCAACTGAAATAATCCTTACTAGAAAATAAAACACCCTCCCCAACACAGATCCCTTCACCTTTTTTCTTCCCTTCACCTTAGGACTCATCTCTACCACCAGCCAACTTACCTGCATCTCAGACTGGTTTATGTGCTTCCCCTCCTCTATAAAACACCCTCTTTCAAAGAAGGACAGAGCAGATACAGTCAAACTGTCTGGCCATAGCTGGGGTTTCTGATTGACACCTGCTGTGTCTTTTTAGTGTCATGCAGAAAAATGATGGCCAAAGGAAGGAAGAGGAGTCTCAATATAGGATGATAATGAGAAAGTCTGTCTTCCCACTCCACTGTCACCACCAGTTGGGGTCAGACCAAGGTTCTGGAGTTCCCTAACTTAGGGCTCTCTAGCATCTTGGTGCTCCTTAGATGTTGGGATGAGCCTGTCACTTCCATGCAGGATTATCTGCAAAAACAGGCCTTTCATGGCTTCTTATGTTTAATCATGGTACCAGTCAGCAGGGCAAAATTTTAGAGACATGCAGATCCCCACTGGAGCCAGTACTGGAGCAAGATATTCTTCATACAGAAACAGACCTTATCTTCGTCGCTTGTATTGGATGCCAGACACTGGTTCCTCTTCAGTGTTTCAATAAATTTTGGATGAGGGTTAATTTTTAAAGATGGAGAAGAAGACCTGAAAAAGAAAAGAAGAAAACATTATTACTGTTGCTGGTACCTGTTCCAAGACCTCTCTTTTCCTCCACCTTTGTCCCAACCCCTATTCTGTTCTTCCTTTCCTTTGTCAAGGGTAAACCAAGCCATCTTTGGGTCCTGCTGGTGTGCTGGGATCCAGAAATCCAGAAGACGGACAAAAAACCCTGTTATCAAGTGCCATAAAGTCATTCAGGAGGCTAAAGCTGTGTATATGAGATTCCCAGCCCTGTGTGAGCTTCTGATACAGATGAATCTGGGAGACGAACAAGATCTGGTGAGCCTTCACTTATAATCACAAGTGTCCCTGTGATGATTAGGACAGCCTTAGCCAAAGTGTTCAGGAAGGGCCTAAAAGGCTTCCCTGAAGCAGAGGCTTGAAGCATTGACTCCACAGGAATCCCCAGGGGTGATCCAACCAAGAAATATAAACATATCAAAAATGAACAGAGTATGGCTAGCTTGAGGCAAGCCTAATAGTATGAACCAGCTTTGCTGGCGTGTTCTAATATACTTTTCATTCTCACAATCTTTCCAAGAGCCTTTTCTCAACACATCCTTATGGCATGTCAGGCTGCTGACAGATGATGCATTCTCTTCCCTGTGAGCTGTCTTAGAAAATTTAGTGACCAATCTCCACAGGAAAACTGGTTTGTCCTGTATTTAAACTGAGCTGCCTAACCCAGGCTAAGGGTCCTTTTTCTAACTCTCAGAGAAGAAGAGAAACCTGCTGACTCCTAACTGAGGCAACACTTCATGCAGCAACAGGTAGAAAAAGCTGCTTCAAGAGAAAGAGCTCTGCGAGTTTTGTAGAAAGAAGTTGTAACAACTCTAACACTGAATTCCCCAGCTGGAAGTCATACTGCTGTGAGACATTACTTTAATGTGCATCCTTTGTCTCTGTGACATTGCCGACTTCATGTTTATAAATTAATAAGGAAGCTGGCACAGAACACAGTTCACCTATGGGCTAGAAATGGGTAAAATCCAGAAACTAAAATTTAAGTTACAGTAAAATTAGGTGTTATAAATTATTTAGAAGAATTTTAGTCTGAAGGCTCTC
>JAWWLV010000121.1:30821014-30831325 GCA_035041135.1 Platyrinchus mystaceus | reverse complement strand
TCCAGAAACTAAAATTTAAGTTACAGTAAAATTAGGTGTTATAAATTATTTAGAAGAATTTTAGTCTGAAGGCTCTCCTACGGACATTTTTGTTCACTTAGAAAAATAAATGTAGTTAGTACAAACCAGGAATTTATTAGCAATCTAAATGTGCAATATGCATTATGAACAATCAATAAAATATTAGTTATGCATGAGATTATGGTGCAATTCATGGTTTTAAATCAGTAACTTTATGGTCATTTGGAAAACAGACAAAGACATAACGTATTGTTAATAAATCTTATCTCAGTGGCTGAGCGGCTTCTACTTATATGAGGCTTTGCTATAAGGGAAGGTCCTGGATAACTTAAATGCTTAAGGTGTTTAGCTAGCACCACAGTTTCAAACAATTGTGTGTTTGGGCATTAATCAGTGAAGGTAGGATTCATCTCATCTACCTTTAGAACCCCGGTGTTTGCAACTGAGGTATCCATGGAGAGAAATGGGTGCTTTTAAGACTCAGCTCACCTGATGAAATATAGACTTTAGCCTTAGGATGAGAGGAATCATGCACTAGAAGTACCTATTTATCTGCACTGACCAGAGAGGGAGCCTAGGGTGTCTGATTTGGATGCAAACACCTCCAATATAGAAATCTACATTAGTCATATCTCTACTGATCTCCACAGCTATTAATATAATCGTAGAAAAATAACTATCTTGGAACTTTTCTTTCTCATTTTTTTTTTTTTTTAGTTTCATCTAAGAAACCACACTCCCTCTCCCATTTAGTCCATCTGTCTTCTTTTGTCTGTGTTGTGAAATTTCTTGTGGTCCTCTGAAGTGCCCATTTCGTCTTGTTCCATTCAAAACAGCTGTTATGTCATAAACAGACATTCAGTATATTTAGGGCAAACTATATAAAGCAAGAGAACAACTACTAGCTCTGTTATCAAAGAAAGATTCCCTGGAAGCATTCAACCTAGTTCATGCGTAGTGTAAGATTATCAAATGTTCTGAATCAAACTACGTAGGCATCTTAATTAAGAGATAGAACATAGGAATGTTCATATTGGACTGTACTTGTATAGCATAACCAGCTTGGAAAGGAAAACAGCCTTCATCAGTGATATCATCTTGAGAAAGGTGACCGGTTCATTCAGAGGTAAGGAGAACTAGAAGTCAAAAATTAGTGGCATCTGTTCAATTACACATATTAGGGAAATTGTCCAAGCCTTGGATGATAAAGAGGTAGGCTCAAGTGATCTTCTCCAGGATATTTCTAAATTGAGGGGCAAAAAAAGGTAGAACATTGTTGAGAATATTGCTAGGTGCAAATGAAGTAGACAGTCTGTAGATTACCTGTATCACATAGGTAAGGTAAACAACTTGTTTCTTAGAAACGATCTGAAAGATTAAAAAAGGTCTGAAAACTAGACATGCAAGGAAAGATATTTAGAAAATAATTCATGCAACTTAAATCCAGCATATTCCAAACATTTTGAAGTAATGTGGCAAAGATAATGAATATAATAGAAGTTTCTCTTATTTTTATACCATCAGTAGAAATCCAGATGGTAAACAAAAATAATTTAAAATTGTTGTTGATGAGAAGAAATTCAATACAATTGGCATTACTGAAACCTGATGGGACTCTTTTCTTGTTTAGAATGATAAAATCACAGCTTTAACCTGTTTGGGAAAGGCTATGCAAGGAAAAGAGTTTGGAAGTGTGTTCATTTTAGAAGACAATTACTTGCTTTAGAGTTATTGATAACTCAGAACAGCAGGACCTTGAACATACATGGATCAATGGGATCGCTAACAAAACCTGAGAGTGGGTTCTGATGAGGGGTTTTTGCAGATCACCTAATCAAACTACAGAATAGGATGAACTCATCCTTACTTATCAGTGATGTGGGGCAAGAGGTGTGTTTTTTGGAAGCTTCAGCTTGGCAGATGCATGCTGCAGGTTTCAATCAGCTTACAGTAAATCATCAGTAGAGTTCTGCTATAATGCTTATCTCTATTCTAAAACCAAAGCATGCTCTACCCAACATGAGGCAACTATTGTATAACAAAGGAGATGACCAAATCTTTAGACTGATGGTTGGCAGTTATCTAAAGATCAATGGTAGCAATCAAATTGTGTTCAACATAGGCAAAAAGATGACAGTTTCAAAGGGCTTCGTAGAGAGGCAGACAGATAGACAGGCAGCACTTTCAAAGTGGTAATTTCCAAAAGCCAAGAAAAAGTACAAACAAAACCGAAAGGCAGCTCCAACAACACAAGTGAAAATCTAAGCACCTAAAAAATAATCAGTCAAAAGCTTCACCTCCACAGTAAAGAAACCAACAAAAAAATTGGGATACTACACGTATGAGAAGATAGCTAGCAAAATTATAGCAAGTGACAATGCACCCCAGAAAGTAGGGAAGGAAGAATGAAGAGGCAACATGGAACCCAACATCTCTGCAATCAGAAGCTTTTAGTGCTTGCTCCTCTGTGCTCACAGAGGTGAGTCTTAGTCCCATAACTAAGACTCACCTCAGTGAGCACAGAGGAGCAATGGCAGGGGTTAGAGGGGGCACTCAATAAAAAAGCCTGGGAAAACCCCTACCCTGTCTCCCGAGGCTGTCCCAGGAGAGGTGCCAACTTGTGGACCCACAGACAAACTGACAGGAAAGGCTTTGGGGGTCATCTCACAAGCCAATGGACCCCCAGAGGCATGGGCCAATGGTGGGATTCTGGGAAGGACCTGTTGGGGAGTGTACCCTTCCATGCATGTGTTTGTGTGTGGCAAGAAGAGAACAGGGGATGGTGTGAACTGTGACAGGACAGGCTGAGCAGCTGACCCTCGCTGCTGGACTCATGTCTGTATACATAAGTATGTCTTTTTCCAGTAAGGGGCTTTCTTTCCAACCAGCCACAGGGAACACATCCCCCCAGTGAGCCCTGGGGAAGTGGAGCTGTGGCCCCTGTCAAGCAAATGGATTTGGCAGCACCCATAATCTGTGCTTGCTGAAAACAAAGAGAAGCACAGAAGTAGGTGGTAATATTTCCAAGGAGAAAATGGAAGCACTGGCCATTAGAAATCTGGAATGTTCAAAATATTCCTGTTCTTTACATGGAAGGAGTACTCTGCAAGATACTGGTCACCAAGAGGAGTGCTAAACAGCACATACTAAAAAAAAAAAACCAAAACAGAACAAGCACTGAATCAAAAGAAAATAAAAATATAAACAATGTTTTTATTATCTTCATCTCGATGAAATATGCATAAGACTCATCAAAAAAGACATCTATTCCATGTGTTTGGGGTATTTTTCATTTGCTTGTGGAAGGGGTTGTAGGGGTTTTGTTTCTTGCTGAAGCAATACAATTTCTGAATGCTTCTAACACCACAAAGTTGGAAGAACATTGTTTATCAGTGTTCAAATGGAAATTCATTCAGCAGTGGTGAGTTCAGTAAATCAGCTAGCCAGGCATCAACCCAAAGAAGATTACAGAAAAAAATGAAAAAGGATTTAGCTGATAAAATACCAGGATAGAGAAATAAAGACTTAATGACAACAAAAATGACTTAATAGAATTCCAAGGAAATCTGATTTCCTCCCTTGAGGGGATTTTGTTTGATCACTAAATGTAGCTTCAGAGACCAAGATGCTTGGTGCTTTTTTGTAGCATTTGCTGTAGTGCTATAGAACATTCTGATTAAAATTGACACTGAAGGATACTGCACACATTAGGTGGGATAAGAGCTAGGTTGGGCCAAGAAGTATTTGTCATATGGTGAATATTTGCTGATGTGAGTTTTTTAAAAGGACTCTTATTATGACTAAAAATAAGTCTGATACTATTCCACTTTTTCATTGGTGAATTGGAATAAATATACCGTGACACTTGATTCAATTGTCATCTAAGACAAAGACTGATGGGATGCTTAATAGCAATCACAAGAAGACTTGGGTTTACTCAAACAAAATATGTTTAATTATAGCCAAGCACAAAATAATATGGCCAAAAGGAAGAGTGCATGTGCCATCTGTAGAGTAGGAAAGATATCACTCCAAAATGCCTTTTGCAGTGACAGCCGATAAGCAATTCAATACTTGGGCACCGTTGTAGGAAAACTGGCTATTATAATCTCTGAACATGTAAGCAGCAGAAGTAAGACTGGTATTGGTATGCTGCCAAAAGTTCTAGGGGCCAAATTTTGAGAAGGACATCAGAAAACAGAAGAAGGTGAAGTAAAAGGTCATAAAAATTGACTTTGAGAGCTGAAGAAAATGTGTTAAAGTGAAAAAATTTAACAGCTCAAGTAATTTAGCTTTTGAGAGGGCAGACTAAGAGTGACATGATTGCAGTGTCTAAATACTTTCAAAGGGAAAAAATAGAAAGTGCTAAATGGTTCTTTAACAAAGACAGATATAAAAAGAACCACATCTAGAAATGAAGCCAAATATAAAATCATGCACCAATTTGTAATTGCAAAAGTGATTAGCCACTGGGGAAAAATATAAAGGAAAGTCCATCTTCATCCCTTGATGTCTTCAGATCATGAGTAGATGCCTTTGTGAAACACATTGCTCTGACAGAGAAGTTAGTTTTTAAATCAGTGTGTTCAGCTAATAGCCAGCCTGGGAATTAGATCCATAAGAAATTTCTATTTTGCCTGCAGCTCTTTTCTTCAAAAAGGCCAGCTCTCTGGCTTGGGCAGCAGCCTTCCTGTTCTTACTCTTATTCCTCTGCTCCTACAACAGCAGATGCCCAGCTTTGCTTTGTTTCTATAGCAGGGAGATTTCTGCCATCTGCTGCTGTTTCCCATGGAGGATGTCAATCGATCAGCCACTGTGCAAGGGGAGCAGAGATCCTGCTGTCAGGAGGAGGAGGAGGTTTGAAATCTGCTCTAGTCCTATGGCTACTAAGATCAGATCTCCTTGATTTCCTTCTAATAAGTTACTGAACTTTGAATGACGAGAAATACAGAAAGCCATTCATTTTGAGAGTCAAAAGTTGTCCAACTAGCATAAGTATTATAGTTCATGCCTAAATTTATGTATAAAATCAAGCCTGACAAAGCAGCCTTCCTAATATAGGAAAGATGGACACATCCTTCATTAAAAAAAAAAAAAAAATCTGATTATCTTTGGAAGGTTTTTGGAAAGAGGGTCGGTCACCTAACTCAGATGCCCACAGCCAGGCAGAGGATAGCCATCTCTAGAGAGAAGCCTCCATTGGTCTCTATTGAGTAGACAGAGTGTTTAGACTTGAACATTAGAAAGGTGATTAATCAGGCACTCTAAAATGTGTGGGCACAAGTCAGATCCAGATTGGGTACATGGAATCTTCTTTGTAGGTTGGATCATCTAACAAGTTCTGCTCTTACTATCTAGGTCTTCAAATACTGTTCAAATCTAGTAAGGCTTATAGGGAGATTAAGTGATTTATCACAGCTGTGTATCTCCACTAATACTACTGAAAGGAGTAAGAGCAGAGGGACAGTGTGACTTGTGAACAGAGAAATATGGTGGTTGGTCACAAAGGTATCTGACAGTTTATGGAATGGGGAAGAAAACCCAGACATCAGAAAATTTAGAAGAGTAGTTGAACATTTTCAGGCATTTTGGTTTAAATGCTCATATTTCTTTAATCTTTCACAAAACAGACAAAAAATTTGGACATCAGCCACCAGTGTCTGACCCCTAGTTTCTCACCCAGGATAAGCTGCAGATGCTCCACAAAGGCAGAGCAGGGGTATGTGCTCCCCTCCAGGATCCCAGCATGACTCTTCCTTCCCTGGAACACCAACAGCAGCATGGTCAGGGAGTGCTGTGGTCTGAATGGTGCATATATTCCAATCCTAGATTTACTTATGTAATACATGATTTCCCTTGAGGGGCATCTGACACTTAGTAAAGTGTTGAGTATTTCTCGTTGATTAAACCACCATTGTCCTGAGATTTGTCCAAAAGACTTTCTTTTTTGGAGATAGACATCCGTCTGTACCTTTGAGTGATAACCTGCACTGGTCTGCCTTTGTTTTTTGTTTGGCTTTGGTTTTGGGGGTTTCACTTTGGCATGTGGAGGTAGGTAGTGGCAGAAAGAGAAAGACTGATCTGGTGATTTGGGTTTTACTTTGGGGAGAAACATTGCAGATACATGTTTTTAGGTTTCTGAAGAGTGCTTTCTACAATGAAACACTGTCAAGTTCAGGCATGCATATACTTTCTCCATGAATTAGGAGTCATTTTCGACTTTGTGGAAAAGTTTTTGCTCACAGTTGCTTTTAATGAGGGACAAATTTTCACCCTAATACCCTTAACATCATGAAAGTCAGGACTTTTAGGCATGAACAACAGATTTGTTACATATTACTTGCCTTCCGTGATTTAGACATACCACCAAAAAAACCAGACACAAAACAACCCAGTTGTTGAATAGCTCAATGAATCACAATCTATAGTATTTTTTTAATTGAGACTATCCAGTAAGTATTTACGGATCATATGTATGCTCCTGTGCTCAAAAATTGTTCACAAATCATTTGTGAACAGAAAAAAAAAGAGCTGAAGCTGCAATGCATATTTTTTTGTAATAACCATTTCAATCAGAATTACTTCAGGAAAGATTGTTCAGCATTAGCTAGTCATTATTCCATGTACTTTTAGGGAACATATTAGATCTGTAAGTGGTCCATCAAAAAAATGATAATTCAGCACTATAAAGTAATTTGAAGACATGCTTTTAAATATGTGGTGTTTAAGATGATATTGAAACATCCTCACAATTCTAAAACATGCTTCATTGTCCAAAGAGTGCTGAGATTTAAGCTGGCTTATAAGTGTTGAGCAATTAATTCTTAAAAACACTTCCATTTAGTCTGGTTGAATTACAAATGAGTTATTTCATTAGCAGAATTATTATTTTGGGATGAACTCCAGAACATTAAAGCTTTATGTTTAACCTCCATTACAGGCCAGAATTGAATTAACCTCTCTTTCCCATATAAAAGTCGCTAATGCACTTTTCTTGTAAAATGCAAATGTCACTACACTACAATTTTCAGAAAGCACTTAGAAAAATTCAGTAGAATTATGGTTCATAACATTTTTGTGCATTCAATTAAAACACTACATTTTAAGAAAAGTAGTTTATTTTCTTTCCTGTCATTGAATACTGACACTTGGAAGAACAAGTACTTCTGAGTTACTTGCTAAAACATCAGCATCTCAGGGAAGAAACTCAATGCTGCTGTAACAGATATGCTATACAAACACAAAGGCTTCTGTTGGAAGTCCTGTGTTCAAGGTGGTTAGGAGAATCAATCGAGACTTTACTTTTTCTAAAATCTTAAGAATCTTTTTGAAGCCCCTCTGGGTTTAATTTTTTCCTGTTCCCCATTCAGAATTAAAAGAGAAATAAGAGAAATAAAGCATAAATTTGCATGTTGCTGGAAGCAGGCTGAATTGAAACCACATATACTGTGAGTGGCTCTACCTCTGATGCCTGTTATCTTCAAATCATGACTGAAGATCCCAAAAGACATGGGTTGTGTCTCTAGTCACATTTCAACATGCTTTTCTAATGTTATATAATAGTTACAATTTGAAAACAGATTCTTGTGATTTTAAGGCTTATCTTTTTTCTGAATAAGAACAGAAAAATTGTACATGTACTGCAAAGAAAAAATCTGCAAAAAACCACACATCAATTAGTTACTAGCTATTTTAGTCATTAGGTATTTCTTAAGACTATGAAATACAATTATGGAGGATAAGGTGAAATAATGTTAATCCTAAACCAGGATATTTTAGCAGGAAATCTGTTAGATTTTCTCCTTTTTTTTTTTTCCTCCTGTTTACTGGAAGCACAACTGATTACGCAGTGTGTCAAGTATTATGAACAATGTGCATGGACTTAACAATTTCAGGTTCAAATGACATTGCTCATAACATGATGAACTGAGACATGTGAGCTGAAAATATTGAGAAATTGAAGAAACACAAGGAGAATAGGTCAGAACCTAGCTGGAAATTGATGCAGTGGCTTTTACTGATGCAAGATAGTCAAATCCTAGAATCATAGTCACTGTTACCTCTATTGCAAGTAGTGACTAACATGGTTCATTTTTGTTTTGCATCAGAAGTTTACTCATCTTTTTTTCCAACCCAGTTGATTCAATGATTCTATGATTCTATGATTCTATTCTATAATTCCAAACAAATTTTCTAAGTGTTGATGCAACTTCCCAAAGAGAATTTTGTTTTCTGACCAGCTGTGTTTTCTTGCATTCTGAAAGCACCACAAGAAACCCATTCTTCAGGAGCTAAATTAAGAACTTCTCAGAGACCATCAGTTTACACTGTCTGACAAGGATCTCAGAAAGACCACATCCATGGAGCGCTGGCTTTATCTGAAGATTTCCTCTCTCTTTTCATTAGACTTTTTGAAAATATTCAAATTGTGAAAAACAATTCAGAATACAGTCAGTATGAGATGTGTGTTAGAATAAAGAAGAAAGTACCACTGAAATGTATTAAAAAGTATCTAGGGGCAGTTGGAGGACTATTCAAAAGTAGCTCATGGCCAGTTTTCTAATCTGTCACTAATATCAGAAAGAAAATGGATAAAGATGAAGAGTACAAGTAAAGCCATCATAAAAGAACATGGCAATTTATCAATTACAGTGATTTACTCTAATGATCTCAGAGATTGTCAGATTCTTCCACCTATCCGGCAGATAACTAAAGGAAAATTTTCACATTTTCTTTTATCCCCTTTGAGTTTATCCCCTATATTAAAATGAAGCTTTTACAGTTTTGACAAGACATTTAGGAGGAGTCAGTCTGTAAAGCTTAATTGTTTGTTTTCTCCTGGGGGTCTTTTGCACTTGTTTTGAACCATTCATTGGAGGTGGCTTTTAATTATGAGCCAAGATTCATATCCTTGTATAGGCAGACCTTACACTGTCTATAAATCTTGGAATTTCACAACCATCAGACAGACTCTTTAAAAGCTTTTATGAGAAAATATGGTTTAGGATGGAGACAGCTGGTATTTAAATTATCCATGTGAGAGAAATTACTCTTATTCATTCACCAGATGCTTGATTCATATATAGATTTTTAAATTAATAATTCCATAATACTTGCAGCTATATAATCCTAAAATCCACACAGTTTTGCTCAATGACATTAACAAGCCTTGACATCTCTTTTTATTTCTTGCAAATAGTGAAGCACATTTTTCCAATTGCCATTTTGATGAAATATTACAACAGATGAAAGAAAAAAAAGTCAGTGTCCGCTGACAAGATGAATAGAGTTCATCAAGCTGTTATTTCTGCCTGTACTCTAGATGCAGACTTTGGAACCATTTGACTAGGAAAAACACATTGGCTATCCTATGCACATCTACCCCTACTACTCACAAACCGTTATGTGATATATTTTTAAAACCAAATAACTAGGACCCAGAGATAGCCGAAGAAGTGAGGAACCACTTCTTCTCTGCTAACATATATTGGACAAGAGGTTTCAGGAAGAAAAATAGGGAAAACAGAGAATAAAAAAAAGCTGTTAGAACATTCTAGAAAATTATTTGAGTTGACACGGTTGGCATTTATTATATTACAAAGGTCAAAAAGCAGCTGAGCTGTCTTGAGAATGGACTCCATGCAAAATAAACCTTGTCTTGTTCATTACACCTTCTTTCTTCCAGGCCTCACTCCATTATATCTTCTCTTGGAAAATGCTACTACTTACTCCTCACTTTAAATCCCTGCACTGGTTAAATTACACTTTACATGGAGTCCAGGATCCTTGTCTCAAGTCTGGAAGCATCATACAATACTTTTTATTTCTTCAGCATTCCTCTTATTTTCTTTGCTTTAATGTCTTCTGCCATATGTTGTTTTGTGTAAAGGTCATTCCTAATCATCTCCTGGACTAGTCAAAACCCACACTGTTTTCATCTAAATCTTCCTTTAATGTACATCTGTGTGTGAGAGGTTTATGAGAAATCACAATAATATATATAAAAAAGAATAAAACCCCAACAAAACAAAACAAAAAACCAAACATTTTTGAAAGCTACTCACACTCAGGACTTCATGTGTATGTTGTAAATACCAAATAGTTTTTTGCATCTCTAAATGGTTGGCTGCTCAGCAGTTTGTTTTCTTCAACCGCACTAAAAACAATAAGAATGCAGAAGTGAGCCTCAATTTCTCTCCAAATTTCCCCCCGGGAAAGGTTTTCAGAAGGACTGAATTTTAATATGTAAGATTTCAATCACAGGCTTTCCGACTTGAAAGGCTTAGAAAT
>JAWWLV010000121.1:30781300-30806091 GCA_035041135.1 Platyrinchus mystaceus | reverse complement strand
AAAAAAAAATAAACCCACACCTGCTAATAAATTTAAACATTTAACACTCCTTAATAATACATCATCCTAATATTTGCTTTTGGGAGTGAAAGTGAGCAAGTCTCCCATGAGGATAAGTCAACACGAATTATAGACCATGCACTGCTTTTTATTAACAGGTCAGGAATAATATGGGAAAAGATCCAATTTGACAAAAAAAAAATTAAAAGAAAATCACCAAATGTTGGATCATAGAATGAATTATTGATACAACAAACTTGCTGAGCTGATCCATGCACTCAAGAAGCAAAGGCCCAAATAAAAGAATCAGGCTCTGATCACATGGTTATTCATCGCTATTAGATAAATTCAGTAATTTAAGGAATTTATTATTTATATAAAGAAAACAGAGGGAAAAATATTTACAGTCTGTTTGGTTATATTTATTAGAAAGCAGCAAAAGCAAAAATAAGCTTTGCAAATAGTTCCCTTTTCTGCTATAAAGCTGAGAAAGAATTTAGCTCTTATTTTTGTAACCACCAAAAGGGATAAACTGAAAGACTGGAAAAGAGCATTTTCAGAGAACTACAAACTACTGCAAGGGAGGATAAGAAACAGCCACAAATGTATCCATTAACATAGACTTTGGATAGACAGAGAAGGACTTCCGAACACCTTAAGCTTTGCAGCACAAGGAGCACAATAGTGGTCTCTGCTCCTTGCAAGTCCCAGTTCCGAGCTCAACCTCCTTTCTATTGAATCAATATTGTTCAGTGGGGGTCTGATTTGTACATGTTCTAGGTCTAGAAGACTTACATCTATTAACAACACTGCAATTGAAGAGCAGATGTCTTTGTGTAAGCATGGGGAGCTGCTACTTACGGTAGGTGTTTGGAGATACATAACAGCATATCCTGCTACATATATCATGTATCAGGATATGCTGCACTTACATGCCTTACTCGTAAGAGTTTGTTTACTATAACAACTCCTAAAACGCTCCTTATAAGGGAGAGATTATTTTTAGCACTGATCAATTTTACTTGGAAATAAGACAGCAGAGGGAAATAAAATGAAGCTCTGAAAATGTTTTACCAGTGAGATCAGACTAAAAATATTGCTTCGTGATTCACACACAGCTAAGTGTTATAAAGAGATTAATTCTCCTAAGTGTTATACAGAGATTAATTCTCGCACTTGTTGATGTCAGAGTCCCTGCAAGATAACCATGAATTTCAACAGAGAACCATTAAAATGAGCTAAAACTTATACAAATTTATAATAGCAATAAATTTCCTTTATTTTCAAACAAAAGAAAATTTAGGAGTCAGATCATTCAGCTTTTGCCTACTGAAATTGTGTGATTGAAAAATATAGAGTTAGAGCACAGAAAACATTTAGTTTTTTCATTACTCTTTTATTTAGCCAGCCTGTCATTCTACTTAGGTTTTGACTTCAGAAATAATCTTTTTCCCTGGTAGGAGTGCTCTGAGAGTGGCACTCAGTGACACATACCAAAATAGCCTCTTGGTTAAGTTACTTTCCAGAAGCAGAAGCTCTGCCCTGTTCCCACATGAAGCAGATGATGATTTTGTGTGTAAATCGGATGCATTCCAGACAAATTTCCTTGTAACATGCTTCCAAATTCTGAATAAAGAGCTAGATTTTAATGTTTAACTTTTTTTTTCTCTCTCTTTTTTTTTTTTTTTAATAGGGAAACAGATTTTTTCCAACTCAATGATAATTTCAATTAGTACATTCTTCTGAAGCTGTTCTTCTAAGCATGGAACCACTATTTACTAAGTAATGCTAAATGCTCCGTGTTTACTATTTTGGGGAAAGAGGGCTAAAAAGATGAACTCTGTAGTTGCAAGTATGGGCTACAATTTTGCCTTCTCAGTAGAACTAGTAGACAAGTTTGGACTCAACTGAGTCAGAAGAAATCTTTCCTCTAACTTAAAAAGGACTGGGATTTCACTCAAAGACTTTAAAGAAAATAAAAGGGAAGAGCAAAGCTTACTTCCATAGCAAGAAAAGAGAGCAAAGAAAGAGGAAAATGGATTTACTTTTTTTTTAAGTGTTAAAAGGTCATTCATCTTTACTAAAGCTAACGAAACAAATGTCATTAGAGGTAGGAGTTATAAAAGGTCAAATAAATATCCTGAGCATGAAGCTAAAATGTTACAGAAAGACTAAAGGAAGAGGAGAAGCACATTTCTTCCTCTGAGGATAAAATTATTAAAGAATAAAAATAATTTTGGAAAAAAATCTCAAGGGGAAAAAAATTTGAAGTAACAAGCCTGCATTGGAGAAGAAATAATATCCATTTGTCAAATGCCTAAAGAGCAAGCAGTAACAAGAAGCTATACTGTCTAGAACATTACTGAACTTGTTTTTTGAAACTTGAAAAATCTTAGGAATCGTGCCCAACAGAAAAAAGAGCATTCCATGACAGAATAGTATCTGTTGAATTCTGTCTGAATAATTCTGATAAATTGAAGAAAAGCAAAAGGAAACAAGAAGTCCAAAAAGTAAAAAAGGAACAAATACAGAAATGTTAATTTATCAGTAGATCATTTAGACTACATTGATCCCTTGATTCAGGGTTAAGTATCTTTTTCCATGATCGTCCTTGAAAAGAAGGTATTCATCTATAGGGAATTTTCTTCAAAAGTTACAAATTTTTGGAAGCGTAAATGGAACACCTGCCCAATGCAAAGGGCCAAACTAAAACAAAAGAATTACTGACATTGCCACCAACTTCCAATAAGATGAGAGAGGTCTTCCAAAAAGACTTATTCAGGATAGCATTTATGGTGAGTGCTGTAGATCTGGGTTCCTTTATATATTAAAATTCTTGGATAAATTTTACTTATTTATTTATTTATTTATTTTTTCTGCTGTATTTGCTAAATTTCCATCATGAGAAATGGTCGACATTTTAGATCCTTTATGATAAAATTTAGGCATTACACTATTTTTTCAGGACTTGAGTAACTGTCGGTTATTGCTTCCCTTTCTTGATTTTGACAAGTGTCCTGAACAGTAACTGATTATTCTTATTCCAAATGCACTTCTTTTTTTTTCAAAGTAAAACATGTTCTGGTGAATTTATGGCATATTTTGTATTTTTTCTAATTTGATTATATGGATTCACCTATGTCATAGAACCATAGAATCAGCCAGGTTGGAAAAGACCTCTGAGATCGTCAAGTCCAACCCTTGATCCACTACCACTGTCGATACTAGACTACGTCATTAAATGCCACATCCAGTCTCTTCTTAAATACCTCCAGGAACGGAGAATCCACTACTTCCCTGAGCAGCCCATTCCAATGCCTGATTATGTGATCCAAATCCAGAACACACTTTTCTTAATTTAATGGCCTATTTTAAGAGCATCACCCTTCCCTTCTGACTTGAAAAATACCTCCAATAGGATAAACACAAATAAAGTAAAAATTGAAATATTTCTACATTCAATGACCTGTTTGCAGATGCTATGTATTCCACACTGTTGTATGGTAACTATGCTGTTGTAAGGCTTATCTATGAAGGAGCAAAATGCAGCTGTCTACTGCTCTTTAATCTTCAGATGTCAAAGAATTCCACATAGAAGAGTTAAACTGTATTGTACATATGGTACAATAAAGCACAGAAATAGGAAGCAAATTACTCAACATCTATTGTCTCGTGATAAGGACAGACATGGTTTTTATAAGCCAGTCTTAACTGTACTAATCTTCCTGTTTCTCCCCTTGTAAGGGAAATGGCTGGACAGAGATTCATGTGTCACGCTGTGCCAAAACTGAACAGCGTTACAGTTAGACAGCAGGAAAGATGAGACTGGAGCCTGACATAAAACACACTTCAAGGTGTGAGCAGGGTAATTGTGGAGTAAGCAAAGATTGGCATTTACAGCCTGTCCACAGCTCTTAAGTAAACATGCAGCCATTGATGTTCACAAAGCAGCTGAGCCAGCCCTCTTACACTGATGGTTAGAATAGTATGAGTTATTTCTTTTTCTGCAAGACGTGGGTATGCAAGCACTTCCTGGAAGTTACTGGTAGGCTGTAAACATACACTTTTGGTTATTCAGGAATAACTACTTATTTGTCCATAACCCCCTGAGAGCTAGAGAGATGGGTCAAAAGACAGGAGCACATGCAGAAAGGACCTCCCTTTTGCCAGACCCCAAATTACAGCAGCAGTACGTGCAACTTTGTTGCACACCTTTGAAACTTGTGTAGTTTCCTCACACAGCGCTCCAGCTGGTTTCACAAACCAAAGGTTTTTTTATGTTTTGGGGGTTTTTTTTATGTTTTCCTCTAGGACTGTAGAGAGGACTCGGATTCCCTGGCTTTGGACCCCACTCTGCCTTAGTCCACATCATGTCACATTCCTTCTGGGTTTACCAACTCCAGCCTAGCTCCAACACCCACTACATGTCCCTGAAGATACTTGACTCCAAGAGCTATGTCTCAGAAATACATCACTCTAGAGTGCCATGAAATCCAAAAGAGAACACAAATCAGGTCCCTATTTAAGTTTTCCAGATACGATCCCATCCCTGCAGGGATTTTGGACTAAGTTGTGACAGTCAACTACTTTCCTACTTGTCTACAGATGTGACTACACGATCTCAGCATAAGTAAATAATGGAACCTTGTTGGTACCTTGTGCTTTATGGACGAAAGCATTTCTGGATTGTACTTCATTTTCCCCTGACCAGTGAAATGCCATTTCTGTTTCTCCTAATAGTGAATAGTCTCATAGTCAAATGGCCTAATATCTACAGTGGTGATCTTCATTAGGTGCTCACTTAAATCAGCTTTACTGCAAAATTTCCTTTCTCCGTAACTGTGGTATTTACCTTCCTCCATGCAACAGGGCTAAACTTTTCACAGCTGGAAAACTCTTATCACACACACACACACTGATCCTAAAGGAGCAGTGCACACAATTCATGTGTCCTCTGAGTTCAGTGGTAGTTTCCTTATTTGGTACTTTCCCAAGATGCTCTTAGAAAACTTCTACAAAAACAGCAGTTACAGACAAAACTCAATGTTTAATACACAAACAAAAAACCCCAAACAAAACGCACAAAACCAAAACCCCCAAACAAACAAACAAACAAACAAAAACCCCAACAAAATCCACAACCAAAAAACTCACAACCCATGCATTTTGCGGCTTTATTCAGAAGCAGAAGTCTGAAATGCAATGGTAGCCCAAAGAAAGGCTCGCTCTGATCCCAAGCAAATCTATAAAGGTCCAAGTTCCTTTCCAGATGCTATTTCTGTCCAAACTAATATTTACCCTCTTTTGCAATTAAAACATATACAGTATTCTCTACTGTAGAATAGTTGTCACCCCTAGGATGTTGCTTTCCTAATTATCCACAGAGTTAATATACTCATCCCACCTGTCTCTGGCCTTGGTTAATATAGCTTTTCCTGACCAATTCCAAGCATAACAATAATTTTCCTAAATCACTGTTTTAGCTATGTCATTATGAACTTCCAATCCCATCATAGGCTGTGACTTCTCTATAGGACTGTCCTGGTTTCATCTGGGACAGAGTTCATTCTCTTCTTAGTGACTGGTGCAGTGTTGTGCTTTTGGATTTTGTATGAGAATAATGATAACACACTGATGTTTTAGTTGTTGCCTACCCTAAATCAAGGACTTTTCAGTGTCTCATGCTCTGCTAGTGAGGAGCTGCATAAAAAGATGGGAGAGAGCATGGCCAGTACAACTGACACAAACTGGCCAAAGGGATATTCCATGCCACAGAACATCATGTCCAGTATATAAACCGGGGAAATTACCTGAAGGGGGGCCAAATGCTGTTCAGCGACAGATACCCATTAAGTCAGTGGGTGGAGAGTAACTGATTGTGATTCACTTGTTTCTCTTGGGTCCTGTTACTCTTTCTCCCTCTCCATATTATTACAATTATTAGTAGTAATAGTAGCAGCAGCAGCATTAGTATTATTAATATACTATTATTGTTGTTACTATAATTATATTTTGTGCCAATTATTAATTTTTTCTTATGTCCACCCACAAAATTTACATTTTCTTTCTCATTCTCCTCCCCACTGGGGTGGGGGAGAGCTAGTGGGCAGTTGCATGGGACTTAGTTGCCAGTTGGGGTTAAACTAGGACAAGGCTAAAAGCCAAAACTACTTACCTCTCTTGCACAGTTCTACAAAGTTCTCCCCTCAGCTATCATCTCTAATTAGCACGAAGTCATTGAGTGACCAGTTCACCCATACTTGCATCTCGTTCCAGCTTTTCCCACTTCATCATCTAGGTGATCTTCATAAAACATCTGTCAGTCAGGTTCACTCTCTTTCTTCATACCCTACAGGAAAATTTTCATCTGCTTCAAAGCCAGAGATGGAAAGCTTGACAGTAATTAGGCTATTATAATACCACAAGTTCCACTCACCATTTTGACCAACATTTTCTCAATGCTTCATTTTGGTCCCTTCTCGTCCAGCATTCACCACTTGTCTTGTACTTATATTGTAACCTTCTTTGTAGCACACTTATATGCTCAATTTTTTGTAGAATATTAAGCACAATGGGACTTTAGTCTACAGTTTGTGCCTAATTACTACAGGAACGCTACCTCTAGTATTAAATTGAGCTAAACCATAAATTATACAAAATTGCCATTTTCACATGCCAATTAGTATGCTGACATGCATTCTGAGGTCACTGTACACATTTGCATTTCCTATCAAGACTGTTGTTGGATATGTACTTCACATACACAGCTAAGGCTACAGACAGGACACAAAGGAAAACAAATATGCCCTCTCCACTGAAGCTGCTTCATCTGATCAAAATACCCCTTAGTTAAAGTATGAAAACTAGATAAGAATGAGACAAAATTTCAAATTTTCTATTGAAATTTTTAAATTACTGCAGATTGTACACTGTGAACCTCACAATTTTCAAATGAAGTTATATCTCCCATAACACTAAACATAGCAGTGAAAAAATATTCTAACATATTTCAGAAAATAGACTGTGAGTTCAGTCTGAATCAGAGGGACCAATTCATAAATATAAAAAGAAAAATTTCCTAAAAGCAATTTGGAATTTTTTGTTACTGTTGTTTTTATCTATGTTTGTTTTTTTTCTGGGGTTTTGTTGGTTACTTTCTTTTTTTACCAGCATAAACTAATAAACAACAATTTATGGAAACAAGGGAAGAAAAATTATGAAAATGAACGTGCTAATGAGCAAATTTTTAAATTCTTCAACATGAAAAACTTCTGTTTGGTAACTGTTATTTAACTAGCAAAAAATGTTGTCAAACTAAGATCACAACAGTGAAAAACATTGGAAATATCAAATTTATAAATAACTAGCAAAATAATGATTTCTGAGTTTGGAAGCATGAATAATATATTTAGAGTCTTTAGTATTAAAGCTGCATAAATTCTTTTATTTTTAGCACTACAGAGGTTTGAATTATTCTTTTCTAAAATTACATTATGAAAAGGCTGAGTAACAGCTGAAAACAGCCTCTAGCAGAATATTACACTGGATGAGATAAAGCAGTGATTAAAAACAAGTAGCTTCCTTGGCAGAAGCAAAACACCTGCAGCACCAAAGAAAATACGAGTCCTGACTTCAAGAACCAGTTTGTTGTAAAGCAATATAGCTCCACTGTCTTCAACTATACTAAATTACACCTACTGAGGATTTAGATCATAAATCTTCATACTGAAATGAATCAGCTCTTCAATAGCATCCATAAGTTTAACATCTGATAAAGACCAAACAAAATTCTGCAAATATTGTCAAAGATTACTGTTAAACATTGGCTATAAAATGTTAACTAGTATCCCATGCACTGCACGAAATAGAATAACTGTCAGTATTTAAATTTGGTGTTGTGACAGGAGATAAGAGCTGATAAGAATCACTGTACATGGTTTTGACAAACTAAAGTATACTGTGCTGCAAACAAGATGCTTAATTTTGCCATTCTGTGGTAGCCATCAGCAGATGGTGAATACTGGATCCTTTGAAAGTGTTTTGAAGCAGAAGTCTTTGGAGGACCAGCACTCCAGTAGCATCTCTACATTTCAATTAAACAAACCAATTAATCAAAAATCTTAGAGCTTTTAAAACTCAAAAGCAGCTTAATGATACATGATGACTTCTTTAAGAAAAAACATTAGGTTTCTGCTACAACCCATTATTTTAAACTTTCACCCCTACTATCTTTTTGAAAGAACTACAGATACATTTCTGAATGTGAACTTCAACACCCTAAAAACTTGCAGACACTCACACTCAATACCTGTAATTTTTCCACTCTCAGCTCTTCATATGATATAAGGTTTTTTGCAAGTATTTTGACACAACACAATATCCAGAATAAGGTCATGTGGTCATTACAATAAAGATACAATAAAGATTGATGCATAGTGGAGCTCTGCTACAGAAGTGCCATTGGCATCTGAGAGGATTCTATATTATGGTCACTTCTAATAGTTTACACCAGTTTAGCACACTTTAAATGAGACAACACCAGCTTAAAACTTTACTGATACTGGAAATGTCTCACCTCTCTGTAGAACCTGGATGCAGATTGTCGCACTAGCAACCACAGACAAAGCACCAAGGGGAAGTCACTACACCCCTTGGCATTGGTTTTGAAGAGAAATCAGAATCATATCATTAGGGATACAAGTGAGAGTAGGAGGGAGCAAATCACCTGTGGGTTCCATCAGTGTGCAATATCCTAAATGGGAAAAAAAGTGTTGCTTCCAGTTTCTTTGGGCATTGAGGGAGAAATAGAGAATTTACCAGGAAGTCACTAAAAAGACTGCATTTCTGGATACCCTGGGCCTAGCACTCATCTGCTGCTAAGGATTGTCCTTTTTTCTGAGAGAGCGAGCAAGGAACAGCAGGGTCTACAATGTCCTGATGCACACCCATTAACTCCACACTTGTGCCCCTCTCAACCTTTACTTTGAAAGCCAATACAGAATGGAAGGAGAGAAGACCTATTGTTTCCTACACCTACCCTAAGTTAAAGTTACTATATGGATTAAAATAATTTAACATTCCAATATGTCACAAGCAAGGACATCCAGACTACTGTCCAAAATTTGTAATTACATTTGCAGCTAGATGCTGACATCACATGCCATGGTTGTCTCCAATATTTATGTGTACTTATGTGGTCCCCTTTCTTCTAAAAGAGGTTGAATCTTTTAGAGACCTGCACAATACTAGCAATGCTTATAAATGTAGAGGATTATACAGGGTAAATGTTCACAGAGCATGTTCAATCAAAAGACCTTATATTTCCTTCTAACCTCAAAAATATGTTAATCTTAAATTTGATGAGTAAAGGAACTTCTGATATGGCTACAAATGTTAAAATGCTGAATACCTAGAAGCATATATAACAACATTCTTTTCCTCATTAGAAATACCTTGGATTCAACAAATAATCTTCTAACAACTAGATGATAGTTACCTGCCCTTCTCAGGGAAGTTTTAGAAAAGTTCTTAGAGCAGTTACATGCATACATATGTAAATAGATGACTGAACAAGATGTGACTGAACAATTTTTTACCTTAAAATCTATTCTGACAGGTTACTCATAGAAGATTGCTCCAGGACTCTAGTCCTTATCCCTAGCATCCCAAAGCTCTTAACTAGAGAAGACTGTTTTCAAATAAATAATCCAAGATAATCCTGCCAGTGTTCTGATTATGTACAGCACTATTATGTATACCTTGTGTTATAGTCTGACACACAGAAACAAGGACTGGGCCCATGCATGAAGGGAGAGAAATAAAAAGAAACAAACCAGCACAACTGCCATATATTTAAGTAAATGCACTGCTGTAAGGTGGTGCCACAGCTCTCAAAACATTATTCTTTCATAATTTTATCGGTTAAATATTTATGAAGAATATCTTCTTGAGGGGGAGAAACATCTCCCCCTCTCAGATGTCAGTCTGTCATATTGCAGGATGTTAATTCATAAAAGGGAGCTAAATGGTATAATTATTCTAACTCAATGCAAAACAAACCTCTACTAAAATAAAAAAAGTTAATTCAGTTAGTATAACAGAGTGGGGAAGAAATGAGAAAATAAACTAGTACAGTTTGAAATTACATCCAACGATATGCTGCTTCATAATCATAGAGTCAATAATACACTGAATGGTTTTACTGTTAAAAAAAGACACAAACAGGCCCCCTACCCACAACACAAACAAAGCATTATTTCTGCAATATACATAGTTTTAAGTTCATAGTATTTGTAAATAAATGCAGTTTTCCTATTAAAACTTCAAAATATTATCTTCAATTAGGTAATTAGCACAACTTTAATGGGCGCAATCTACACCATCACTACTGAATTGCCCAAAGGTTGTTTCAGACATGTTTGAATAGTAAGCTTCCTGTAAGCAAGGAAGCAGATTGTAGAATAGGAGATGTCAATCAGGCTTGACTTACTTAAAGTTCCTTGAATAGCTGGGGTGCAAAAATGAAAGTCTATCTGTATGGCGTAGAAAACACTCCTATAGGTGTGATTGATTGTTTTTCCACAACACAGCCATATCTTGGATATACTGCTGTGTTCATCAGATGGTGATTATGAGAAAAAAAATTAATACAAATCTTTATTTCTCTAGCAGCTAATACTTTTTGCTGAATGTTTTTCTCAAGCTAATAAAAAAAAAGAAATGGAAGAAAATTAGTAATGGATGATTTGGGAATCGTTGGAAAAGCTCCTTCTCATAGACAAGACTTGCAAGAAGCTGGCTGGATTATAAATACCTCAGCAACGATGGCTTTGACATCTTTTATGGTGTAAGACTTGCAGTTTGGCTATGTAAATAGGAAAAGATCCTGATAACTCTGTGTAATGTAGACAGTTACAACAGCTAAAAAGTTAATGATTGTAACTAGAAACTATTCTCCCTATCCAGGTCCTAACTCACTCTGAGTTTCACATCTTTTCCTTTTCAATTTTTCTATCTGACTTGTCATCTCCAAAACCTTTTGTGTGTTGAGATATATATCACATAGTATACAAGGTTCAGCAAATCCCTTCACTTAAACGAGAGAAAATTCAATCCCTTCTTGCCAGTGCTAGATGGGGTTTATTTACTCCACCATCATGACTTCTGTGGTCATACAGTTGGCTCATTGTATAAATGACTACAAAATATACATACCCAGCAATCCTCAGAGGAAACCAGAAATCATCAGTAACTGATGCATAGCTGAAAAAAGAGCTGAATTTTTCCCCACAGGCACTTTTTGTGCACTCACCACTTAATATTTCACATCACATCTGACTGTTTGAGTAAATAAAGTGACATTTTGATTATGGAACATATTAGAGATTGAAAGTAGTTGTATTGATCTATCAAAACATTTGAAGGATTGATTACTACTGTTTCAAAGTCATTTATTTCAACAGAGGTGTGGGCACCAGACTGCTATGGTCCATGGCAAGTAGGCAAGCACAAAGCTTGAATACTCTTGATTAGAAATGCGAGTCTAATACTCGTAAGTGAAGAAAACTTTATAATTTAAGGAACCATTTCCAAATGTTTGCATTCCGCAGTGATGCAGCTCTCTTTTTATAAGGCCCTGAAAGATTCTTCCTTCATATTCTGCCTTTGTTAATCTCAAGGGAAAAACAATGTGACCACACTGAAAATCCCCTAGAATGCAATAATATGTGTCCAGTAATGAAAATAAACCAAACTCATTACAGTCAGGTGCATAACAATAACTAGGTAATTTAGATAGTCTCTTCAGGTTGGCTTCACCAGTAACCCTCTCTCCCACCCCTTCTTGCTAGTCCAACAAATGAGCCTTCCAGATCCCACAGTTAAATGACAGCCATTTGCCTTCCAAATTGTGCTGCTATTCATGCCTTGTAATTTAAAGCCTCCTAAGGTTCCCTAAAGACACAAGAAGAATGGGAGGCAGAAACAATGCACATATTTTCAGCAGTGCAATTTTATCACTGTGATGCCTTCAAATTGTAGTCTCACCATTTTCAGACCCCTTAGCATAATTACCTGCAGAGCCAAGGGTGGGGCAAAAGTACAGAACAGAATGTAACAAAGAGTAAAACCTTTGAGAGGTGTCATGGCCTTTGTGTAGTGCAGAGATGAAGTTTTATAAGAGTTGAAAGGTGAAGTTAAAATCAAAGAAAAGCTGAAGATAAGGACCTCTTATGAGTTGCATTAAGTAGCATCTTAGGACAGAAAAATGCATGAGATAAAAGCAGCATGAAACAGACTCAAAACCAGAACCAGAAATATATCTGTCATGCCATGTCCTTCTACAAATACCTGCATCACAGAAGAGGATCTTGAGTTTCACTACAAGTTTTGGTTCACATATGTTTTTACTCAGCTTCCTGAAGACAACAATGAAAGAACTTCCTTTTGTAAAGAAAAAAAACCCAAAAAAACCCAAAAAACCAAACCAAAATTAGTGGAGTAGTAAGAGTGCAAAAGAGATTAACTAATACTTTTTCCTATTGCCAACTTCCCTCTTCCTACAGGACAGAGAGGAAAAAGGTCCCTCCAAGGTATAGTCCCTACCTAGACCTCCTGTTCCTAAGACAACACTTCTTTCTCTCATCCCTTTCAGAGGGCCAAAAATTAACCTTAAAATTGACCTAGATCCAGATTGGTATAAGGGTCCTACTTTGCCTTCCTTTTCCTCGTATTTATGGTAACTCAGTATGATCTTCACATATAGACCTCATTCCAAAATTTAAGTCCAACCTTTTTTTTCAGGAGTTTGAGAACTTTTGGGTAGTTTTAGTTCTGAATTGAAAGAAAAATGAGAAATCTAGCACTTCCAGAAAAAAAAAAAAAAAGCTATGGGATAATTTCTGTCAGCCAAAGATAGTTTTTCAGTGAGAATCAAAAATAAAACTTAAATGACAGGAAAAGATACACTCCATTGCATTCCAAAAGGGAATAATAATTTTAAATGTGAAGTTTATCAGTGAGATATCACAAGGAGACTTGTTCTCCAGAAGTCTCTAAAGCAGAGAAAATTAGCTTATTGTGATGTTGTCATTGCTCTGTGGCTGATTAGATACAGGAGTAGGCAAGAGAGAAACACCCCCTGAGTGTCCCACCACACTTATTTCTAGGGAGGAGAGCCATTTGCACAAAGAGAGTCATACCTCTTGGGACCATTCATGTGAAAATTTACTTGTCAGCCCAGTATTCTAATTCAGTAAAAAAATATAATTTATTTTAAAGGACTACTTGAATACTCTTTTTAGAAAAACAAACAAACCCAAAAAAACAACAACAAAAATCCACTAGCATTATCTGGTACCAGAGGAAATACAAGACCATAAAAAGAAAGGGGAAAAAATGTGTTCCAAGACCAAAGTGCTGAAAAAAAGAGGTGAAGATGTAGCTCATCTAGAGTTTCCTAGTGAGGTTGATTTCATTTTCTTTACTTCCTACAGTTAGCTAGTGGGGATAGGGAGAGGGGTATGTGTGTTTATGTGTGTGTATTTTTATTTTTTTAATTGAAGTACTCAGAAAAACAGACAAAAAAATACAAATCTAGATGCTAATCTTTTTCAATTGAGGCATAAAATTGCCAGAAACAATCAAGAATTTGTCTGACTTTAGTCTTTTATTCAGCACATGCTGTTTGAAGTTAAGATTCTATACTTTACTGAAAAGTTTTAAATACAAACCCAAAATTCACTATCAATATTTGAGCTACATATTACCAGATGTTTCCAACACTAAGGAAAGGTAAAGAAGGAAGCAGAATGGCACACAAAGCAACTGAATGGAATATGTAAATTAGCTTAATTGTACCAAATGTGTTAGTGTTCAGAGTACATGGGTTCCACCAGCAGTTCATTGGGCTAATTTGCTCATAGACAGTTGTACCATGCTCACAAAGAAACTAGTACCAGGGATAATGTTTTTCAATGAAAAGTGCTCTGTCTAACATCCACTACAGAGAGATCATGCAAATCTACTAAACCTTTGGATCACCGGAGCTACATAGCTATAGGAAGTCAGCCTGGTCTTTTTGAAAAGAGATACATCCTCTGACACAGATCCCAAGTAAAATATTTACCACTGGTTTCATGTTCTAACACCCTTTAAGTTAGGTCTTAGGCACCTATTCTATATTGCAGAGATGAAATAAGTAGATAAATGTAATAATTTTTATATATTGTAAACAAGAATTATTATTCCACTGTTTTGTCCAACCATATTTCCAAAGAAGAGTGAAAAATGCCTGAAATTACCACCAAGAGAGCATAAGATGACCCCCCCGCACTGCAGAAGCAGTGTTATCACTCTAGACATGAGGCTGGAAGAGAACATTCAGTTTAAAAATCCACTGCAAATTCAATAAGATTCAATAAGCTGTCCCACAAGTCCATTAGTATATTAACTGTAGTCCTTTCAGACAGGCTACCTGTGCACAAGGTCCAGGCCCATACCAATATTGCTAGTTGCAATTTCAATTGACCTTACTTATTCCCTGCGTTTTCTTCTAGAGAATCTTGTCACATAATCCTTTTACCCCTTTGATTGCTGTGCTTTTTACTAAACAAGTTCTTTGTGATCTTCAGCAAGACTTCATTTTCATTCAATTTAATAAGCCACCCCATTCAAAATGTATTGATGTTCATACCTCCACTGTCAGACATACCCTATGTGAATGGTCCCTTAGACAGACAAGCTGCTGCATACAGAGCTTATTACCTACAAGTAAAGTCTGCAGATTCACTGTACCATTAATCCAAGTTTTTATTACAGTGTAAGTCTCAGTCTTTTTTAATATCTGTTTCAGCAAATCATTAAATCCAGTGTACAGCATAGTTTTGGGTGACCCAGAGCTGGTTTATCAGTCACAGCCACCAGAAAAAGGATTGCAAATGGAAAAACAAAATTTATGGCCAAAGTGTTGTCTTTACTGGCCACAAAAACAGCCCTCTAAGATCTAGGAGAAAAAAAAGTCCATTGAGACAATCAGAACAGCCTACAAGCTGTGGTAATACACTCTGAATTTGGAAAGAGTGGAAGGACTGAAAGCAGGTAGAAAGTGTTATTTGTGTGCTGTGATGATCAGGTGTCATCAAAAAAAGGGAAATGGACCTTTTCGACCTCCAGAACTTCATTTCTTATCCACAAGCCAAGTCTTAGCATCCTCAAGGTCCTCCAAAGGATTGCAAAAATTAATTTTTGCAACTTTGTGTTCCTCACGGTCAAGCCAAAATGTAACTAAAAATTAAAAGCAAGGCTTAAGCACTCAGAACTAACAATTGGGAACTCTTTGGTCTGGGCTTAGTAACAGAATTTGCCCTTTGGCAAATTAACTCCTTATTCTGGCACCTAAAAAGAGGAAGGCAGCTGATGGCACCACCTAGATCTTCTGTGAGAAATGGAGCCCCTGGTTTTCAGTGGGCAGGGGCTGGTGGCTAGGAGAAAACTAGACCATTAACACTTGCTGATTTATTTGAAATTCAGAAATAAAAACTATTTTTTCCTTCTATAAAACTTTAAAAACAGCTCTAAACAATAATAAAATTCTCCTAAATATAAGCATCCTAAATGAGCTACATAATGTTCCATGCCATAATCACCACTGCAACAAGAAAATTGCTCAAATCGCTTTTCAGCCCGATTTGTCAGTCATGCTGCTCTCTGCTCTGAGTAACAATGATCTGTGCAATTAATATCAAACCTTCCAAGGCAGCTCTGAGTTCTGAAGTTCTCTATGCTTCTGTCATTGCAGAAACTGCAAAGCCATGTTATAATGTAATACAAAGGACAAATGGAAAGAAGAGAGAAAGAAATGGAGGTGGAGGGAATAGGAAAAAAAAAAGAAAAAGTTTTGCAGCCAAACAGAAGCCAGGAAAATTAAGATAATTAGGATTTTTTTACAAGATTACAACAGCTTGAATTGTTACCCCCATTTTATGTTTAATTACAGGTTTTATTGAACTCGTAAGAAACTCAGCTGCTGAAATAATCTAAGGAGATAAGAAAAAACATTTTTCCCCTTTTTTCAG
Organism: Platyrinchus mystaceus; assembly: GCA_035041135.1. Classification (NCBI taxonomy): domain Eukaryota; kingdom Metazoa; phylum Chordata; class Aves; order Passeriformes; family Tyrannidae; genus Platyrinchus; species Platyrinchus mystaceus. The sequence goes on along the minus strand of JAWWLV010000121.1, from coordinate 30,790,018 downwards.
CTCAGCCAATACACACCCTCTCTTTGTAAAGCAAAGATGGAACAAAGCACTATTGCACCCTTGTTTATGTTAGAGTCTCAGATGTCATCATTGTTCTCAATCCTCATGGAAATCCTGGGATAAGAAAAGAATGAAGGAGACACAGGGGCATAAACAGGATAGAATTTTCTTTTCCTCTGCATCTTGCTGTATCTCTCCATTGCAAAATTATCACTTGCGTCAATAAAACACACATCAGGTGATAATGAATGTATAGAGACATTGCAGAGGGAAAAATCACAACTCCAATACACACAAAACATCGATTTCCTACATTTGATTAAAACTGTGCACCCTATGATGAAACCTCTGAAGAGACATTACCTCACTGGAAATGCAGGGATGAGAGAGGAAGGAATATGTATGATGCCACTCCTAAAGAGCATTCTAATCTGCTAAATACTGATTACCATCAAACCTTAAAACATAATATCTAGCACGATACAAAACTGCCGGTACTTAGTATCTGTGACCAGATCAAAAATTGAGCCTGCATACTGTATACCATATAAGCAGTATATGGGAACAAATAAGTGGCCATTGAACAGGCTGCATGCACATGTCACATGGTAATTTTAGGCTTTGATCTACAATTCTGGTCCATGTGGACAGTTATACTGAAATCAGTGAAATTTATATCAATAAAAGTTTGTGGACTGGGCCAGTCATAGCCCAATAGTAGGAAAACTGATTACAAAAGCAGTACATTCCAAAGATTACATTCAGGCTGTGCAAATGAGACTTTTCTTTCAGAAATTCTGGGTATACAATTGGAAAAGGGAAAAATGAACTCTCCTTTATATTCAAAGCTAAAAACCAGCTTGAAGGAAAGATACACACACTAATACACTACCACTTACAGAGTATTTAATTTCTCATCATTGATTTGATTCTTATCTGCTGCTGTCTACTTTACAATGTTCCTCCCCTGCCTCAAATATCCTTCCAAAAAACAGTACTAGAGTTATTTGTCTGCAGAAAAGTGTCAACAGCAGCTGGAGAATCCAGCAGGAATTTTACCTATGATACCTTTACAAAAGAAGTCTTATCCAAAGAGACAAAGTTTCCATTTTAGGCTGATTTTACCAGAATTCAGCTCAAGAGAAATCTCCCTGATGTCACATGCTTAAAAAAAAAAAAAAAAAGGAGCATAAGCAAATAAATAAACAAGGCAATTTCCCACTGTGACTGAGGAAACAAACACAGCCAAATTTCCAAGTAAAACAAAAAAAATGGAAGTTGAACAAAAAATCTGTGTTCATTGGTAGTAGAGTGTGAAACAGAACATTAACTACAGATTCCCTCAAAATCAGGCATTCAAGGAGGGAACCAGTCAGAGTTTTATAACAACTTTAGCACAGCCTGGGCTGTTTGGGAGTTAAGAAAAAACACTTAAATGGGTACGCTCCAGAAGAAATAGCTCAGGCAGTAATATTTAGGCATGAAAACAGAAGTTGATCAAACCGGCCTTTGCAACGTGTTCAGCAGAAATCAATTCCAACTGTCCCCTCAAACATGAGGAGAGGCCTTTTGGTGAGACACAAGGTTAGCCATACACCTGACACTTGACTTTTTCCTTTGAATGGTCTAAGCTGACTGAATTTTCCAAAGACATAGATAATTAAGAAAGGGGCAAAAGACCTTCTGATCTTGGTGTTCTTATTCTTCAGAGAACTGTTAGATCACTGTTAATAATGGCCAGCTTTATCTTACGACACTCCAAGAGTGTTCTGCAGTTAAAAAGAGAAAGAATAACTATTTTCTGCCCCCTACCTAATTACATCAGTATTTCCAGTCCTTGGCATTCATCTCTGCATTTTTCCCTTCTCCCATAGCATTTGCATGCATACCTTGCAATCATGGAGTTTACAAACCAGCTATCTCATCCATATTCCTACCCAGCTGTGGGGTTAGTTCATATTTACAATACCGTTGTATTTTAAGACCCTTATTTATTAGAGGCTGTCAAAGCAACTTGGGAAAAAAACACATTAAAGAGTAAGAAACCTCAAGTGGTACTGAGAAAAAAGTTCTGATTATGAAAAAGAAAGCATAACTAATGGGTATATAAATTGGAGATTTCACAGCAAGACTAGTTCAGCCATTCAGAGATTTGCATTGTCTGCACTGTGCAGTCTGGTGACAAAATCAGAGTGGTCCTCTAGGCATAAAATCTTCCATTGCCTATGTGATAATACCTCTGATCTTCCTGTTGATCATTTCAGATTTTATCTTCTCTCAGTACATTTTATTAGTCTTGGATTTCTGGAAGAAATGGAGCAAGGGGCAGGATACAGCCTCAGACTGAGTGAAGCAATGACACATTTACTCAGGCGTACAACAAACCACAGGAGCATCATGCTGCAGCCAGCTCCACTAGGGGGGAAAGCAAACATCCCTCTCCATGTCCCAGAACACCTGCATGCTTGGAGTATGGCATGAAACAGATATAGATCTGACCCAAGGAATTCTCATCAATGAACAAAAGAACACCAAGGTTCACTTTTTCAGCATTGTATTTACTCTTGCCTGTGAAGATGTTAAGCATGAGATATCATTTTCAGCTTACACTGTTATATATCTGAAGTTATGGCCACAATCACTTGTGTATGTAGGTCTCTTGGCCCATTGATAGTCAAGAAGTAGCCATCCCTATCTATTTCAAGTCACTTATAATTTATAATGGCTGCTTATTAAAACAATATATCTTTTAAAATACACTAAAAAAAGATTAAATGATAATCAAATTATAATTAAATGATAATGGATATATATAATGAATATACTTGAGTATATTCATAAGTAAGTTAGAACAAAATGACAAATTCTTTTTGACTCTACTCAGTCTTTGCATTTGACTTACTGAAAAAGATCTCTCTTGATAACTTGCCATTCAATTTCATTTTCCCAGACATTACTAGAGTCTGTTAAGCTTGAACTCTTGCTCAGGTATTTAAAATTTCTGCAGTGTCATAATAGCCAAACTTTGCTCAGATGAAATATCATTATCTTTTATGTCCCATAAGAATTTTTAAAATCAATAATTAATAATATTAAGATGGTGAGAAAAGCCAAGCTTCTCAGTATTCATTAACTTTGAACAGATCTAAATTCCTTTAATTGTTTTAAACTGGGAAGAAGAGGGAATATCACCTCTATAAATATCTGGAAGGATTTTTCAACAGGCTTTCACTTATATGTATTTACTGATGTATTTTTCAGCAAGGCACACACTGCAGTTTCAGAAGGCCCAAGGAAAAGTTAATTTTCTGATAACTTCTAGGCTGCATTATTACTTAATGAGTCAGAGGTTTCCCTCCCCTTTCTTCAGCTTCTCAAAGCAGGTCTAGAGCAAAATACCCACCTTGTGCTAAAGTGGAGATCTAGAGTTTCTGCCATTTACTTACCAGAGGTAGCTCTCACATATCTTCAAATCCTGGGAAAAAGAAAAACACAAGAAACCACAAAAACCCACACCAAAAAAACCCTCCGCCTCCATAGTTAAATTAACATAGCTATAAAGCAAGACTGTTGCTTTTCTCTCTTCCTGAGACTCACCTCCAACAGGCCAATGCTGATGGCAACAGATACCTGAGTAAAAGTAACTAACCTCGTCCCAGACACACATCTCTTTCCAGTCAGATATCAGCAACTGCCAGTCTTGTCTTTGTGCCATGGCACTGCTTGACTGAACACAACAGTGAGTGGGGACAAGGTGTTGTTCTGAAATTCACTCAGTCTCGTCTTCTCCATTTTTCCTATCAGAGATTATTGACTTTCTTCCTCTGCCAAAAAAATATTCCATCAGGGCACGATAACAAAGTTAGGGCAACTAAAACCAGGAACAGTCTGTCTGTAGGCACTTTCAGCAAGGGTGGTACAAAGCTGTTGCAGTGGAGAGTAAAAATTAATTAGCTAGAAATTCATTTGCATTCAGTGTTTCCAGGATGAAGAGAAGAATAAGGGGAGCATATCTTGGCAAATGGGCTCTGTTCCAACTGCTGTTGCTAAACAAGTCCCATACGTGTCTCAGGAGTCTGCCCTAAAGAAGAAAATGTAACTCGGGGACCAAAATGGCATTTGAATTTCCCTTTCAGTAGGAAAATCACATTTTTTAAAGTTGATACACTCAAGAGAACATTTGAATTGATGAGAAAAACTGGGGTATGCTGCAATGGTAGCACACTGAAAAATAAGAAAGACTGGTTCATTATGTAGCCCAGATAACCTTGGGCATAACACAGTATAGTTTGCTGGGTTTATGGTGGTTTTTGTGATCAAGCATCTCATCTTGAGGGAATATGAGAAGTTGTCACATGTGCGCTTGTAGGTGGGAGCAATAAAGAAGAGGCACTGAGGAGAAACTAGCACTTTCTTCTGCTTTGAAGGAGGGTGTTAATTTGCACCAAATGTCCTTGGCCATTTGGGGTATGCAGTTTAATAACAGAGAGCTACCCACTTTGTTGCTTATAACTGAAAAAATACTTCCTCTAATTTGTCTAAAGCAAATGTCTATATTAGAAAGCTGAGATAAATTGTTTGGCTTCTTGTGGCATGAGACTTACAAATGAAGGGGGAGGATTTGGAGAGAGATGAAAAGAATAAAATATACAGTCTGAGAGAAGGATTTTATCTCCTCAAAAAAACCAACAAAACACTCAACTAGGTATAATTAAACAAACAAACAGACACAACAACAAAAAAGAAAAAAACCAACCCAAGATAGAAACCCAGGTTCTGTAACTGAATTCAGTTATGTTAGTTTTAACATTAATTTACCCACAAATGAGCAATCATGCTAAAGCACTGTTGAAGGGGGTTTTGTAGGTGTCATGGGGGGAAGGGGAAGGCTTAGACAAAGTTTATTACAGAAGACCTCTCATTGCACTACGAGGTGCAGAGAGGACCCCCTTGCTTTCTAAACTCCTTCTCAGGGAGGAGCCAAGGTGTGGCTGTATCCAATCTTAGCCTCAGATTTTGTCAACAGTTTAAATTTAAGGAATTATAGAGGTGTAATTGAACCATTTTTTTCCTGTAGGTTTTAATGATGGCAAATCAGATATATAATATTGAATTATTTATTATGACAAATGAAAAGACAAATTACCTTAATCAGTAATACTGTGTATTTACTACACAGTATAAAAGCTAAAAACTAATATACTAGTATAGTATAAAATAGGATAGCATAGTGCACTATGCCAAAGCAATTATATTAAAGCAACAATATCAAAACTAACAAAAAGAAACAATCATTAATCAGAAATTGATGTAACTCACCACACCATGACTGTGGCAGATCTCTCTCTTTCACTTAACCCCTGAGGAATAACCATGAAGAGGCATCCTGCAAGTATCGAAGTCTTTGTAAAAGATACTCCACACTCTGACCCTAAATTTCCACACCTCAGAACTAAGAGAGTCGAGAGTGTTTCACTAGTCATTCACTTTTGAAACAGCACATCTCCTGTCTTCTTCTTCAACATCTTGGCAGGATAATGGGCAGTAGTAGATCACAAATGCTTCCTCAGCACCACCAGTTTCTTCTTTCCATGATGGACATGAGAAGTCTTTGAAGGACATGAGAAGTTTGCAAGCTGTAATTATTCCATTTAGACAGTACTAAAGAATAACTTTTAAACTTCCAGGCTTCAAACTTGAGAAAATTTGAACAATGTAAACTGAAATTAGGAATGCAAGTAAATGACTAGAAAAAAAAACTGCCTTTCTTATCAAAACTCTGCCAGCTGTACATCCAGTCATGCCAGTCTAATATTGGGACAAAGCCATTCCTTGCTAAACCTGCAGCATCAAATAAGATAATGGAAAGGTTTGGCATAGTCTGTTCTTTGGAACAACAGAATTGCCGTGCCATTGGTTACACCTGAAGAAAAGCAGGTAAGTCTGCGGCAGTTTCACACATGACATGAAGAGCAAATTACTGTTAGAATAGGATTGTCTTACTCCTGATTAAAATAACCCAGCTCAGGAGCAAGGACTGAATTTAAACTCCTGGTGGACAAAAAATTTCCATGCCACCTAGCTTTTAGCCAAAGTAGACTGTGCCTACAACTTTTACAGGCATAAGAACAGTCTGGTTCTCTTCACTTATCTGGGTTGGATTAATCTTCAGTTTTAAAGAAATACGTAAATTCTTGGCAAAATCAATTCTTCATTTCTTATCTCAAGTTGTACTAGTTGTCTAAGTCAGAAGTAAAAGAAAAGGCTCAAAACCTTTGTACTAGAAAGAAACAGGACCTCTTTTTTAGCTACGGGTTGAAGTCCAACCTGAATCAGTACTTAGAATAACATAAAATTTTAGATTGAGACCAAGTGGGATGGGCTCAAGAGGAGTGGGAGCTCCTTCTCTGTTTCTCCTCTCGTTAGAGAAGTCAAAGCCACAATCTGACTTATGGACAAAGAGAATGCTGTCTCACTGATCACAGATGGGAAATTACAGCTATGGTCTCCCAGCTGTACTATGCTGGCCATACACCTGTTACAGGCAACACTTGCAGCATGAGTTTGTATCTCACCAAGGTACATAAACTTTTGGGGTTGCTTCTCTGAACCTGTAGGTCAGTCCCAAAAGTAAAAGCTAAAAGACAAGGGGAAGTTGACAACATATGGATGAGGTAAAGCAGCTGAGAGAAACTGGAAAATATTTCCAGAAGGCAATTGATCTCCCCAAAGCATTTTTGAAACAGTCCTTCCAGAAGATCTGGAATGGCTGTATTTTCCCTCCTCTGCCCTAACCCAGGCTTCTTCTCTAGTTACATGGAGGATATAATGGAATCAGCATGATGTTTTTCCAACAGTGTAAAACTCACATTTTAAAAAGTAACAAAGTAAAGAGATATCTCTTTTCTCTAATAGTGTTAACGATTTGTTTCCAGGAAGACTGCAGGTGTCAAGCACAGGCAGATTTAGAAGAACTTTTGGTATCTTCATGCATCACATCTTCCCGGGAACGAAGTCTTCTCTCCAGGTGACAACATTACCACTCCAGTGTTATATGCTTCCTTCTGCTTGATCAAACCTAGCAGCACTTACAGAACCAAAAAGAAATACCTGAACAGCTCAGGGAAAGACACGTCTACATTAGTAGAAGCCAATTAGATACTCTGGGAACTTCTGTCTGCAAAAAAATACCACAGTACCAAAATATGCACTAAGAGAAGTAGTCTTGCACATGACAACACATCATCTGGGTGATCCTGGAGGCAGGAGCAACAGGTGAATAACATATAAGACTACAATGAAGATTCAAACACAAGAATAAAATGGAAAAAAAACAAATGGAAAAAATGTATTGGGTGCACAACAGCTGTAAGGTTCTCCTTCAACCTCTCTGGCTCTCTTAATTTTCTCTGTACATTTCTGGAGAAGCAAGACAAAGTCCTCAAGAAAGCAAAAGGCTATGTCAATATGAACTGATGACTGTAAGCTGCCCTATAAGGAGAAATAAGGACACTTTTCTATATCTGTTCTGACCTTCACAAATGTCATCTTCCAGGAATCCCTCATATAATAAACCAATAGTTGCCTGTTAGAAGTGTCAGTTGATCAGGACAAAGTTACTGCCTGACAAAGGACTATTAAGAAGGTGACTTTCAATTCACATACAGGAGATTGTTAGGGTTTTAGTCAGTGCTTCACAAATCAGCCCTACCCCTCTCTAGGACTAGTTTAACTATTAGAAAATGCAGCCCTACACATAGACGTAGAAAATCATGCCATTTCCACATACATATTTAGCCTATTTGGGAGCTTTCTATTACACAGAATAATAAGGAGAACAGCAAATCCATAGCTACTTGTCCTGGCTATGTGCACATTTTAAAGCTTCTCCGTTTTTCCTAGTGTCATTTGGTAAAGAACTGCAGACCCTTGCTCCCACCTGGGTTTTTAGACTTGGCAGGTATCTTAATGTTCTCTCTAGGCTCTAGCTCAGTGCCTCTTGGCTGGCAGTGTGCAATCACTCTGCGCAGCTGTTTTTTTTCCCCACCGTTTGTCAGTACACGTGCTCTGGGCTTCCTGCTGCCATCTGGCAATCAGTGTGAGATCACAGCTCCTGGTCCCAGGAGGAAGGCACCACAAGACAAGGTCACAGATAAAACAATATCAGAATACACGAACCTTTGTGTAGCTGTGCCACATGCTGTTTGGCATTCCTGTGACCCAGTTTTTACCTTTTTGTAGCAATTCTATCAATGATTTCGCTATGGTAGATAAGCATGAAATGAATTTTTCACAGTTGTTTACCGATACTATAAAACCGTACAGCTCAGAAAGTCTTGTAGGTCCTAATGCTAGTCAATTCATTTGTATTTCATCTTTGACAGGTGATTTCACCTATCATCAAGACTGAATTGCACAGAATATTTTTCTTTTAATCAGAAATAATATCACTGCTGTCTTCTTATTGCTTCTTCAGAGTTTAATGAGCATTTCTGCTCTGGCTTCTTCAAATACCTGGAAGACACTACATCTCTTTTAGCATTGGCACTACACCCCATTTCTTATGTACCTCACACATTTTGTACAGAATTACAAGATCATTGAGTTTGGATGGGATCCCTGGGCATTGTTTTGCATAGATAAATAGGGACAATATAGGAAAAACAATAAAACTGGAAAACTGATGTGTAAAGGAGAGATCTTGGTACCCTTAACTTG
>JAWWLV010000121.1:30770798-30781200 GCA_035041135.1 Platyrinchus mystaceus | reverse complement strand
AAATAGGGACAATATAGGAAAAACAATAAAACTGGAAAACTGATGTGTAAAGGAGAGATCTTGGTACCCTTAACTTGACATAATCACTAGGGTGAAGGGACAGCTCAGTGTCATTTAGGCTGTCTGGACCGGATGAAGTCGAATCAATCAGACCACTAGGAGGCTGGGCTGAGCATTTTAAGTTGCTGAAGACAAATGTGTTCATTAATGTGGCTTAGAAAACAAAACTTCTCATTCAGCTCTTTGTATACTGGACCTTAAATTATCTTTAATCAAACCTAGAAAACAAAAAACCCACCAACAAACAAAATAAGTTTTTTCTCATTCGTTCCAGACAGTTATTTTGTTGCTTTAAATGTGACTTTCTCATAACCAATAACCCATGCAATTGCTACAGAATGGCAGAAAGCAATGAAGTCTTTCTTTACCATGTGCAGTACATTCAGAATTTTTCACAATATACAGAACTCAAAGAATAATTTCTCTCATAGTAATTTTCAATGAAGTTCTGAGGAGCTTATTCCATAAACAAAATTGATCTGTCAACTTTTTATCTAGTGTAATGGAAAATTCAGATGAGAAAGCCAGTCCTTTTTAAACATGTCAAGCAATTTCTCCCTTAAATGTTGAGTAGTCATGGAAGCTATTACTACACAGTATGGCTGAAATACTTTCTTGGTTGAATGGAGTTTTCTTAATAGTTTGTGGTCACATTCAATTTCCAGTTCACTGTCCTTGCAGGGATATCAGGCCCTTCATTAAAGTAAACGTGCAGTTCAGTCAGTCTTTAGAATCACAGAATACGCCAAATTGTACTCTTCATTAGTGCTTACTTATAAAAAACTTTATAAATATGTTGAGTTTCTGTAATTTCGTGAAGGCACATATTCACTCTTGGAGTTGAGAACATCTCCTCTCTATTTTCTTTTTTTTAAAGGACTAACTCAAAAGAAACTCAGTCACGGCCGTATAACCAAAGCGACACATCAGATGTAAACCTGAGTAACCCCTTTGAGCTGTGTAGACATTCAAAGTCTTGAATAAGGTACTGATTTCTCCACTAGAAATTGTGTGTCAAAATTTGAAAGAAACCAGCAAGCATCTGAGCTTGTTTCTCTGAATTATCCTCAGTACTGAGCCTGCTCTTATTTCTGGTACTTCAACATTATTAGTGCAAATCATCATCCACACAGACACATAGGATATCACTTGTGTGATAAGAGTTATGATTAAAAACAGAAGTATGACAAAAGGAGAGGGAGAATTTTTTGCCAGCTGATGTTATTGTATCACTACTACAGAATTTGTCCCATATATCATACAAGATGATGAAGCCAGAACTCCCTGCAGCCAAGACCTGGCAACAGGAATTTACACAGGCCCTCAAGACTAATGAGTGTCAATTTACTTTATATTTCCCTAGGAAAATAACCAAGATTCATCACATATATATTTTATCATGTTTAACATGTTTTACTGCAAGACAGAATCTTTGTAAATATATTTTCCTCTTTGCAGTACTCTGTTAAATTTAACTTTGACCTTAATCAAACCTGAGACTGGGGTTGAAAAAAAAGCACAGCATTTTATCACACATGATCAAGTATGTGTGCAATTAAGTTTGGTGCTTAGCCACGAGGGACAGATGCCAGGAATACCTTAACATGGCTTTCATCACTGTGCAGAAACAGGTAAAAGGATTCTCTAGGTGGGAAGGACAGTTGTGAAAACTGGGTCAGAGGAGGGAAGTGAGATAAGAGAGAAAAAATTAGAAAATTAAGTATGTTTAAAGACTGACAGTGTTGAGCCCTGTAGCAACATTGAGCAACAAATACACCCCAAACACCATTTTGGTCAGTGGTGTTATTTTCCTGGGGCTCAAAATGTAACAATTCTCACATATATAAAGGCATTTAGCTGTCTGAAATAATTTTTACCTCAAAAGCTACTGAGAACTCAGATAAGGTAGCTTGTGAGGTCCACTATAGGGCTCTTACCTTTCACTGAACACCAGAATTTGCCACAATAGCACTGTACCTACCTTGCTAGTACTCACATACCCTATTTAGGAAATAGTATTCAGTAGCCACTTTTATGGAAAACAAACTCTCAATTTAGCTCAAAGTAGATTTACTTCTTACTTCTTTCAAGTGTCACCCCACCACAGGTGTTTTTTCACTTACTGCTATTCCTGAGATATTTGATGTTCATAAGGAACCACTTGTTGGGACCAAGAGACTATGGAAAAGTTTCAGTTTACATGCCCTGGAAGAATATAAAAGGACTCTTCCCACTGAGGAAACCTTCATCCAGAGGATGGTTGGCTACTGAAACAAGATGTCACTGAGTCTGACAGAGTTCAAGAAGCGTTTGGATGATACTCTTGGGTTCATGGTGTGACTCTTGGGGATGGTCCTGTGCAGGGCTAAGAGCTGGACTTGATAATACTCGTGAGTCCCTTCCAAGTCAGCATATTCTGTGATTCTATGATCGAGAACATTCTCCTCAGATGACTTAAATAATTTTTCCTTCCCCCCCCTTTTTAAAAAAAAAAAAAAATCATGTAGTTTTGTAAGCCTCATACACTGGGTTTTTTCCAAGATTTAGCAGTTCTCCAAGATTATTTTTTCTGGGCCATGTACTACAAAAGTAGAAGAGCAAAGTGCCTAGCTGATCATCCCACACATAGCCTTCACCTGGATTTATAAAGATGTGTTTGCTGTAGATAAGGAAACGTGGGCTCTTCCCTCCCTACATGTGCAGTATAAACACAGTGCAAACTAAAATGAAAAAAAATATGGTTTAGTATATGCAATATAGTGTGTGCCCAAAGACAGCATATATGGACAGTCTTCTAGCAGCTTTGGGCTATTTTTGTATTATTACTTTTTGCCTAATTGAATAGGAAGTTACTCAACAAATAGAAAATATAGCCTTGTATTAGACAATTTCACTCCCGAAAAAGAGCACAGAGTTCCCATTTAATTTCAGAATACAAAGCAATTAAGAAATGCAAAGAACAAAGCTAGGTAAGAGAAGAATCGAAAACTTCACTTTCTTTTTTTTTTCTTTTTAAATTAAAATAAATCAATGTAAAATACACAATTCTTCAGCGTGCTGAAGGAAAATGAAGGATGGAGTTAGTCATATTCATTGGCAACACTGTTTTTTAAAAAAATTACAAGCTCGAACTAACACCTGCAAAAGTGTTTGTTCTGCACAGTGAAAATCTATCCATCAATCTCCTTGTGATATTTTCTGTGATGGTGCCCACTTGCTACCCTCCCATATTTTACTCTAGGCTTGGGGAACAAAAAAAGAGGGAAAAAAAAGAGAAAAACAACGCACATGCATCCTTGAATAAATTTATCTCTAAAACAGATTTCTGTACTAGTTACCTTTTGTGAAAAAGCATCTCACCTGTTAACTTCATGCACACAATTTCATAGAGCAGACGAAGATCCATTCACTGTTGATCCCTGCACCAATTAAAATTGCAGTACTAGTAGCTACAAAACTACAGATTTAAGCATTAATTTGATCTGCTTACTGATATGAAACCCATTTTTTCTTAACCATTAACACAGAAATATTGATTCATTGCTCATGAGTTATGCTTTCACCGTGAAATCTGAAGTCATAGTTGTCAGCCTGGAACAAATTAAGATGTTAAATAGCAACAGCAGCTCTTCTGTGTCTAGGCAAATAAAAACCTAGGCTTTTACAAAGAGGGAAGAGTATTCCAGTATTAATCCTTATATTTAGAGTAATTTTATAGTATACATTTTCACACCTAAGTCTCCAAACTGGCAAATCTTCCTTATTATAAAAATTACTAAATCAAGTTTCAAAAAGAGAGTTAGATATAATGTATTCAATGATAATAAAATTTTCTGTTTAATGTTATGACCAGGGGAATAAGGACTAACATGAGGTCTTACTCCAAGAAATGAACAAAAATTATCTAAATATGAAACAAAAGAATAAGGAAAAAGTGTAATAGTCAGGAAGCAAATTATTCTGTTGGAAACAAACTATTCTGTTGGGTTTAATACCAAAAAGTTTGAATTTTCTACCATGTCTCTTTAAAAATGAGATTTAGAATATATGAAAAATCAATTGTTCATTATTCACTGATTTTATTCTGATCAGAAGTGTGGAGTGTGTAGGAGGAGAAATTAAAAATAGAACAAGTTTCTGTGAACACAGTGGAAGCAGAATTAGGATACAGAGACTCTATACCACTGGTGGATCCCAACAACATAAAAACTTAGGAAGTAATTGTGAGAATGTTATCTTCATATAAATTGCCAATTGAGAAGTTGGCAGCAATGCCTATTTCCTTTCTTCTATGCAACATGTAAATGGCCATTTCCTGACTGCAGTAGCTGCCATCCTGCTCAGGTATACAGCAGACTAAGGGTTGTATGGACACAGAAGCTTGAACTGTACTCCTACCCTAGGTGGAATCCCTCACATGTCAGGACTAAAGTACGATAACGAGACAAAACTCTATGGGGTTTTTTTTTTGCTTTTTTTGCCCCTGATTTTATCTGGGGATTTATTTTCTTTTTCCAGAAAAACAATCACATACCTTTTTTAAGAATGAAAGATGCAGTCTTTGTAGTAATTAACAACCTTATTCCTCAGATGCAGACAAAAGCAAAGTAAATAAATAAAAAGGATTGAAAACAAAACCTTGTCTGGTCATACCCTGCTGATCCTGAATCATCTTTCTAGGTATCCATTAACTTAGCACACCATCTTTAATAGTCTCTGTCTTAACCTGATAAAACTAACATTTAGTTACTTTTTCCTCTTGGGAGTTGCTGTACTGCATTGAGGACAAAGGTAAGTCAACAATCAAAATCAAAAGGTGAGCTTACAACTTGTCCAGCTATACTACAGTAGTTTTAGTCTTAGGTGCAGGGAGCCACAGACATACAGACTCCAGCAGCAGCTTTCTTCGTCACATCACCTCGCACGTATAGGCTAATCTACCCATGCCTCATGTCATTAAAACTGTCTCAATGACAGTACCCACACCAAAGAATGCAAAGACAGAGCTAGTATTTCCAAGTGAATATTAGTTTACAACACACCTGACAGTCCCCCAGATAAGCTCTGCTCTGCTTGTGTCAGAGGACAAGCTCAAGATTTCTCCTGAAGACAGACAGGCACCACAGTGCCAAAATGTTCCCATAACTAAAGGGAATATCTGAGACTCTCATTATTCACAGAAAAGCTTCATTACCTTCAAGCCAGTACCGAGGGTGCTTCAACAGCTACAAAAGTGTTGTGTGGTCCTCAGAAGCAATACTGAGAACCAGGAAAAACAAAATTAAAAAAAAATAGCCTTTCCATGTCTATTGATGAAAGAACAAAACTAATAGCTTAGTCATGTGCTAATATCCTACACTGATGGCACACAAGGGACTATGCTCTGGACAACCCATACACATAGACCACACCTCTCACACTCCTACACACCCTGTAGAAAATTTCAATTAGAGTCCCTGAAAACTATGGAAAATATTCGTTCTTCTGAGTAGTTTTCAAGAATTCAGTCCTTTCTTCCTCAGCACTTGGACTGTGTCATGATGTAATATCATGACCAAAAGACTCCAAACCTATGTTTTTTCAGGACAGATGCCCTCACTGGTGATATTACAACAGTACATTCCTGTCCTTGTTTTAGAACAAAACAGCATCTTAGCTCAGTATATATAGAGTTTTTTAATTCAATAACATTCACAATCAGATAACCTTCTCCCTCTTTTCAAGAGAGGCAGAAGCAATGAAATACTAACATGTTTTGTTGCAGTAGTGCCCTTAGAAGTCAGTGTCTATCCCCACTTACCACATTCTGCCCAAGCAAACAAAATAATAGGAAACATTTAAAAAATCTGATAGTCACAGAAATTATGGAAGATCAAATCTTTTCAGCTAAGGAGTGTCAAGACATTTGCCTTTCTGATGGCCAGCAGTGAAGTAATCTTTACCTAATCTCTTAAATTAATTTTCATGCAAATATAATTTGTTTCTGAATTATCTAAAACTTAGACTAGACAGAGCTGGTCCTCATTCAAACAAAACCAAGGACAATATGAAGCATAAACACACCATTTCTTAGTTAATTTTACCACTTGATTTTCACAAACACTCCTTTGGATAACAACCATTAATCCTTCTCAATCCTCCTTCTGTTAAAATTACTCTTCGCAGATTATTGCCTTTCTTCTTTCCCTTTTTATGGTATATAAAATCATACAGCGAGATCCAACAAGTTGACAGCCCCAGCTGCAGCCACAAGCAAGAGCTTGATTTTCATTTAGCTCCTCATGAGAAAAAGAGACAGACCGTTCAAGATTAGAATAGAAGTGGGAAAGACCCTACTGAGGCTGCATAATCAAAGCTATGTAAAATTTATACTGTACCAGCTTACATAAGGAAGCCCTATGATCTGGAAGTAAGTCACAGGCAGGGTTGCACAGTGCGCTGCAACAAAATAAAAAGCTATTTGCAGCCCTAACCCTTACGTGTTTGGAGCACATGCCCCCATTAAATATCGTGTGTGGCTTCTCTCTTTGCTTATCTGAAGTTATTGTGATTTTGCTGACCTCTAAGTGATGCGTGCAGTTAGCAGACAACAAGGTCTTCATTTCTATGCCCTGTAAATCATGTTCTTTTTAATAAGTCATTTTTCAAAAGCATCAGAGGGGTGGGAAAAGAATAGTGTTGCTCTGTTTGAAGTTGTTGTTTGGTGGTTTTTTTTCCTGATCTTTTCCATGAATTAGAAATTATAAGACAAAAGGGGAAAGAAAGAAATCTATAATATTTATTTTTGGATTTCAGAACCAGAGGTCAGTCAAGTATCACTCAGCTGTGAATCCATACTTGCATAGCAGGAATTTAAGTTCTGCATGCTCAGCCAATCTTTATCCAAACATGCAGTTAAGAAGGAAAAATAGGAAGAAGATAAAAGAGAAATAAGGACAGAATAAAGGTGCTCATTCCCAAGGTGGAAACAATCATGATTCATCTTATCTGAATGCCATTTTAAAGCCTACATAACAAAATCTTCCCTGATGAGGGTCTTTTGCTCCTCAAGGAATTGCAGAGGAATAGACACAAAAGGCATAACCACATCAGGGTTTTTTTCGCACTCCCCATGCTACAGCAGCTAGCACAGAGAGACAGACAATATTTTGATGGAGAGACACATCTACAGAGTCAGAAAAAGCCCTGAAAGGTGTGAAGGGCTCAATAATACAGCAATATGGCAACCCCTAGCCAGTATAGCATTTCTTAGAGAACATACAGAGCTGACAAAAGTTATATCAGCTTTATCTAATCTGAGCTAAGGATGAAGTAGAATTTGAGGCTCTGTTGATGGCTTTTTGTATGGTTACTTTGTTGTTACTAGCAAAAATCATGCATCAGTAAACATATTCCAACAGATGCAAAATCAAGAAAGAGATTATTTAACAATAGCAACACTGAAATAAATATCAGGAAGTTTTTGAAGTTTATTTATGTTCATGCATTATAGAGGCAAAACACCCCAAACAACCCAACACCTTCTTTCTGTTGATTAAAATATTGATGAAATAATGAGTAACATCCAGTAATAAAAGTTACCTATGCAGTTTTTTACTGTACTAGTATGTCAGTGGGAACTGCAATATTGATATTTGTGATTCCAATGTAACTCCAAATTTTGGACTCTATTGACTTTTAGAGCACAGTTAGAGTCCAGAGCATGGACTCTATTCAGCATTTCCATCAACTTCCTGTGTGGTATTGTGCAGATTGCTTTACCTTTCTAGGCTTTCTCTATCTGCCAGTCATTATTTCTTCCTCTTGCCATTTATTGTTTATAAATCACTCTATTTCACAAGGACCGATCATCACTTCAACAGGAAGATTAACAATGTGTCTAAAATATTCTGTTTTCAAAGCCTAGGAAATGCTACTTACTACTTGGCTACAGCATCTAAAACAGACACACAAGGTCGCTAAAGATATTCTCAAGTGTGGTCTGATGTTACTCTAAAGCAACAAAAGACAATGCAACTTAAACGTCTACAATAGGAACCCCAAGAAAAAACACCTTGATTCAAGGGAAAGATACATTAACTCAAGCTTAGCACCATGCAAACACAGATCAGGGTTAGCCTGAAGTACATACCATGGAGCAATCCTCTTGACATACCCTAGTCTCTCACCTGTCCCTGATCCTCATTCATCACATTTAGTCATACCTTGCTCCAAATAGCATATAGCCTACCGCCAGCAGGGCTGGATGTCTGCTGAGTTGTCCTAGTTTTATAGATTTTGTTAGATCCTTGCCTCCATTGACATTTCTTGCCGGTAGTGAATACAATAGCCTTCATCAGAAAGAAGCAACTGGCAGAAAACCCCATTTTAGATTGACACATATTCAAAGTTGTGTATGACTGAGAGAAGAATCATTGAGCAAATACTGTGCTAAACCACAAGTAGCTCTAAACCACAGACTCAAAGATAAATTTAGGATGAGAGGGACCACCTAGTCCAATCCCCGTTTCAGAGTAGGTCTAATTAGGTCAGACTGCTCAGGGCCTTGTCCAGGGTCATGAACACCTCCAGTGATGGAGATTGCCTTGCACCCAGTCAGAACTTCCCATATTCCAGCTGAAATACACTGACTCTTGTCCTTTCATTGAGTACTTCCAAGATGAGTCTGACTACCTCTCACCAGTGTCCTGTGAGCAGGCAGTTGTAGACAGCAACAAGATTTCCCTCAGTCATACCTTCCCCAGGCTACAGGTCCTTCGGACTCATTTATATGTCATGTGTCAGCACCTTGAATGTCTTCACAGAATCATAGAATGGCTTGGTTTGGAAGGGACCTTAAAGATCACTTAATTCCAACCTCCCTGCCATGAACCGAGGGACAAACTAGACCAGGTTGCTCAAAGCCCCATCCAAACTGGCTTTAAACACTTCCAGGGATGTGGCATCCACAACTTCTCTAGGCAACCTATTCCACTGCCTCGCCATTCCCACAATAAAGAATTTCATCCTAATACCTAATCTGAACCTATTCTCTTTCAATTTAAGGCCATACCCCTTGTCCTGTCACAACATATTCTTGTAAATTGTCCCTCTCCAGCTACCTTGTAGGCTCCCTTCAGGTATTGGAAGCTGCAATTAGGTCACCCCAAAGCCTTCTCTTCTTCAGGTTGAACAAATCCAATTCTCTTAGCTTTTCCTCATAGGGGAGGTGCTCCATCCCTCCAATCATCCTGGCAGACCTTCTGCCATTACAAACTGTCTGTGGTATGGTTGACTTTTCTGTATATTCAGTCTTTCAGTGTTTCATCAAGGGTGTGCATATTGGGGCAACAACCACTTTCATTCCTTGGAAGTGTAAAATTCTATCTCTGTTTACTCAAACTCCAAACACAGAGGGAGAAGTCTCCAGGAGGTTACTGCTCATAATGTCATAAGGTGTTAAAATCAGCTGTCAATAACTGGAATGTTTTCTCTCTTAATAAAAAAACCCCAGCTTTTCCTAAACAGGATTATTCTTTTCACTGTAGACATTTGATATTTTTTTCTAAATGAAAACTAACAAGACAGAAATTTTACTTTCCAACAGGTCCCAGAAACAAAATATTCTCAAATATAGCTGAATTTTTCCCCCTTGATCAACCCATATTGAAATATGTCCTACATTACTTACCAGTGGCAATGAGTGCATGATGGCATACAATATTGGAATGTTTGTCACAGAGACTTCTCTGCACCCATGGACTCATGCCCAGTTTTAAATTGTCTAGCATCCTGATTACAAGGGTACCAAGTACTTTGATCAAGGAGATTTTCCTATGCAATTTAATCATTTAAAGCTGGGCTTGCTTCCATGACTGGAAGTTAGTTTTGTAAGTCCTGTGACAGTGCCAGAAACATGTCAAGGGGTAAGGTCTGGATATGGAACCATTTTCTCATGGACATTTCTTAAACCACTATTTCATGTTTTATTGCTAATGCCATATACTGAGTTAGCCACAATTAACCCTGAAAACCCCCTCTCCAAGCATGTAGAGAAAGTTATCTGTTCTCATTAAGTTGTTAAGCAGTAATGAACTAATTCGTCTACATTTCCCTTTGATCTCACCAAGGTGATAAATTAAAAACTTCTCAAAAGGCCTAATTACCTTCTGATCTGTTCTTTTCCCAAACAAATAATTTTAAGATCTACAGGGACCCCTGGTGGCCTAGCAGTTAAGATGCTGGTCTCTCAGTGCCAAGGCCGCAGGTTCGAATCCCGGTCCTGCTTCAGGGACACTCCCCCGGGCAGATGGAGCTCATCAGCCCCTAAGGCCATCCATCTAAGAGAAGGTCACTCTAAACA
>JAWWLV010000121.1:30743655-30770698 GCA_035041135.1 Platyrinchus mystaceus | reverse complement strand
AAAAATCCATTGCGCAGGCTTGAAAGGTGGGAACACCTTTCCCAGATCTTCGTTCGCGAAGACTGGCCACTTACTTAATTTTAAGATCTCCACCTCTTCCTTGTAAACGTGGAGTCTCCCATATTCCACTCTGTTCTCCTGCATTCTTTCAGGACCTATTCCACAGCTCAAATTTGAATTATATCTCCAGGTAGTAGATGCAAGGGCAAAATCCAGCAGCACAATTTTACCAAACAGTGTCTCAGAGGAGGTTAATTGGAGAAAACCATCCTTAGACTAGGAGAGATCTATAGGGAGAAATGAGGAAGAAAAGTTGTAGCAATGTGCCATGGAAAAAGGTGTTTTCTACTTTTCAGTACAGAATAATTTGGCAGCCTTCTCTCACCTTTGGATAAGGATTAGAAAATGCCCTTAGGATCAGCATAAGTTTTGTGTAATAAGATAATAAATTAAAACTCCTACCTTGTTTCTCATCCAGTACTGCCTTGTGTGGTTTACTGGACTAGATGCTCTAGAAGTGCATTAACAAGTTTACAAAGATCTTAAGGATGACTGTATCTCCTCTTCTGACTGCAGGGTTTGCAGTCTCTGTATGGGAAGTCTTACTTAAGATAACATATCTACAAGGATCTGGTGAATCAAATAACATTAATCTTAAGGCATTTGCCAATCCACATTAAAGCATCTCTCATGTTTGAACATAAATGACTGGCAACAACTGGGACTACAGCAATACAGGGTAAGTATGGACACATGTGCTCAAGACAGTCTGAATGAGGAGATAAAAGCAGTTTCTGATCTACTTGTGCACATCTGTTTGTAACTTAGCTATAGGATAGTCCTGAGTGGAACATTTATGCCAAGCAATGCTATACCAAGAAACATCACAGCTACTGAGGCCAAACTATATCTGAAAGGAGCATGACAACTTTCTGCAGTTGATGCAGCTGCTTACTTGCAGCAGTGATGAATTCAAAAGACAAAAAATTCTGTAGTAATTCCAGACATAGTGCTGCTGTGCATAGAGCTCAGAAACTTCCAGGAGCATCACTTAGACTGCCCAGCAGCAGCTGGCTTGGTTCCTCACATGTTTTTGCCTTCTGTGCATTTTATTCCCCTGAGCCATACAAGAAGCAGAAGCAGGTGCACCACTGTCAGTTCTGGTTTTAGCACCCGAGGCAAAAGATTCCAACAGAGTGTATTTGCTGTTCTCTCCTCAGGCAGGGCGATGGGGTCACGGCCTCCTGCACCAATGCTATGACTGCTGGGGGAAAAGAAAGGATTGAAAGAGGGATCTTGCTTTTCAGTTCCATTTATCTTTTTGCACCATGTGAAAAAGATGAAGTGTGACACTGCAATGTCAGTTTCCTGCATATAACCTGGATGTTGATTTTTAAAGTAACATTTTTAAAGAACGGGAAACCATTGAATTTCCCCACAGCCATGAGACAACATTCAGAAAAGCCAAGTCTTTTGTTTTCTCTAGGCAGCTGACTCACAGACCTTTGCACTATTTCTCTGCATTTTGGGGTAACCTGCTAGGCTTAGGAATACGTCCTCTCTGCTTGCATTTGCTCTTCCTGATGCCATCTCTTTCATATGGAATGACAATTTTTAATCTACCCACTATAGTCCTAGGAAAAGAGAAACAGTTTCTTCCTCACTTGGCATTTCCTTCAGGTAAAAGCAGTCAGAATGAAACTGGAAATGTGGGGTTTGGGTGAACAGCACTAGCACTAACTATAGAGTAAAGTGAGAAATATTAACGGGGAGAAAATAAAAAGACCAGGAACAGTTGTGGTCTCAGTTCCATTTCCCAAATTTCTCAATGGTACTACCATCACAATTGGCAACAGAAGGGACATTGAGACATATCTCCCTAAGACATGCCCCGGGCAGCAGCACTAGTACTAACAAAGCTAAGGTTCCTACAGAAGTGTGCGTTATGCCTGAATTTCCTTATGGGCAAAAGAAAAAGCCCCAGTCGGTGCTTTCGCCATGATTGGAGGATTTTTAAATTCTGACAGCTTGTGGCTTCTGCTCCTCAAATATCTAATTAGGGTCAATACCACAACTTCTCTATTGGGTCTCTACCTATCTGTTTGGTCTCTACTTCTACCTTATACAAATACACCCAACTTCAAATTTTTACAACAAAATCAAGAGATGTATAACAAGCAAATTATGTCGGCATTAGGTCCATTTCCTCAGGAAACCAACGTCAACAAACTAAAAGCAATAAGCTCTCTGTGCAAACTATCAACATTCCTACCTTTAATTAATGAGCACGTCATTCCACAAAATCCATTTCAGACATTCTTGTGTATGACTTTTGCAAGTTGGAAACTGAGGCATAAAAAAATCTTCCCAAAACTATATAATACCTTTTACTGTCAGGAATAAAAGGTGGAAATTGCTTGCTCCAAATCTGTTGTAAAATAGGTACCATGAGTTTTTCTCTATTGTTCTGTCATCTCTACTCAAGGATACAAAATTCTAACCATTGCAGAGAACCAATAGTCATATCTAATCAGAGTTACTTGGCATTTTCGTATACCTGGAAGATTTTACCCAAATTTCCAGCAGTCCACAATCTTCTGTTAGATCTCATGAGCAACGGAGGCCAAACAAAAACTGAATCTACAGAAGAAAATACCCTGAAACTGTTTTCAGGTATAATGTTCTACTCCTATAATAGAGTAATCTAAAAATGTGCTTTCCAAAACCAGTACATTATCTAAAGCTTTGAGTTTTCTCTAGACGTTACTGACTCACATACAATAAAATTTAAAATTTTAACCTCTCTCCTTCCCCATGTCTCCCTCTTAGTTTTTTCTTCCGATGCACAACTGCTCTTACAGTGTTTTCTGGCAACACACTGTATCATGTATTCAACGCTAATACTTTCCATAAGTTATACTATTTAGTGCTACTAAATTACACAGAGCTTGCACCAAACAGAAACCCTCTGCAAAGTAGTACAGCAGCATGCTCCTGGTCTCTGCAAGATTTCCTTGCCATCAACCATGTAAATAAGTACTGTCAGTGAGTAATATAGGACACAAAAGGAATGCAGCCTGCATTTGCAGACACATATGCATGTGCAAAATATACATATTCAAGAAGTCATTCAGCAAGTCAGTTGTATTTAAGATGACAGAGGAAATAAAACTTAGAATTTGATTGATTAAAGATATGAAATAATTTTACTGTATTATAGAACATTGCCTTCTGTTCCACACAGTGTTGTGCTGGGCAGAATTTTTTACTGAAGAAAATACCTTTTAAAGGAGACAACTTAAAGCTTTGCTTCTGAGGCCCCCATAGCTTAATGAATTTATTCACTCAAGTGCTGCAGGCCAAATGCCTTGTCTCCTTCCAAAGGAATTCAATGGGAGTTTTGGTTTACACGACACAGACAATCGACTCATCACATAATGTACAACAACAGTGTGGCCTGCAGGCCTTCCCTGTACCAGTGAGCAAGGCAGCCATCCAACCCACTAATCAGGCAAGCCTCCAAGAGGCTTCAAACCGTGCAGAACCCTACGACCAGCAGCAGCAGCAGCAGCCTCTGCATTGTCAAGCCCCTCTCTTATAATGCACAGTGACTTGAAAGGAGCAGCAAAACCCTTCCACATCAAAGATGTGAATCCCCTGGGACACCTTCACGACAAGCAAACATATACCTACTCTAGCAATTCCACTGAAGCTGCAGGCATATACGAAAGAGAGAAGAGAGTCTAGTCATATGCATTTCTGGCATGAGATGGGAAGAGGTCTGGTGGGGAAGAAGAGAGCAGTCTGACAGCACCAAGCACACAATTCAATTGTCTCTGCTTCCAGCACCACTGATATCAAGGAGGAAGGGAAAAACATCTGTCCTAACCTGTCATTCCAGTCACTTCCAGCATCAGTCAGACCATGCTCTGGCCTTCTTCCCAGTATGGTGCCTCGTTTCCTTGTGACCATTTGCCTCGTGACTTGCAGTCCCATAAGCTACCTCACCTTTCTTATCCTGTAGCTTTGTATCTGTGCTGTGACATAGTGTATGTTATCCTCATATGCAACAAAAAGACAGTGTCTGTCAAGGGCAAGGGAGACTGATAATTTCCTTTAGGAAAATCTGCATAGCATATGGTAATATTAGTTAAGGTGACTTCAAAGGGAGATGTTTTACTTCTGGGTCAAGAAGCTATGTGGGTACTCTGTGGTTCTCTTATCTCTGGGCAAGTACACTGCACAGGTTCAGACCAGCAGATACAGAAAATCCTGCCCCAACAGCATCCTGTACATGAGGAGAGAGTTTACCAATGGTCATGTCCACTGAGGAGTATAAGGAGAGAAGGAAGGAGGAAAAGAAAATGGGATCTCTCACCTCAGATGTCTTGCATGCTTTCTACTTACTACTTGTCATCATAGCTGTCTCTATCTTTCTTTTTCAAAAAAAAAGAAGGCTCTACCAGAGCTACTCTGACATCTTACTTGCTTCATCATAGCTGCAGATATGAGCCATAAAGTAGAGGAGCAGTTAGCCTGAGGGGAACAGATACAACAAAAGGCAAAAAATACTGGGTTTTAGCTAGCATGTTCACATAGGGAACATCACATTTTAGCAGTGCATGTTCACATCGGGAAGGATGCTCAGAGACCTAAGGCATGGAACTGAGAACAAAGATACGTGGGTTCAGTTTCCAACTCTGACAGCTTTCCCTGTCTGATCTGACTGGAGATACTCCTCTCTGTCTTAGGTTTTGTAGCTGCAGAACACCCTCCACTCCTTGGTGCTGTTCTTTTAATGGACACCCTTCTACAGAAGAACTGGCTCTGGACCTGTGAGGAGTGACTGCCCAGTGGCAGTGGCTGTGCCAGTGCTGTCAGAGAAGAGCAATGGCAGAAGGCTGCAGGGCATTCTCACTGCTTACTGCAAGCACTCACATGCAGGCATGGTCTCTAGGCCAGTTGTGGGACAGCACAGCTATGCCTCTCAAGTGAAAAATTTCAGGCCTACCACAAGCTCTGGGGTTAGATCTAAGGTTTACTTGCTTTTTGGAAGGGCTTTGAACTTCATCTGTCTTTGGAGCATACAGACACTCCACAGAACTGGGGCTGAGGTGTCATATCCACTGTGTGCTAGATGAAACAGCCTATAAAGTGAGATAGATCCCAGAAAGGCCCAGTCCATCAATAGCTGTTTTGTGTGATCAGAGCTCAAGCTGTCTATGCACACAGTGCACACACAAGAGCTTCATGCACCTCAGTCTTTTGCCACCTTTCCAGGCCTCTCAGGTAGCAGTCACTGTACATACAAGTGGTTTGTTATTTACAACTAACTGAGAGCCAGAAATTAAGGCAAAACTGCTCAGCTGCAAAATGGCCAGCAAAATATGTATGAAAAAAAATTATATTTGTATGTGGACCTGGCTGAAAAGCTGACTCCTTATACTGAAGACTTTAGCATGTGGGATTTTCCCTTAGGTCATACTTATTAGTAAAAAATATGTAGGCATCACCAAAAAAAGCTACTAAAGCCAAAACATCACCTTGTTCTATCTTTGTCAAGAAAAGGCACTTGCCAACAAGCCAGGGAGTGTTGTTTCTTCATGGCACAAATCTGTTCAACAAGCACAGCCCAACCTGACCAAACCTAGCTAGCTCCCTCAGTCTGCCATCATGCATTAACTAACCATCTCCGTAGCCATCTACCAGACTCCTTTCAATAAAGTACCAGAGGGCCCAGGACTGATCCTGATATTCCAGATGCAGCCTGACAAGCACCAAATAGAAGAGAATAATCATTTCCTTTGACTTTCTGGCTGCGCTCTAAAAAGATGTTATCTGCCTTTGAGCTCATGAGAAGTCCTAAATGGTGTTTCTAAACTTGCCAGTATCCAGCAAATTTTGGACAAGTGGTAGCTGGGAGTAATACTGTCATTCTATTCAGGCTACCTTTTACTTCTTCCATTATATCTTTTTCTCTCTCACTTTTCTTTGTTTGTTTGTTTTGGTTTGTTTGTTGGTTTTTTGTTTGCTTGCTTATTTATTGTGAGGAGTTTTTGTGGGTTGTTTTTTGGTTTGGTTTTTTTTTCGTTTTTTTGGTTTGGTTTTTGGGGGGGATTTCAGGTGGTTACAGTTTGGCAGCACTTGTACTAGTTTCCCCTGCCAATATGCATCTGAGGCCGAACCTTTGTGAAAAAATTCAATCAAAATGACACAGTAATTTCTGAGCACACAAGGAGAAATACATTATTCCAACCAATTTCGACAAGGTCTGCTTTGGGTCAAAAAAATAGTTTTCCTATCCTTGTGCTAGACTGCCAAAGTCTGGGTGGCCAAAAAGCGATCAAAATGTTTGCATACACTCAGATAAAACCCAGCAAGTAAAATTTCTGAGGGTTCTGTCTGAATGGGACATGTTTCATTTTCTTGCAAAGCTCAGCAATTCCCAGACTAGACCAAGTCTAGATCAGCTGGATACGACTGCTGTGGAGACCCATGTAGTAGTGGCTTCAGGTGAGGGTGGTTTTGAGGCGTTGCTCTGTCAGAGACTATATTTTGAGAAAATCACTTGGCAAAACCTCTCTCAAAACATCTAGGTTCAAAAAGAAAAAAAACAAACAAAAAAAAAAAAAACAAAACAAAACAAAAAAAAAAACACCTTGAACTCAACAGTGGATTTGTGTAAGAAAAAATTTGCAAGTTGGAGATGATAGGATGAAAAATAGTTAAAGAAAATTAAATATAGTTAAGAAAAGTTTATTTTTACTGACAGACCCATGAAATTCCTCAGTCACATTCTGGCAGATGCAGCTGATTGTCAGGCTTGGCTTGTGGCAAGTTCTTCCGCACCTCTTTTGTAAACAGCTATCTGTTCAAACTGCTTATAGCAGCAAGAGACAAACCTGTTTTCTACTGGAAACATAAAATGTTTATCCACCACCTGCTAAGAAGGCTTTTGTTCCTTGAAATTTGTCTTTTGATATCTTTGGAAAACAAGTGTGCATTTTAAATGTATTTTCAAGTAATGAAGCAGTTTTGATGTCTTAAAACATGTTATCTTCAAAATAAATAACAGGTTTTATCACTTGAATTGATTTTTAAATGCTTGTAAAAAGGTTCAAGATGGAACACCACAGAGAGAATAAGTTTCTCAGTTCCCAGAGAGCCAGACTGTAAATCTCTTGCTGCCAATGGCAAAAAAACCCTCATGTGCATAACTCTGTGAGCATTGGTAAGAGCAATTCTTCACTGACAGGAATTAAGCCTTCATATTTCTAGCTCAGTACAGCACAAACTGGTCATAATCGGTGGATGTTTTCCCTATGACATTCTTCAATGTGAGCATCAAAAATCCTTCTGGAAGGATCTCTCAAGGAAAACAAAACAAAACGAAACAAAAAATCACCACAAGTCAGCATTTACTGGAGGAAAAATTAGGTGCTCTTTGGATGGAAAAACATTTTTTCAATACAAGGCTGCACTGACAATTTTGTTTTACAGAAGCCTGGAGCCAAACACCTCATACTACACAGGCAACATAAAACAGTCAACATTAATTAATGCTGGTCAGTGTTGACTTGGGCTGAAGGTGAGCCAGGAAGTGTGGGAACAGGGCACTCTCAGCTCTCTGCGACCAGACCCTGTCAGCTGTTGTCATTTATAATAGGAGCCCAGCAGTGGAGAATTTGAAAGACAAATAATAGCATACTGGCAAGTATTTATCAACCGCATCATTAAAACACTGGAAAGGGACTTTTTAAAGAAGTCTTCATCAGCTCTAGCAGAATTCTCCTCTGCATACTGCAGTGCTATTAGAAAGAATAAATCTGTGGATTTTAGAGCCACAGGAGAACATTGCTAGCAAATGTCTGACCTAAATATGCAAAATCACATCCAAATAAAATACTTTAAAAATAATGCCACCAAGGTCACATAATCCAGCATCCAAAACTCTTAAAATGGCAGTATTAAGGCTGCCTGGATGATCTGAATTCAACAACCCCTAATTTGGGCTCCCTCAGCGTTGCATTATGTGACTGCAGAGAATGGACAAGGCACCTTAAATAGATAGCTAATCAGCTTCTACTTTTTGCCCTTATTCAACTTGTATCTCAGAGCAGCAGCTAACACATACCACAAAAAAACAGACCCAGAACTGCCTGTCATTTTACAGGTCATTACAGCCCCAGAACAATGCCCTCAGTGACCCCCAGGCTGCAGGTCTCACAGGGGATTCAGAGACTGTATCAAGGCTGAGACTGTAGGAATGGGAAAGACATAGGCCAGATATTTAGGGCCTTTTCGAAACCTGACATTTTAAGAGTCTAAGTCCAAAACTTAGTGGTGCATCACCACTTTTAACCTGTTGTGCCTGCAGTCCTTTACAGGTAAAAAAGTACCTGCTTGTAGTTGTTCACAAAAGAGCTTTTGCCCAGGCAACGCTACATTCCTCAGCAGCGATCTCATAACTACGCTCCAAAAAAATCCAATACTTACTCTTTTCTGACCTCTGTGGTCCATTGCTGCAATATACTTATCAATAACTACAGAGGCCAGAGGGAGAGGTTGTGTGTCTGGCCTCTCCTTTATCACTTTTTAGCACACTGGTTGTGGCATTCACGTCAGGCTGAATAGCTCCGGTTTTCAAAGTATTCCTTCTCCAAAAAGGGTTTGTGCACATCTTTGGGCAATACTCGTATTCCATTAAATAAGCATTTTGTGTGCAGCCACACATACCAACAGTGAGACATCCCACCACAATGTCCAGACACTTTGAAACAGAGTTTTATGCGTCAGCACAATTACTACTTGTTCCTACAGTGTCTGACTCAACACAGACTCATATATTCTTTCCTCAAGTATATATATTTCAGGTGGAATAGGGCAACTACTAAACCAGACAAGAACAGTCCACTTTGAACCATCCAGCACCCTCAGAATAACCTAATATGAACCCAGAAGAAGAGTGTCATAGGACATAGGATGGAAAAAAGAGAACCTACTTCTGTAGAAGTAAGGTAAGTAGCAAACCTCTGGTCCTTTATGTCAGCTTTGATGATTCAAACATTTCACATATAAACTTAACTTGATAAAGCCCTCCCAAAGAATACATCCCTACTGCACAGCATAAGGCCATGCAGAGATACCCAAACTAACAAGCCTGCCATTTTCAAATAGTAAAAGAAACCGCAAATACACACATGAAATGCCAATTGCTGTTCTGGATGAAGGTGCTAGAAAATCCAGCAGATCAAAGACTCTACCTTTCCTAAGCTTGGAAGCTGTCAGAAAGCAACATTCTATCCCTCCTTCCAGTGCCCATGGATCTGGACAAAGCAGAACAATTTTTTCAACCACAGGGAGAGCTACACCAGCATTCTCACAAAGCCACTAGGAGATTTCCTGCTTTGCCACCTGGTTTCTGACTATATTCATGCAACCTAATCCTCCAAGCTGCTGTGCTGAGGAAGATGGGATTTGTAAAGGCTTTGAAGACCCTGGGCAGGTAATTCCTGAGGTAATTCTGAAAGCAAAACAAAGTGACAGTCTGCTTCCTGATCCGTTTTTCTAGGAAAATTACATTTTACGGCCAATTCTGTCCTTACACACTGACTATAAAATTAACTTATTAGCTGACTCAACTCCATTTTATGTGAAGGATTGAGAAGGATTGCCTCCAGCCCTTGTCCCTTTAACTCTAATTATCAACTGTACACCAGATTAAATTCAGAATGAAGTAGCCGGGTCAGGCAATCTACTTAAACTTTAATGGAAGTTAATGACTCATTGATCAAACTCATTTATGTCTAATTAAACCCTTCCTGCATTATAAAAGAAAAGGGGGAAATTTTATAATGCACCTCAGTCCCGTCCCCCCGTCCCCCCCCCCCCCGAGTGTGGAGGATTTGCTGCAGAACTCAATGGAAAATTCACAGCATCTGCCTTTCATGAGTACGTGGTTTGGCAACAGCTCCATAGATTTAAAAGTATAATTATTTTGGATGACTCCAGCAAATGGATGGGGTTTGCACAGTGCTGGCAAATACAATTCCAGTTTCCAGCTGCACACAGCCAGATTCCAAACTAAGCTTGTACGCACCAGAACCACCTCACAATGGTGAAGTCCAGGGAGCGTAATAATAACCAGACCTGTGCATGGATCTCAAGCATGAGCCTCGCTGGAATAAGGCAACAGAGATGTTAAGCCTGAAACAGGGAGGAAAGCTTCCTATTGCATGTGGATGCACTTCAGGCTCTGCTCATGCTTCAAAACCAGCAGTGCACCTGAGCCATCCAAAGCACAGCACAGGCAGTGTTCAGCATTCACACGTAAACACGAGTGACAGGCAACACACTCCACTGCTTAGGATTTATTCCTTCCTCCACTGACTGTGCCCTCTTATTAAGCATTTTCTCGATGTCATTTTGTGTATAAAGATGTGATCACACTACAATGCCCCTATTGAGGGGTTATCCACCAGAATATTACTTTTGGCACAACTATTCAAGATGGTATAATTAAACAGGAATATCATGGCCTACTTACATAGCCATCATTTTGTTACATAGATTTAAAATTTATACCGTTCATGTGAAGAGACAAGAAATCTTTTTGCAATCTCAGGCTTCTGGGGTACAGAAAGAAAGCTTTATTTTTCCTCTGTAGTTTGAAATTATTGATCCCTTACATGCTAGATAGCATTATGCAGTCTTTAAAATTATGCTTTTCAAACCTTTTTTGATGTACAGATCCATAAAACAATATGATGGTATAAATTACTCTGGAGAAACAAAATTAAATGTGATATAATTTAACTTCTTCAGTAATCTACATCTCTATCACTCCTCAGGTGTCTACCAAACACAAGATAAAACCAACTGGCCTTGCAATTTATTGAACAGTTTAAACAGCTTTGTGCTGGACCAAGTAACAGGATTTCACTTGATGGAAGGACACTCTTTCCTCCCCCCCACCATGTTATTCTTGTTCTTTGGTATTTTGCAAATCTCTAATGATAACTTGTTGACCTACTCCTGCTTTCTGCTCATTAAGTCCCAGTGGAGTATAAATTTCACTGTCTTCAAAATTACATTTCTGCTTTGAATTCCTGATTATCCAGTATAGCTGTCCTTTAAGTATATGTATTTTCACTCGCTGTGAGGTTAATATGAATGCTTTCTTAGACATTAAATGGATGCTTCTTCCCAGTAATAATTTGACTTGTCCCAAAGAACCATTTAAAACCTGACCAGTTCATGAGAATCTAATAAAAGCAGCAGTAGTCTTTGGTCTTTCATACCTTTTTGACTATAACTCTTTCTACCACTCTTTGCAGCCCTGTCACATCAGAAAAACACTGCATCCAGCGCTCTACTAAGTTGCAGATGAACCAGGCCTTCGGTAACATCTCATCTCATTTCCTAAATGGTTTGCCAGATACATCATTTGGTTTTTGACAACTTTCTTTTATAAATCTTTAACAGTTTTAACTCATAGTTTAACAGCAGTGAGTGGCTGTTGTTGTATGGCAATAAGACATGGCTTAATTTCTATTTTATAGTAAATTGTATGACCAGCGATGAATACACAGAGCTCCATTATCATAAATGGGACTGTTTGGTACCCCATTTCTGCCCAAATATTCTGTCTCTTCATCCATAGCAGTTCCAAGAAGTCAGTCAGTTCCCAGAAGTCTACAGAGGACCCAGTAATAATGAGGCTGTTTGTATAATTTGCAGTGAAAAGGTTATTTCCTACTTTTTTCCAAGGTCTGTTGGGAATGGCTTGTATTTTCATTGTTTCCTTTTGCTATTTGGCTTGCATGTAATTTAGCTGCAATTAAATCAAATGGCAATTGCAATTTAATTTAATTGCCATTTAATTTAGCTGCAGTTGTAATTAATTCTACAGTCTCCGACAGACTTGGTCAAGTTTGACTGGTATATGGCCCCTTGGGGTTTCCAGAGACAGGCTTTGATTCTAGATTGGTCATACATATCCTTGGCCGGGGGGGAAAGTTCTTGGTGACCTAGGCTTCATGACCCAACTGCCTCTATATGTGCCACCATATACACTCAAATCATCTTGATTTTTCCAGCAGCCTTCAAGGACAGGGGGATTTATCCTAGTTGTCAGACTATTCAGGGAGAATGATGCACATTAACACTTATAAATCTTTCTTTTGTAGATTTTTTTACCGATTCTTTTTAGTCTCTATCTTGTGACTCACTCATAACTTTAATAACCTGAAAATAAGAGAGAACCACACAAAAAGTGGAAACAAGAACACATGACTAAGGATGAATGAGGGAGAAACACAGACCATAAAAATAAAATAAGAAAGAGGAATACACCAAAAAAGTTACAGTTAGCAAGAAACATAAAAGGCTACAAGAAAAAGTTCACTGATTGCATCAGAAACTTCTATTTATTTATGGAATATAAGAGAAAAAAAAGTCGAAAAAATACATGCACTGTACACTTTGGAAGAAAAACAAATAACATATGACACAGATAAGACTGAAATACTGACATTTCTATTCTTCTTTTAGAATGACACAATGGATAATAAAGGAGAGAGGAACATGGACCAGAATAAGGAAAGGACATCTTAAAATATAAAGGCAAGATAGATATTTTCAATGTAGCCGGATCTGAAGAAGTTCACCTTAAAGAATTTCAGGAACTATTTAAAACAATTGAGAGGACAAAACTATCCCTGAGAAAAAGAGAAAAATACGGCAGCACCAGCAGTGCCTGTCTAAAATAACATCTCAATATTCATTAATCAAGTTTTTGTCAGTGCTTAGGAAAATACCAGAAAGAAATACTTAAATTATTAGCTACTAGGATTGAGAAGGCAATACATTAATAAAAAGCAATATCAAAACAACGATAATTATATTATGTCAGTTTAATTTAGTATACTTACTAGGATTACTGGCCTAGATGATAAGGAAAAAGACATAGATATGACATTTATGTTATCTACTTAAAATTTTTCACATAACTGCATGATATTCTCACATCAGTAAAATATGATTCAAAGGAAATGTCAGTGCATGAATACCTGATTTTAAAACACACTCACATCCTAAGTTGGAATTTTCAGCCTCAAGGAGGGATTTGGAGGGATCTGCAGTGAATCTAGTGCTAGTCAGTATTTACAACAATGATTTAAAAAGAAATAAAATTATATTTAAAGTATTTAGCGCAGTCCCCTGCTGAAAAGGATTGTAAGCACCTCAGAAATCAAGTCAGAACCTAGAATGAATTTGAGAATCAGAGAAACAATTAAAGCAAAATTTAAATCAAAAGGGACCTCAAGAGACCTTTAGTACAGTTTCCAGCAGAAAGGATCAGACCAGGTTGCTCAGAAAGTTTTTAAAGACCCCACTGGCCAAAACCAAGTATGGAGACAGCAGAAACTGCAGTCACAACCTGCCAAAGGCAATCTGTTCCACTGTCCTCAAATGCGAAGTAATTTTCCCTTATATTCAGGCTCAACTGTTCCTAGTTCCACTCATATCCATAGCCTGTCATCCTCCCCATTCTGTGAAGAGTCAGGCTCTCACCTTCTTGATGACCTCCTCATTGGTGTTGAGGTGTCAGGTCCCCACAGTAATTCTCCCATTTAAATGGGGTTTTTTCCTTCCCCTTAATGTTCCCATCCAATCCTAATAAGAAAAGAAAATGTAATAAAAATATAAGTGTTTAGATCCAAGAAGAAGTGGCTAAATGCACAACTACAAAATGAGAAAGAATTAGTGAGGCAAAATACTACACTCTGTTGCACTATATTAATACATGTGCTACATTCGTTTGCTGTGCTTGCCACTTGTGAAGCTCAGGTTGGACTCACTCTATAGTCCAGACCTGGGAAACCAAAAAATAGGAGAGGTGGAGATAGACTGGAGAAGACTATAATGGAAATAACATGATTTGGAAATTTGGAGATATACCTTGTTAGGAAAGACAAAGATGTTTTTTGTCATGTGGAGGGGGAGCCTGGAGACAGAGAGTAAGAGGAACAGAAAGAGAGAAAGGGAAAGAGAGAGAGAGAATAGTGAAGGAAACAGCATTCCAGTCACTCTGTAGGTAAAAGTTTTTCTTCCTCTACTAATAAGAGGAAAGAGAGCAAAGATCCCCTGTGCTCACTGTGACCATGACAAATAGAAATATGCTTGCAGTCAAAAAATATTAACTCAGATAATATGAAAAAACCTCAAATTACAATAATAATCAAGTGGTAAATCAGACTGCAAAGCAAGAACATGGAATTTACATCACTGCAGCCTTTCAACCAAGGGTAGATAAATATTGTCAGCCCTGTCTCAGGTCAGAGAGGAGAAGCAAATGATGTCTCATAGTCTTTTCTATTAAAAGACTGAAAATTTCTTAAGTTTGATTGATACCCCAGATAAACCTCTATTCTAAATAAAATCTAACTAATAAGGCAACAACACTGCCGTATGAAACATTTGTGAGTGCTGATGCTATTAAAGGGAGACAAAGAAACACTGGATGAAAGCATTACCTAGGAGGATGCTTATGCAATGTGAATTTTCAGTGTGAGCATTTTTCCCTAGAACTTCCTTACAATTCACAGCTTCCTGATGGCATTGTTTTCTTTTTAGCAGAACTTTAATTTGGCTGTGGTCAAGTTTTCTTTTTACCTTTTCTTGTCTAACTTAGATTAGTCATTGATATTCAACAGTTTATCCATCATTTATGGTTTTTTGGGGTTTTTGGGTTTTTTTTTCTGGTAGAATATTGCCATACTGTTCTTTTTTTTAAATCTGCTGCTACTCAAAGCTTTACAAAGCATTATGCTTGTTTATTCAGGGGGTTGGTTTTCTGTTTCAAGTACACTTCTTTAACATTCTTATTCTTTGCATAACATGCTTCTTAAGTAAGAAAATCTTTTCTTTCAAAACTTGGAAGATTTGGTAGGTCTTTTATCACAGTTATTTCATATGACTTTATGTAAGAATTTGTATTTGAACTTCTGTAGACATCTACAGCTTGGTACAGATAATGCTTCTTTGCAAAACCTTCCCACTTAAATGATACATCTTTTGTCCCAGTGGACTGGAATCCCAAACTGTGCAATAATGGCACCAATACATTCTCCAATTCCAAAACACCATATGTACCCTAAACTTACTGACTGAAGACAAATAAGGGACTGAATAAATTGCCAAGGAGGAACATGGAATAGAGGACAAGAACATCCTCAGCCCCACCAGCAGTTCCACCTGGAGTTACTCGAACACTTGGCCAGCCAAACTTCAGTGCCAAAAGCATGTTCTGCAAATCATAGCCACATTTACTAATTGAAAACCTCTTCCTACAGCTTATCTTGATTTACAAGTTCTTATAATTTATTTCTTAACAATCACAAAGAAGTTCACCTTTTATATTTTTTTCCACATGATAACTTTAATTATGTTGTTTTAGATGCTTTGTCACAGTATCTGAAATCATATCTTTTACATATCTTTTCCAATGCACTTCTGGAAAGCAGAAAGTATTTTGGAGTACAGTTAAGGTCCCAAAGGATACCTCATCTGCCACCAGAACATGAAGGTATTCTGGGACCATAAAACCCTTTCCACCCATTTAAGCAAGGTGCAACTGCTTTTATCAAACCCTGTTAAAGTGACCTCTTTTCCTACTGTGAGCTAAAGACTAATTGCTAGACACGTAACACTCTTTCACATTTATCTGCTATATTCTTCTGGGAAATGGTAGAAAAAAAGGACAATCTTCATATATTTTATTTGGTTTTGTAATAACCACAGTTTCTGATAACTGTATCTACAGAAAGCTAATTCACTTTGGAAACAGTGTCCAGTGTTTGACTATAAAATGATATAGTAAAAAAACACGTGCATTTGGGGGCTTTATTTCTTGTCCTAAATGTACTATTCTCTCTCATCCGGCTGCTCTGAAAAAATTTATCTGAATGCTGAGATATTATCTCAGGACAGTAATAGTTTTTATCATCCTTGGATGCCTTCTCTAGGGTCCTGTCCCCCACACACATGCCTTTCAAGTGACAATGCTGCATTTCCACTTTTCTTTGGAGAAAATGGCCCTGAAATCTAAACATATTTATCAGCCTGACGAGGTTATTCCATTTTGATTAGCAGCTTTGGTACCAAGCAGGCTTAACAGCACCCTTTAGAGAGCCTGGCATTGTAACAGTATGCATCAACTTCCTCAAAACAAAGTATGCATTAAAAAGTCCACTGCACTCAGATAAAGCTATCTAAAAATCATATATATGAGAACAGTGTTTTTTCTATTCTTGTCATGTCTCAACCCTATAGGAAGATATAACTTCAGGATAGATGGCATTATGACTCACCTGACCTTAGTGCATCCACATCACCTTGCTGCAACTGACAACTCTCCAGCATCCACTCCCTCACTTTCAACACACTGTTTTCTGTGCTCTAACACCTCAACACTGCAAGCCAGTCAGGAGATGCCATAAGTGGGCTTTAAATGCAGAAAAAAATCCAGTGTAGCAACCCACCAGGAGAGTCTGTGACAACAAACACAAAGAGGCAGCTGAAAAATAGCCTCCCAACAGTGTTTATGAAGTTACAATATTTGCAATGTAAAGTATCACTTCCTTTTATTTCTTATGGAGATGTTACAATCTGGAAACCCAACCTGGGAGAAAGATGCAGGGGACACTGATCCCTGCACGTCCCTTATGAGTAAAATCATGATGGTCCAACCTAAACTTTGCCTCAGTAGTGGGTACTCTTAAGTTATTTTGATGCATCATAGACATAACTAAAAAAGTAAGCTTTAATTTTAGCTTAAGCAAATAAAAAGGCATAGAGACTCTCTGAAAGAAATTAACTATTAGGAAAATCAAAAACTAGCAAATGAAAAAAGCAACACTTTATGCACTGTAGAAAAGCTCATCTGAGAAGTTCACATGGTCGGGAAGGAAAGAGCAAAGAGCCAGAAACATTGCTTTATCACCCCTTAAGCCTGACAGCAATTAATTTCAGTGGCTCAGAGCAATCAGGAGGACTTAGCAAAATAGCAAGATTTCCCTGACTGGAAGCCCACTGTATTAGGTGCAGAAGTTTACTACCAACTAGAAAATTACAGAGAGACACAAGAACTTTGATAGATTAAGAGAAACCTAGAGTGACCAGAGAGTCAGTGCAAGATGCTGTTTCATGAACCTCACTGCTAAAAAGCAAAATATTTACGAGATGCATATTTTCTAGCAGAACAATAGAAACCAAATCGAAGCAAGACAAACTGTAATCTGTAATACAGGTTATCTTTGGAGTACAGCTGAATATAATCCAGGTTGAATTACTGTCTTTTAATTTAGGTTTAGAGCACAATTCACAAGCAATGTTGAGTAAAAAAAAATAGCACTAATCTTAATAAAGCAGTATTGAAATGCAAAAATTAATAAATATCCATTAAAATATTTTCTTTCTTTTTTTGAGGAAATTTAAGCAACTATGAAAATTCATGAACTATCACATTTAATAGAAATCAGTATGTTATTCCATGAAGAGTAGACCTAGCAAAGTCTGTCTTCCTACAGGTTGTATATTGCCTACCCAGGCCATCACTTCCTACCCTCAATACCAAACTACATCCTCAGTCTCCCTATGAAACTTACAGTGTAGGTATGAAGCTAGTGACTCCCATCCCTCTTTCAACAAAGCCTTGCAAAACCAGCTAAAAGGGTCCACCTATTTCTAGAGTCAGAAAAGCAGCAAAAAAACTGAGAAGGTTTCTAAACCCTCACACTTTATTACTAACTTTATTCTTGTGGGACTTCATTAAATAAAATCTGCACCTTGACCAGTAAGGGAAGTAAGGGAAGTAAAGAAATGCACAGCACAGTTATTATTCCAAGCCTCAGCTTGGATCCTGTTGAACTTTGCTGGACTGGAAGCCAGGAGCTACTCTCACAGAAATGCACTCATTGCTCCTGCAGCTGAGTAGTCCTTCTCAACTAGACTGGTTTTTGTTTGTTTTCAAACCATTGCCTTGCTGGCATACATGTTCATTATAGGGCTTCTTGGGCTTATAGATTCTTACCACTGTGAGACAAAAATTATGGTTTAAAGTTTAAATATTAATTAATAATAATAATAAATAAAAATAAAGTTTAACTTTAATTTAGTACCCAAATT
This sequence comes from Platyrinchus mystaceus, assembly GCA_035041135.1. Classification (NCBI taxonomy): domain Eukaryota; kingdom Metazoa; phylum Chordata; class Aves; order Passeriformes; family Tyrannidae; genus Platyrinchus; species Platyrinchus mystaceus. Next base: position 30,752,509 of record JAWWLV010000121.1, on the reverse strand, counting down.
TTAAAGTAGCATTATTACACCTCTATTAAGGCCACCTAGCTTTGAAAGATTTAATGACACAGAAGATATTAATAAAATTAAATTCCCTTTTGGAATATCAATAACATCTACAGTTCCTAAAATTCTGAAGCACTTTGAAAGATTCAGTAGGCTTCAAGCAAAGGTGTTGCCACAATGAATAGTCATCCATATATGCTATGATTTTGAGCCCATTAATATGGACTACATCAATAAAAAAATGGCTACTGAGTAATTAATAATCAGCTGTACTTTCTTATGACACTGTAAAGCTAAAGACAATATTAATTTAAGATGAAGTAGCTATTAATCCACAGGAAAAACACTAAGTCACACATTAATTATGGCTGAGTTCATTCTTTTCCTGTGGTATCTACAGCCACAAAAGCAAAAACTTTGTTTCTTCCTTCATTCAAAGTTTCTATATCTGGCAATTTGCTTTCAATAGATACCTGAGCAACAGGTACAGGAGGATGGACCCTTCCAGCCACATATAAGATCATAGATGGTCACATTGTCAATGACAACTAAATGCCTGCTAACTTCTTCATGTTGAGCATTTTTTGTAATTCCCTTTGAAGAAATGGTATTTGTAGTTTTTACTATAGGAAAAGAAGAAAAAAAGTTCTTGTGCAAATTTCCAGCAAAGAAAAATCATGAGAATGGTTCAGACCTGATTTTGTTGCAGCTAAACATCTGACATGACCAGAAATATTATAGCCAAATGACAAAGTATTTCAAGGTATTGCAGCACTATGGACTGTCGTCACGAAGCTGTGGGTGTGAGAAGTGGAAAGTGTGTGGCATACTAAGATGGAAAGCATATGGATATAAAACATATTTCATGGAAAATACTTGTCAGATGAGATTAAGATAACTGGTTTTGACATTAAAAAGTCGGATTTAAGTTGCAAGGTCCTACATAAATTCAGAATAAGTTTTTCCTTTTTATGATACAACAGTGAGAAAATCTCCTTTTTTCTACAGTCTTACAGTTGCACCCATGGGAATGACATTCAGTCTTCCTAGACAAATATTATTGAACAATGTTCAATTTTTATTAGTTTTATTTTGTTCAATAAAGATTTTCTGTAAAAGTTTAGAGTATTTTCAAATCTTCAAGACCAAGTATGAGCAATCTTTAAATTACTACTACTTCTACAGTGAGTTTATGCCAGCTGTTTTCAACTGGAGAACAGATTGCCATAAAATCTGCTAGAATGCTCTGAATCTTGAAAGTGAGCATAAGGTAATCATTCTCACCTGTCCTTCCAATTCCCAGAGAAAAGGCTGGAGACAAGGGGAAACAGTAAAAAAAAAGAACTGCAGTAAGGATGGAAAACAATCTGCATGTGGCTATCAAAAGGAGAAGAGAGAAATCAAAATGAGTCATTTGTCCAGTAAAAGGAAGCATCATTTTGCAACAGATACTGGGCAAAGTGGCTGTAGTGAAAAAAAGGGTATTCAGTTACTAGCTTTATTTAAAAATTCAGTTTCCAATTTGAAGGAAATTCTTCAAGATAATATGCCTACACTGTACATGATGATTCAGTGAAGAGGTGACCTACATCATCAATGTGATCAAGCGTGTTTTAGAAATATTAATCTTTTAAGAATGAAGATCACTCCTGATAGTATGGATTTATTTACATACACACACTTCCCAAATAGGTCCATACAGGGCTCAAAGATCCTGAGCTACAGACCACAGTACATAAGTCATCTTGCACAGCATGGCCACTGCAGACATGTCAGGCTAACTCATCCTGTCCTCATGGATTTACTGTTCACAAAGGAAATAAAAATAGGGAAGATCAACTGTTGTGGTTTAGGAATGGGAATCCCCGATTTAGTGCCTCCACATTTCCCCTGAGTCTCTCCAAAACCAGATACCACTTGCTTGCTCCCCCTGCCTCCCCTTCCCCTCCCCCTTCCTGCTCTGGGGATGGAGTTGAGATTTGGAGGCACTAAAAGGAGAAAATTATGGTTTGAGATAAGAACAATTTACTGGAAACAGCAATGAGATAAAAACCCAAACAGTAACAGGAATAATACTAATAATAAAAGGTTTAAGTCAAAGAAACTATTTACATGGAAAGCCCACAACAAGTACCAACTCTTACCCACCACACCTCAGCTTTCTCCTGACCAGGAAAGGAATGCCTTTCCTTCCAGAAGCAAGAGAAATAGTCCCTTTCCTCCACCCCAGACAATGACATAAGACGATATCAAATAACATTGGGATCTTGGCCATGTCCACTCGGCACACCACACTGGAGCCAAAAACTCCTGTGCTCAAGTGATCTGCCCAGCTCAGCCTCCCTGGCAGCTGGGACTACAGGCACACACCACAGCACCCAGCTACTCTAACAAAATTGATTCTGTCATGGCCGGAACTAAGATACCAACAAAACAAGTTCCCTCAGTGGCAGGAAGCTAGAATAATAAGTGCAGAGCTCACAAAGGGGAGAGGAGAAGCATTTTGAGGTACTGGGGAAAAAAGGAGTTAGAGTATAGCTTTCCAATGTAAAATCAAAGTGTAAGAAACCATTAATATCACTGATTATTTGGAGTTAAGGCAAAACTTACCTTACAGCATAGAGTTTTCATTAGGTGACCACATTTCTATTCCACTAGGAAGGGTGAATCTGCATTATTAATCCTGAAATTATAGCTCAAATATTATTCTTGTCACTCTCTTAACACTTCTTGTCAGTCTTTTCAGACCTGAAGCACTAATTTTCCACATCAAAAATTTAATAGATGATGCATTACTGGAAAAGATGAAAGAATGTAACTTGCATTAAAGAAAACAATATTTTAATAAGCCTTTAATGTTAATTAGCCAAGAGTACTTTTAAACTGTCACATAGGATCCGCATCTGCCGACTCTCTAAGTAATTAGTGTTTGTTGTTTATTGTTGTTGTTGTTAAAGAAACAGAAAAAGTACCCACATTCTCTTACTGGGAGCAGCAAGCTTTAGCAAATATACATGGGACACTCCCAACTTTCAACCCTCAAAGTTCCTTTATAAGTATACCTTTAATCAAATAAACTGATCATATTCAGAGTAACAACATACCTTAGAATTACGGTGGATTATAACCACAAACTGTTCTTGTTGTTTGAGATCTTTTGTAATAATCCCCCAAAATTGGTGGTTTTTTTAGGTTAACTGAGAACCTTGATTAAGACATGGATCAGGTCCAAAAAGTAAAACTGATGTGTGCTTTCCTTCATTTTCTATCCATACACATAATTTAATAGCTTAGGGGCCACATGGCATACACTCAGAATCAGTACAGCCTGAGTACTGTTCAGAAAGGATATGACTTGCAAATATAATAGATACAGTTGTCCTAGGCCTGATAGCATTAGCTAGAAATACTGAACTATAAAATGTGGAACTTTTACTGTACATGTTCAAAGAAAAATCCAAACATCAGTGTTAAAAAAATCCAATAAAATTGCTTTTAGGTTATAGCATTTTGCACAGCAGAATGAAAACAACAAAAAAAATATTCAGCCAATTACCCTTGTGAATTATCATCTGCAGAAAACAGATGGTAAAGTGTCCCCATAACAGGAAAAATTGGCTGGATCTATTTTAAAGGTGTCAAAAAAGAATGACAAGAGCTTGCTTTGTTTTTACAGATCTACCTCAATCCCCCAAGTTTTGCAGCCTCCCTCCAGGCCCCTATCAATGAATGTTGTTTAAATGAGTCCGTTTAAAATGTAGGTTGAGCCATATTCACATTGACTTATATAAAGCCATTTTTCTGTTTTATTAGTCACATTAGCATTCTATTGCCCTTTAAATGTCACAGGTTCAACAGCATAGCTGTACATATCCTGGAAATATTCCTGTTTGACATAATAAAACAGAAAGCTACAACTTCCAGGGAAAGATAAGGTGACCAAAAAAAGAGAGAAACAAACCAGGGCATAATAGCACAGAGAAAAACAACAGGCAGTAAAGCAAGATTGTTTCCAAGTGAAGGAGGAGCAGTGTTACTGAAAGCACAGATTTAGAAAGGCTTGTTTGCATCATCTCTATCAGAATATGTGGAAAAGCTGAGGAACCTGCCAATTGCTGTAACTGACAGAAAGGAAAGAAAACAACACTGCGCTCTCTCCAGACATATTCCTTAATCTGTTAGGGACCTTTGCAACGCCACATCATACATTGCAACTATTCTCATTTATTAGTGGTGTTTTATTTCAAAGCAGAAACCTGTAAAATTCCCTAGCTGTATGGTATCTAACCTAAAACATTTTCAGGTTTATCAAGGGCAATATGAAAACCACAAACTGGTTGGAATGAGTTCTTGGAGATCAAATGAATTTTGAAGTCTGTGGGATCTGACCTACCATCTTCTTCTGTCAAAGGCAATGGAGGGGAATTAGATATTAAAAAAAAAAAATAAAATAAAGAGGAGAAATGTAGAAATGTGCTAAATGTGCTAAAGACAAGTGAAAAATAGTACAGTGAAAACAAAATAGTTGTACTATTTGTTTGTACTACTAACTACAAAATCTGTAGTTCCTTACTCTATGAACTTTTCATTTTGGAACTCCACTATGTTATTGAAGCTGCATTACAGGTCTCCTGGTTTAAGCACTAGTGCAGACAAGCCTGCAGGGTGCACTTGGCTTGAAAATATCACCTAAGTCACCAAGTCCAGTTACCCAAAAAGGAAAGCAGTGTACAACAAAAGGAGTTTTTTTCTGAAACTGCCATAAAAACATCTTCCTTACATATAACCACAGCCCACGCTACACTACCCACCACCACCTGGCAAATACAAGGCTCATTATTGTGGCTTTTAAACATCTCCTGCACTGTGCCACAGGAAGACACAACTCTGTTTCTGTTGCCAAGTGTCACAGGTCCCCACAATTACAACCAACTTGTTAGATAAAGTTCTCAAATTACCTTAAGAAGAAAGTCTGCCACACACTACAAAGGAGGGCAAACTTTTCCTCCCCTCTCCGTTCCCTCCACTCCAGAAATCCTTGCCAAGCTCATTATGGAGGAAGCCACATACACCCACAAGGATGTACGTAACAGGAGGTCTTACACATCTTCACTCAGCAGGTACATTTTTAAACATGTGCATGTCATGCTTTAACTCCAGCTGGCAATTAAGCACCACAAAGCCACTCACTCACTCACTCCCCCATCCTGGGGGAGAGAATCAGAATAGTGAAGTAACAAAACTTGTGGATTGAGATAAAGACAGTTTAATAAGTAAAGCAAAATCTGGGTACATGCAATCAAAGCAAAACAAGGAATTTATTCACTACCTCCCATGGGCAGGCAGGTGTTAGTCATCCCTAGAAGAGAAAGGTTTCATCTCACGTAACAGTGACTTGGGAAGACAAATGCCATGACTCCAAATGTGTACCTCTTTCCTCCTTTCCCAGCTAAGCATGATGCCATATGGTATAGGATATCCCTATGGTTGTGGGGGTCAGCAGTCACAGCTGCATCCCCTCCCAACTCCTTGTGGACCCCTAGCCCACTTGCTGGTGGAATGGGAAAAGAAACAGAAAAGGCTTTGTCTTTGTGTAAGGCCTACTCAACAGTAACAAAAACATCCCTGTGTTATCAGCACTGTTTCCAGCACAAATTTAAACCATAGCCTCAGTGAAGAAAATTATCTCTGCCCTAGCCAAATCCAGCACAGTACATTACAACCATGTCATGGCATCTGAACTGAGTCCACACCAACAAACTGAAAGCTTCAGCGCTCTGCACCTTCCACTGTTCAAATTAAATCTACTCACATTTTTCAGGGTTTCATAGGGACCGGTGGTTCCTTGGTGGCTGAGTATCCCCATGGGCATGGTGCAGTCCCATGTTCCCGACAAAGACAACACAGCAGTTCCCAGGAGGATGAGTAAGAGAAGTCACTCAGAAAAAGGGTTTTCTCTGACCAACAGGTGCTCAAACCATCGTGCCTAAATTGTTTTCCCTGGGAAAAAGAGCCTCAAGATTGTATTTAGAATGTCAAGTGAGCAAACCATCTGGAAGCTATTGAATATTATCTTGTCCCACTAAGTGATGGAGTAGTTCAAGTCTGAGAAACACAATTTCCTCTCATATTTTCTGATTTATGCTGTCCTAATCCATTCTTGATTAATATACAGTACAGAGCACTCCAAGTCCAGCACAATTCTGAACAAAGGCTCTTTTGCATGTGCTTTCTCCCTATGAATGTTTCAACTCCAACTCAGCAAAAAATTTGATGCAAATGTCTTCTAAGAAAATATATAAATATTTTTATGCATGGTGCCTAGTGAAAAGTTCCTTCTCCTTCCTTCAAGCTATGATTGCTCCTCCATTGAAGTCTGTCAGGTCTGCAACTAGAGTACTAAAAATGTGTTCCAAGGAACTGTTAAATCCACTCATCAGATGCAGTACAGTAACTCTGGTCAAAGCTGACTGTGCTTCAGGATCTGACAGCCTTCACAATTCATCCTCTGTGATAGATACAGGTTGCTTTCTTTCAGATAGCAACTTCCTGCTTTGAGCTAACATGCAAATCCCACACCTTTCATAGAATCATAGAATTGTTTAGGTTGGAAAAGACCTCCAAGATTATCGAGTTCTGCTCTACATAATGTAGACTTACACTACTTACTATCCTCTTCCTAGGTGCAAGCAAATTAACTTTTAGTCCTCTTTGTTCAATATGTGTTCTTAGCTGTTCCCAAGAGATAGACAATTTTTGAAGAGTTATCTAGATTTCTGTGCCAATACCAACCCCTCTCCAGAGTCATCCTACTAACCTGCTTCCTCTTATGGGCCAGAACATTCCCTGGAATAATTTCAGAGTTTCAGGTCTGTCCCTGAATACATCTCTTACTCTCCCATCCTTCTCTAGCCCTCCACACAACATTAGCTCCCTATGAAAGGAGATGCTTGGAAAGCAGACTAAATTAAAGAAAAAACAAGTCAGAAATACCATTTTCACTTGATAGTTTCTGTTCAGAGGTAAAATGAAAAATCTGTTACTGGAAACATTAGAAGATATCAAGATCTCTGTTTCCACACCACCACTGTCAGAGTCTACAACATTGGTATGTGCCTTAGCTTCTGAAGAACAAATGCATTATCCTTGAATTGCAAATGCACTTTGACTTTTGTGGCTCCCAAGAAAGTTGGAAGGGTTTAGATGCCTATGGCTCATGACAGAGCCCGAGGCTGGATACAGCATTAGAAGCAATAACCCATCATCCTTTCACAGCACAGCTGGAGCAGGCAGCTGTGAGAAGAAACCAGCAATTTCATTCCCTATTCTTTACCCCAAAACAACCACATTCAGTCTTGCAAAAAAAAAGAAGATGGAAGACCTTACATGTGACCTTAACATATTTCAGCTGGCCATGATGCTGAATAGAAATGTCAAAGTAAAATCTACTTTTCCTGTAGTTAAGCAATAAAGATACTTGTGCATCACAACCCAGAGCTGAAGACATGATTTTCATGGAACAAGACATTTTGCCAATCTGAATATCCCTTTTGGGATCAGCAACACTTCTGCTAATAAGAGACAGACCCAGAGCAAATCTCGTCTCACCATAGGAGTCGACTGGGAGATTAAAAAAAAAAAGGCAGGGAAAAAATTCTCACCTATTAAAACCAAGCTCTAATCTGATTCTTTTGTATTTATGAAAAGAGCAAGTGAAAGGTGATTCACTCCCTAAGAAGGCAAGTACTGTCATCACTGATCTTAGTCGGTGATTTGTGCATGCCTGTTGCAACACAGCCCTCTATACTGCTCTCTGGCAGGAGAAAGACTGTTCATCATCATCTGGTGAATGTAGTGTCTTTAGGAGAGAGCTTTGGGGGGAAGGAGGATGGAGCTTCCCCTCTCCTTCCTCTACCTTGCTTAGAAACCAGGAGATGCAGCCTCAGCAGCTGGCAGTGATTGGTAATGGAATACCTGGATATAACTAGGTCCTGTGTGCATCCCTGTCCCTGAATGGTTGTAATGTCAGCTCTGATCATGGGCTTATTATGCCAAATATATTCAGATGGCCTGCAAAACAGGTTTTTTTTGCTTTACTGGCATCACCTGGGGAGACTTCTTCTATAACAATGGCTTGCAACTTGGAATCTGAAGTCCTCAGGCAGAGACCCTGTAACTAGGATGATACATTAAGGCATCCCTGCCCCCTGCAACAAAAGGTGCCCATACCTAAGCAAGGCTCCTACAACATGGAGTGAGGAGCACACAAGCAGGGCTGCAGTGAGTTTACAATCAGTGATTCTTCCCTAACATGATAACTTTGGGAGGAAGTGTCTATCATCCTAACTGTTATTTACACAAATCCTTCCTACAACAACCAGGTCCTTAGTTGATTGCCATGGCTGAAGGCATGAAAAGAACAAAGCTTACATTCACTGTCCCTTGAGCATAGAGTAATGAGGAACCAACTCTATAGGATCACATACACTAGCTGTTGCTGCAGTCACAAGCTCTCCATAATATTGCCATACATTTGCCTCTTTGCAGAGACCACCTGGTAGATTTCTCAAAGCTCAGACAATGTTTAATGTCAGGAACTTTGGGCATATATGGGATTTCCTTTAAAGTGTTCTATGAAAGAATATAAGAGGTAGGGAAAAAAGTAGGTTTACTTTTGAAAACTGTTTTCTGACTTTTTTTTTTTGTAGAAAAGTAGGAAAATATTTACTCATAGGCTGTACTAAACACAATATTGAGTAAGACTCATGCCATGTGTATCTGTGAAGCAGTGTATGACAGAGAAGATAAAAATAATGTTTATATTGTTGTATAGAAATTGTTCATTTTCACCACTGGG
>JAWWLV010000121.1:30708454-30735778 GCA_035041135.1 Platyrinchus mystaceus | reverse complement strand
TTCCACAATGTACACACCTGTTCTGCAAAGGTGGATCCGGTTTAGCTACAACCAACGTCTGTGCTCTCACCATGCTAGTAGCTTTCTAAATCTTGCTCAGTAACACCAAGAAACTGCAGGTTTTCAATATGGAGAACATCTTCCAAGCCTCTGTATATGCAAAGAAGCAGTTCTCCCAGTACTAGAGGTTAAGAAAAAATGTGAATATCTAAAGGCAAAGTACCGAAATTCCTGCTTTTGAAAGAACAGTGGGTTTCTACAGCAAAAGCAGGAACTTGCAATCTGCACTCAAATTATGCTAATACGTCACTTTAGAAGATCAAGACAAATAAATGAATTAATAAGATTGTTCCCTTTGAGGAAACCAGTAGGAAATTGGCATGTGTGAACTCATGATCACTTTCTAGAGTTTAGGTACTGAATTCAGGTCTGGATGAAGCCTTTTCTTCAATTGGACACCTACAAGTCTCCAGAAGGAATCAAATCAAAACAGAAGTAACTTTCTAAACCACGGGTACTGGAAGAAAAAGAGAGGACACTGTCACAACCCACCATCTATATAACAGCTTTTTCTAGATGTTTTGGATCAAAAGATCACAGTCAACCTTCACAATTTATCTCAGACAAAGGCAACTTATCTAGCCAATACATAAAGTGAGATGCTGCTAACAGTCCCCTAACTCCCACTTCAAGAGCTGTTTCTTTCAGTATTCTGCAATTTTCCTTTCATGGAAAATTACAGAAAAAAATATGAACTATGAAGAAGAAATGAGGCCTTATGAGTCCCAGTCTACAAGCCTTACTCAAACATCTACTTCTTCCTCCAGTATTGAACAAAAGCACATCTTCAGAAAGCAGCTTGTATCACTCGTGTCTCAGGAACACCTATACATGCATTGATAGAGCCACAACCCTGCTCCACAGTTTGCACCTTACAAGCAATTCAGTACAGTTGCTTGAAGGAAAGGGAAAAGCCCCCAAGATTTCCAGGCCTGTATTTTTAATGTGGGCTGTGAAGAGGTAGAACTGATCTCTCAGTATTGAGCAACTGCCTCGTGATTTTTAAAAAGGTAATCAGTTAACAATCAGCTTTAAAACACATTACAAAATTAACCAGCAAGACACCAAACTTTGAGCATATCTTATCTTACTGAGCATGTCATCTCCACATCAGACTGATGAACACAGAGTATGGCCCAGAGTCGCCTGTCAGGAGAGTGGAGCAAACCCTGACTGTGACCAATTGGCACAGGGCTGCCTTTTCCATGTCAGCTGCATCCACCACATGCTCTGCCTCTAAGGCTACACCTACTCCTGCAGATTCTTGCATGGAAGTGAAAAGGTCAGAACCATGCAGGCATCCAGACTGAGGCAGGAGGAACAGTGGTTTTCTTCCCAGGGTCACACAGCCAAATTTCTGAGTGATAGGCCAGTTTAATTTGTTTCAATTCAGCTGAATCCTATAGGCAGCAAGGTAATATTCAGTCTTTTGTCTCTTCCTTTGTAAAGACTTTTGATATCTCTTGAACGCAATGAGGAGCATAGCCTTTAATCTCAACCCTTTTAAATTTATGTCTAATGAAATCCAAAGAAGAATCTGAAGTGAATTTGTTACGAACGATCTCCCTTTGAAGAAGGTTCAAGACAATGTTGACTACAATACAGTTGCATAAGTCTGCAACTGACTAGTAAATGGAAAACCCTTCACTGAAGAGCTGCTACTAAGCTTTCACAGGTAGGGCACAGAATAAAGTTTTAAGAGTAATGTAATTATGCATGATACTATACCTTGACTGGAAAGATACTGTATAGATCTAGTAACCTTTCTGGGGTTTTTCTGTGTTTGAGTTTTGTGGGAGTTTAATATATTTGTCTTCAAAAGTCTTATTTTTTTGAGGAGAAGAACTTTTTGAGAAGGCTACTAATTAAATAATGGGAATTATCAACAACCTGTTTAATCCAATTTCAAATGTTTTATTTGATTTTGAAAAAAAAAGGCAAAAAGCAAGCAAAAATGTGAGAAAGTAATTAGGATAAACTGATAGAGCCAGTCTTTTCAAAGGCTGCTTGGCCTCAAGTGCACTGTTTTCATGGGATATGTATAAAAAAAATGAAGACCAAAACAACATTTTTGAGACAACTTCAGAAGGTTCAGGCAAGCATCAGAAAAGACAACAACAAAAACTCTTCAATAAGAAAATTGTGAATATACAGTAACTACACTGGGTTCAGCAGTTATTTTTGCTTTAGCATGAATGTGATAGAACATATTTTGATGGCCCCTGAAATGGCCTTAAAGCTTTTGAAGGTAATGAAAGTCTCCCATACATTCTACACTAACCTCAAGATCCAGGCTTCCCATTAAGCAGTACTAAAGTTATTCTGAATGTTAGTTTGGGGAGGGAGGGCTTTAAATCCCATGGAAATGGTATAATGCTTGCCCTGACAGCTTGTACTCTGAAGTTCTGACTGGTGGAGGAACAAGGAAACAGAAACTAAGCCGAGAAGCAGCAAGAACTCCCTGAGACAAGGCCCTCTGGGGAACAAATAGAAAGCTATACAGGGTGTGAGAGTAATCTTGCTGGCTGAAGCAAGATACAGGACCTGAACAAGAGTAGCAATGCAGAGGACAATGTGGACAAGTGACCTCCATGAAGCTAAGCTATTCTGCACATCAAAATGAGCCAGTTCCTCAGAGAAAACTTCCTTTCTGTTCCCATTAACTGAGTCAAGAGGGCAGAGCCAATGCCATGTACCTACCACAACCCCAAGCACTGCGGGACCCTCATATATCTGTAGCTGCTAGAATGAAAGAAGATATGAGTTCGCTTTGAACCCTGAGACAAGTTCATGCAGGAGCTAGGCTGTGAAGCCACTGAGACTCAGCAGCAAAGTCTAGAGCCACACTGACATTACAGCAATACACAACAGGAGAAAACAAAGTGGGAACAACAAGTGTCCAACGAAGAGAAAATGGGACTGGGAAGGCTTGGACTGTTCTGGTTTTACTCATAAATGTATCATCAGAGTCTCTTCCTTGAAAAAAAGAAATTTGGAAACAGGAGGTATTCAAATGGCTTTGGTTGCTTCACTTTGGAATGTGTCCCATGCTAAACAAAGCTTAATAAGGCCACCCACTTGAAGCTTATATCTCATCACACTGTGTTGTTTCTAGTTGCAGCCAGAACGAGGATGTGCAGAGAACCATGACAGAGGTGGTCCACAGTCATAAGGTGAGTCACTTCATAGGATCAGGGAGCCCTGTCAGACTTGTTCCATCTGTACAACTTCAGTTCCAGGCACTTATTCCTCAGCATAAAGGTATAAATTCTTGAGAAGCTTCTAACAAATTTTGAAGAAAAGATCACTTTCTAGGAGATTAACCTAAGAGCAAAAAATGTAGATTAACAGGAAGCATACAGAAATTAGGTGTATTTTTTTAATCACAAGCATCCTGATAGCAATGAAGTACCAGAAAGAGTTGTACTATGCCTGCTTTGATAAAAACTCCCTCCAAGTGCATAATGAACTCTTAGGAAACAGTGAACTTTACTTTATATTTGGGGAATAGAAGGACTGACACTTTTTCATAGAGCCCAACCTTCCATTTACCATGTGAATCCACTGCAACACTGAACATGATGGTGGGCCAATCTGCAATATTATTAATACCATAAATGGCTCCCAGACAGGTAAACACAGACAGGTAAAGCCATAAAATCGCTTCAGTGGAGCCACTCTGAATGATCACATTAAAACCTTAAATTCATGTAAATCTGCAATTTATGGATCAACACCATGCTTTGCCTTTTAGAATCCCTTAGCAGCACCTTCACACAACTTATAGTCATCATGTATTGGGGCAAAATTTACTATGAGGTATCATGAATCGATTTGTAAGTAGTTTTGCATCTTCATGAGCCTCTGTGTGTCAAGAAGTAGTAAGCAGCATGAAAGCAGGAGGAAGGAAGCCACATTGACGGAGATCTGTGAACCAGTAGTCCTTTACCAAAGGCATTGGCCCAACTTGCTAGTCCTGCTCTATCGAGCACCGCTAGGTTAAATTTCATAGGAATAAGTGTCACCACATAATCTTTGAACAATCCCAACCCCACAGCAACACCAATGAAATTTTTAATGGTGATGAACTGTTTCAGCATGCATTTACACTCTAGCTTGGAAATGAGTGTTATGCCAGATAACAGTTCTGACAAATGCAGTAGAAAAACTTTCCTTAAAAAAAATCATACCTGATACTTGCATTTGCCTCAGAATACCAAACAGAACTCTTGCACCCTGCTTGCTTCTATTTTATGTCTTAAGAACAGGTTATTTGCTCTCATTTCTGTTCCCCTCCTTTATGTTCCACAAACTGTGCTCTAAAGGAAAGTCTGAATGCATTTGCAATCCTCAATGTGTAAAGTCTTGCGTAATAATTTTCTGGCAACAGCTTCACAACATGGCATGCCAGTCCACTTGTAGTCCTATTGTTCAGATTTGTCTGGACAAGCTGGAACCTGTCATGTTCACACTTTTACCCAAAATCTTTTCCCACTCTTCTATGACAAGCCATCAGTAGAAGCTTGTGGTAGCCCTGTCACTGAAAATGTACACTAAATTCTGCTGCGAAAGGAATCACAAAGAGAAAACAAAACAAAACAAACAAAAAAAGAACACATTGGTGGCACAAGCTAACATGGAAAAGGAGTAATGAGTAATGGAAAACACCATACTTCCAGTTCTTCTTCTTGAAGAGAAGTCTCACAAAGAACAACAAATATTAGTCATTGTATTGTATAGTGTTGAAGAGTGAGGCTGTATGTGAGAAGAAACAGAAGAAACAAGCAAGAAACAGAAGTGAGGATGAGAAATAAAGCAGATAAAATACCAATAATTGTAATTCTAAGGCAGGAAGTGGAATTAGTCCAAGTTACACCAACATATACCCTTATATTTAGGTCTGGAAACAATGTTTATGTCTATCTTATCTCAGCATTAATGCCAGAGACAAGATATCCTAGAAGAAAGAAGGAAAAAGAGTTTTTCATCTTGGACTTGCATATGGTCAAAAACACATATAAGAGCACATAATTTTTGATCTATCTGTGTATGACATTTCTGATACCAACAATGAAAGCTGATCTTGGCTGTTAAACAGCTGTAGATCTCTGTATTCTTCCACTTCAACAGTGACTGTATCATTGCCCTAAGTCTCCTTTGATGAATGATGGCATGTGGGCCGCTGCAGTGTGGAAAGCAGCATGGAAGGAACAGATCAATGCATTTGCATGAAGCCATTTATTTGCCAGCTGCACCAGTGCTGAGCAGGTTTCACAAGTTATCTATTAAACCTAGACTAATTTCAAAAAATTAAGATTCTTTCAAGACACACTAAAATATCCTTACATTTCTAGGAGACACTAACTGCTGATCAAAAATAAATTTAGTTTTCATGTTTTAAAAAAAACTTTATCTCTCAGCTTCTGATTATCACGTTGCAGAAAAAATGAAGCACAAATCTACTGAAATATCTTAGACATTATAAAAAGGAGAAGATAGAAAAATAATGCTGATTATTCAGATAGTATTTTAAAATCAGTGTCCTGATTGCCAAGCTATTAAAGGAAAGCTGACCTCTTCTTTCTGCTTAGCAACTTTAAGGCAATCATTTTTCAGCAGGTATCATTGTTGTCCAAGACTTTGTGGCTTTTTTAAGGTTTGAATTGTACCATCTGTGAAGTTGTCATGCAGGAAATGAAAGTGCATTTTGCTCTGGGTATTCACTTTTTATACTGAAGGGTATTCGCCACTGTCAATTCCACCTTTACAAAGCATGAATGATGGCACCAGAAGTTTACACATCTTACTCAGAAACTAAATCTGTCTGGACTGTCCGTAAAAACTACTCTTTACGCCAAAAAAGTCTGAAGGAAACTTAATAGACCAAGGGAAAAAACACAGCAAAGGAGCACTTCCACATAGTCTCCTCCCTACATGAGGGGTCAGGAAGGGTCCAGTAAGAGACAATAGTCAAGGAAACCCATCAGAAAGTACTAAAAAAAAATCACTACATGCCATGTGCACTTGAGCAGAGCAATTGTCTATGAATTCAGAAACTAGTACTTCAAAATATAATTTTCATAGTGAGTTTACAGCATAACTTTAATTTATCTTGGCAGAATTGTGTACATTTAGTGGCACTTTCTAAACATTTCTGATTGTCATAAAATTACACCAGTGAGTTGAATTATATAATAAATATATGATATTTTTTCAATTGCATATTAAACTTCAGATGGAAAAAAACTTTTTTTTTTTTTTTTCACAGGCTTGAAATAATTCAGACTTGATTTTCTGGACAGAAAATTTTCTGGACAGCCCACAGTCTGTAACTCCAAAAAATCCTGAAAGTTTCCTTGAAAATAGTTTAAATTACTGTGCTTGTAAAAAAAATCCAAAATAAACAAACAAAAAAACCCAAAACCAAAACGTATTCTTGTTTTGTTTACCAGACCCAAAGTGGAAATGTCTTGAAATAAACCATAGGATGAAGATTTCAGCTCAGCTGACGCCATCCTGCACACTTAACTCAGGTAGACACTTCGTTTTTCAGGACTGGACATTATGAAGGGAAAAATCAAGACAGATTGTGGTAAAACTGAAGCTGGTTATCCTGATAAAAGATCTGAGGGAATCACAGCTGTAAGAAACTGCTACCCTTGACTTTTTCTGTGTAGAGACACTATTCAAAAATAAAGGCATATTATACAGAGATCCTTCTTGAATCTCAACATTGACAACTTTGCTGCTGGTTTTGCTTATAAGTTCATCATATCAACACCTTGGATTTGGAGAGGCAATACTGTAGATTTTAATTTTAAGGAGGAGACAGGATTCAGAAGAAAAAGTTCAGTCTGTGATGTGAACAGTCAGATTTTGACAGTGCTTTCTGCATCTATAAACTTTGCTCTAATTTGTCACTTACATAAGTCATCCAGGTTTGCAGAACAGAATTAGTGGATTATGACAAGAGTATGAATGAACTAATTTTTGCACAATTTCCCAATTTCCTTACACAAAAAGGAAATATAAGGGCAGAATGAAGAAATAAAAGAAAATAAAAACCACCACACAAACCAGAAACAAGTTGGCCATTTCTCAAGAAACTAATAAATACTAGCAGACTTGAAAGATGGTGTGTTTTCAACAGTCCATGTTGCTGACAACACCAACACTAGACTATGTCCTCTTGTCCTATAGGTGTTTGCCTGGGAGAAGAGGCCAACCTCCATCTGGCTAAAATCCTCTCAGGTAGTTGTAGAGGTGTATGCAGCCTGAAGAACTTTCCATTGCAGTGTATGGTGCTAGGCCTATTCAGAGTGTTCATAGCCAGACTTTTAAAATCCAAAATCTACTTTAACACAACACCAGTTTATTCTACTACTCTCCTATACCATAGGAACCAGAAACACCTAAAAGCCATCATTGGAAGATTTTTTCAGAGCAATTCCCAAAGCAGTGTACAGTATGTGTTGGAGCTGGGAAGGCTTTCTGCATAGATGGAGCATTCATAGAAAAATGGTTGTAAATTTAAACTAATTTACGCCCAGATCTTCTCAGGGACATCATGTAACCCCAGAAATTACTTAATAGGCCCCTAAATATCATCTTTCCCTACTGTTTTTCCTTGCAACTTGATGTTTCTTTCTTTCCTATATTCTTTCCCTGTTGGTGATCTTTACTTTTACCTTCAAATAAAGAGCATGGAAAGAACAGCAAAAGAATTACTCTCCCTGTAAAATGTTTGATACATGGAGTGTAGCGAACTGAATTTTTTTTCCTGGCTCTGGAAATGAACAACAAAGGCTGCAAGAGTCTATAAAAGCCAGGACCCAGCTCTAATTTCAGTTTTCCCACTCCAACAAATGTATAACTCGGTCTCCCTTTCTCCCAGTTTACTTCATTGTTGAAGTAAAAAACATTGACTGAAGAAAAAAAAAATTTTGGGAGACTATAAACAAAACTAGCCATTGTAAGGAAAAATAAACGTATAAATGTTTGAGAAAATATTTTTGATGTCATTTAAAATGAGTAAGTCAGAGCTCTGCTGAAGCCAACTAGGGAGTCAGATAATTCATATGATGGAAGACCCTAAGCATATGCATTTAGGTAAGGATGGGGTCATAAGTTTGTGTAATGCTTGTGGCTAAACAAAATACAGATAAGCTTTACTGTTTCTTTGCCAGTCTTTGAGAGGCAATGTCTCAGTTTCAACACACACAATTATACACTTCCAAAAGTCCTCATGGGTTAACTCCACTGCTCATTCCACTGCAAAAGGACAATGACAAACTGTACCAAACTTCCCTAGAAAGTTATCCAGCAAATTTTTCACTAGCTTGGGAAGATTGGTTGAGAATGCAGGCATCTTTATGGATATGTGAAGAGTACTGCAGTGCTTATTACCAGCTAGGCCTGTGGAGTGGAGGGAAATACACTGGCTTTTAAAGTTTTTGTATGCCAAAGCAAAACCAACATAATTTCAGCTCAGGTAGAATCTCTGGTTTTAAAAGGCTAATTGTTTCACTGTTTCTGAGTCTTGTTATTATGAAAGAACTTTCCACATATAGAATTTTCAAAGCATTCATCAAATGCACAATAACTGTCAGATTTAGTATCCGAGTGAATTAGTTATTCACCAGTGCAGAAGGCTTTTCCAATCAAGACCCTTTGTCCATCTCTTTCTATAATGAGTATAATGGGCTATTTTTCCTTCCAGCACATCCCACACTCACTTCCTCCTAACCCTTGGCAGAGCTCCCTGTAATGCTAACATGGAGAGCTCTGAAGATTATGACATCTGGGAAAACCTGAAAAACAGAAAGAGGTGGAAATATTTAACAACAGCAGCTGCATCCCATTCAGCTGGCTTGTCAAAGTACATCCTGATTGGAATAAATTACATCTCAGCCTCTGAACACTGGAGGGGAAACAAGGTGTTTACAACATAACACCTAGTTGGATCAATTCCAAACTGTGACATATGTCACACAAAGTTGTCATGATGGAACTAACTACAGGTTTCTCTCCAAAGCTGAAATCAGTGCATTGGCATTAAAGTGTCGATCTTCATTTTGAATGACAGCGTCATCACATTAACACATAATCAACATAACCCTGTAGAGAAGTGAAAGATTGTGTTGATGAAAGATGGGGATACATCTTGAAGAAGCACATTAATACTTTAAAATGGAATAAAGTCTACAGAAAATTATCAAATTTTCCAGATAACATACCAGTTACATATTCCTCAGCTTCTATAAAATGGGCACTCTTTAGAAGAGTAGCATTTGGAA
This sequence comes from Platyrinchus mystaceus, assembly GCA_035041135.1. NCBI lineage: Eukaryota > Metazoa > Chordata > Aves > Passeriformes > Tyrannidae > Platyrinchus > Platyrinchus mystaceus. The sequence continues at coordinate 30,726,422 of JAWWLV010000121.1, read as the reverse complement.
AGCAAACAAAACAAAAGTTAAAATATAAATCCTGCCACTCGTAGCAACACCAGTTCAAAGCCTGATTCTGGATTCAAATAGCTTCAATGAAATCCACCTGCAAGATTTCAAAGCAAGTTTCTCTTCCTCTGTCCCCAAAGTGACAACTAGGTTTTGTTAATTGTCAAATAAAGAAAGAAAATAGGCTGGAAGTTAAAGCCAAAGGCTGCCATGTTACATCAGTTAAACATACATAGCTCAGTGCAGACTTCTTGCATCTTAGTTAGCCATGTGTTGGCCTCTGTCGATCAGAAAAAAGTAGAGCCTGCCTGAATACACAAAACACAGCTACAGCACATGAACAGAAGAATACGTCGGATCTGAGACAAGCAGGTCTTAGACATCTCGACTCTTGTTTTTAGGATATCAGAGTGTTAATCATAACAAACTTAGCAGTGGACAAGGATAACAATCTCTGCACAAGTTGTCTGCTCTGCACACAGACCTCAACCATCATCAGCAAAAAAAAGTAAATAAACAAGTCTTATGTGACAGCATTACAAGCATACATGCTTTTTTCATTTGTTACAAGAAGGATTTGACAGTACATACTTGCGGTAGTTTACAGTCACATTGAACAGCTGCATCTGCTACAAGAGAAAAATACAGTTTCTACCAACAGAGTACTTAAAAGTTGGAAAGGAGAGAGAAGAAGAACGTCATGGAGTCTTTGCTCAACTAGATTTATAGCACAACAGTGCCAAGATTATAACATTAGTCAAAGATGATGTAACAAAACAGATTCTAACCCCGAATTATGGGAACATACACACATTCAACAAACATGAGCCAACACTGAAAAATCATACTGCTTCTTCCCTATGCCCTCAAGAAATATTTATCTGGTAATTTTAGGCCCAAATCAAACTTGCCAGAGCGTGATACAAAGATGACATTAAGCAAATACAAATTAGTTACACAAAAAAAAAATCAAGTAGTTTTTTTAAGTTATTTATCACTTAGAGTTCTGATTGTATAATTGTAATAATAATGGTTATTTGTGTCAGGCTGCACACAGTCTAACTTTCTCAGTTTTGAAGGGCAACTCAGGGCTGAGGATTGCTGTCTTTCAGCAGTGCATAGACCAGCTGGCTGCTTTCCTAAACACCCTTCCCAAAGATAGTTAATATTATGCAATGCTGAGTGGTTTTGTGCTTACTCAGTGTCCAGGAGGCAGCCTCTGCTAAGCAGACAAGTCTTTTCGATCACTAGTTTAAATATTGCAGAAACGAAAATTCCTCTGTTTGCCACATCAAATAGCAGGTTATGACAATTACTCTCCTGTCTCCCCCTCTACCAGTCTCACTCAGATGAGCTTAATGGTCAACCTCCCATCCTCCTTCTTTTCCCGAGTATTATCAAGACTGCAAATAAACCCCCCAACCTAACCCTTTTGCTTCACCTTCATCTTTGGGGTTGCTTGCTTCATTTACAGATAGGCAGCTGAATAAATGTGTTGAGCTGTCTGCATTTAAGCAGAAAATGACACTGATTGTCACTAAATATAATGAGTGCCATATATATGTTTCATTGGAACCACAAGCTCAAATTAGCCTGTCAGATTTTGACTGTACTCTGATGCCAGCCTGTCAAGTGACTCAATTAGCTCAAGAGAATAAAGAAAAAGCTTGTCAAAGCCATCAAGGCTTTCCACTTGCTCAAGTCCCATCCCTTTGCTCACTGCCTTTATTAAATCTAAATACATTTGATATTTGCAGATAGGTAGATGCTGTCTCTTCACTCCCTATTCATCAACTCTCTTCACCACCACTTTCTTATGGAAAAACTCAACAAATCTGTGGCGAGCAAAAGGAAGTAATTTCTTTACAGGTCCCTAAAGCCTATTTTGTCATGATGAAAGGAAATATTTACCTGCAGATAAAACCTTATTGGTGGCTCAACTTCGTTTTTCTTGCAGAGCACTAAAAAACATTAGAATAATATTGGATTTAGAGATGAACTGAAAGAGCAGAGACTTCAAGCAGAAGTGCTGTCTTATAATTCTTTCTTTTCCCACCAGTGCATATACAGAGGCAGAGCCTTTATTGTTACACATGTCCCAAGGACCAACAGAAAAAAAGTGAAATCAAGCTCAGAATTGCTATCTGTTGCCTCAAGGGCACGATCATGTCCAATGCAAACTGCAAACTCACTAATACCAAGTATGTCCAAAACTGACTCAGACTGGTAACTCTGGGGTGCAGTTGGATCTACAACAGACAGATTGTTCAGACATTCCTCAACAACAGCACTTGCATTTTTTCCCAAGGACCCCCTCTCTGCTCCTTCCCAGCTCTCAGCCCTGATTCTATACCATCATCTCTTTGTAATGTAAAAGACTCTGTAATGATACCAGCTCATTAGCAAGGAGGGAAAACAAAAGAAATGGAATGACATCTTCTTACTCAGTATTATAGGAGTTTTCTGCCTCTGATTAAGATTTGTATAATTGTTCAAAAAACATGATTAAAAAAAAGAGATTCATGATCTCTTCCACAGACTAGAGTCTGTTATGCTGCTGGTGTTTTACAAAATGAGGAAACACAGTCATTGCCAATTGTGAAAATAAGGGCACCTTGTGAAGTGCTTTGGAAGCTGCGCCCAGCCAACGGTGCATTCAAGGGGGTAAAGAAGGGGTGTATCTGCGTTCTGCTTTCTCTGTGCCAGCAGGATCACAATTCAGCAATGCCAGTTCCTATACATAGTACCTTCCAAACCCTCTTCTGTAAATTTTTTTTAGTGATACACCGTAGCTTATGTTTATCTATAAAGAAAGCATTCCTCATGAGGATTCCTCAAGAACCTTATTTCTGAGGTACCTCGGGATCCTCAAGTCTACATCAGGTAGCCTGTTTACTGGTTTGTTGAAGCTGCAACCAAGAGCTGCTAAACAAAATACTTCAGTTGTACAGAGTAAAAGAAAAAGGAGCATTACCAGTGCACTAACATTCAAGTATTAATTAGACAGGACTGGAACATGGAAACATTTAAAATAAATGCTCTTTTTGGTATTATTAAATATTAAATTTTATGCATACTAAATCATTTTATAGCCTGATAAAATAACCTCTTTCTGTGGCCTAGGAGATGCATAATTAATATATTTTTCTGTCCATCAGTGCTTAATTATTAAAAAGTTGGACTAACATTTAGATGGCAAAAGCATAAAAGCCTTTTGAAAAAGCCTAACATTTATGTGAAGAATAGGACTGAAATAAGTCTTTTTATTACAATATTTTTTATTATAATTTATTTTAAAGTAGCACATAGTGGTCTCTTTAGGTCCTTCTGAAATCTGGGGTAAGGAGAGGGTTTTAATTTCTATTCTCTAGTTTCTTCTTCAATATATATAACTCTAGTATTTTCTTCTCACATTGGCAGACTAGGTGCAAGGAAGAGCTAATTAAATATGAGAAACTAAACTACAGTATAACTAGAATTTTTATGTTTAGGTTGTCTTTGTATTTGATATCAGCCAAAACTGAGACTTTTAACAATAGCAACACTTTTCACTACAGATTTCAGTTTACAGATTTATATCCTGTGTATTTGATAAATATAAAATAAGTATATAAAATAAATAAAAAATAAATTTATTAAGAAACTAGAAAAAGTTCACACAAACTTGCATTGACAAAAAGGGAACCCAGAACAGTGTTTTGACAGGAGTTACAGAAGGAAATCTCTGTAGGGACAGTACTGAACACACACGTGAGTGACACTAAAGATTGCATCATATAGTGAACAAAATCCTGCCATTGGTGGAAGTCCATGGCAGCCCAGCTCTTGTCGAGTTTCTGGTAGGTATTATGGAAGTTTTAAGGAAAATTACAATCAGGCATTTGAAATAAAGCAATGAGGTCACTTCAAAGTGAAGGACAAGAGTACTGGAACTGCTCACAAATACCTGTGTTAACAGGAGAAAGCAAAAAAGTACTTGTCCAAGAACTTTAAAAAATTAGGATGAAAGTGTCTGGCACTTCTGGTTTCCAGACGGGAGATGGGAGCTGAGATCTTGATGCCTGGAGGAAGGACAGTTAGGCCCTAAGGGAAAAACTGTGACTTATGTTTCAAATGACAGAGAGAAGAGCAGAGTGGTGACAAATGATGTGCAGTACAAATGATGACTGCAGCAGGAGTACATAGTTGTATCCTAAATAGAAGGAAGAAACACTGAGTCCTTGGAAATTGTTTGATATAGAAAAGCGAGAGCAATTATGGGGAAAATATAAATATTTTTTTCTGTGGAAAGAAGACTCAAGTTAAATGACTTTATAACCCAGGAGTACAAATTTCAGTATAAAAAGAGAGAGAGAAACAAAATGTGTCTCTGCAGTAGCTTTCCTATTACAGGCTAAAAGCTGTTTCTTTTTTTTCCCTGCTTTCCAAAGCATCACAGCACCACCATTTCACAGGAGTCCAGTAAGAACCAGCCCAAGCTTGAATATATATATATATCAGGATCACTGCTGCTTTCCAAGAGGCTTTTCTGGAGCTTTCCCCCCTCACCCTCTGAAGGAATAAAAAGCTGAATAACGTAATCAACAGCAATTCATTGCCTTGAAGTTTAGCAAATAAGCAGAAAATATGCACTATGCAGTAATGTACTCCAGAAAAAAAAATTATTCTACAGAAGCAAACTGGAATTTCCTCTGTTAAAGAAAATTTTAAATACATAGTACTCAACAGTTATACAGTCCAAATGGTGTTCTTCAGGAGATGTATCATGATAGGAGTGATGGAGTTCAAAAACATTAATGAGGATTCTGGTTGAAGTATACAGACTTTGTGAAACAATTTTTTAGTAAATGTGAAATTGCTAGCCAGGAGAGTTTAAATCCCATCCAGAAATCGATTAAGTTCCACATTAACTAAATGCACATGCAACTTGTTCCACTGAAAGCAGTGTGTGTTCTTATTGAGTAAAAGATCCCACTGCATTTGCTCTCCTAAAAAACACCACTGATGAAAACTCAGAACAGGAATTATATCTTTTCTTGCCACCCTGACATACCCTACCTGGCAAAGGGTGGCTTCTCACTATTTTCTCAGTGGCAGAACCTAGGCCTGCCATATCCACCCAAAGTGTCTATAAAACTATCAGAAAGTCTTGAAGATTACTCCCTGGGCTGTGTGACTCCAGGACAAAATTCAACTACCATCATAGAAGGCTACGAAGACAGGAAGAGAACTGAAAATACAAAAACAGTTTAAAAAAAAAAGTATTCAAGTTTCTACCCAGTACCCATATTCTTTAGATGCAGAAGCAAGTAGTCAGCAAGTAAAACATGGAAGCAGAGGAGGACACTGCTATACTGGAAGGGATGAAAAAATGAGAGAAATAATCAAACTGGGAAAAAAATAAAATACTGATTCAGATGCATTTATAGTGGAATTTCCCACTATAAAGCCAGAATCTGATGTGTCTACTCTTCAGAGGTCTTTTATAATTCTTTAGTAAAGCCCACTAAAAAAAGAAAACAGAAGAAATCTGACGTAAACCCATAGTTGTTTGGTTGAGATTTTTGCATATACTCTTTATGAGCATCCACCAGTGAATAAAACTCAGGCTCTACTTACAAAAGAACAAACTCAGCATTTAAAAATTAAACTATTACCTTTAGAAATGCAGTTCAGCTCTGATGAGCTGAAGTACTCCTTCCTTTCTGAAAGGCACTTTGTGTCACATCTGGATATCACAAGCTGACTACTGTAAATTCAGAAGTATAAAAGAAATGACAAGGAAAATCACAGATGTGAGTCTTCCAGTGCAAGAGGATGATTTCAAACTTTTGAGAGTAAGATAGTGGTTTCATACCTTAGATCAATGTGAGCTGGCTCAGAGTGTTGATACAACTCATTACAAATGCTACTGCATTAAAAAGTTGCTCAAAATACATTATTTAATCCTGAGCTTTGTCTTTGAGAAGTTTATCTTCATAACCAGTTGGCTTACAACACTGCAAAAAGGTATGCAGACACCTTCTCCATATGAAGTAGAGGCAACAAACTCAAAATTATTGTTTTGTAAAAATGCAGATGTTTCACCACAACTCTAAGGAAAATAAGTTTTTTTCCTATTCTCATACATTTCATTACAGGTGACCAGAAATACACTATAGACTTTACTAAAGCTATCAGGGGCTTAGGCTGATTTAATACAAAAGCTAAAATATTTTTCTCACCAGTTAATAAGGATCAACATCTGTTTCCATTGTTGTGAATTATTTTGACAGAAACATTTGATTTTTCATTATTAAGAGAGGAAAACATGAAAAGGAAGACATTCCATTATTTTCCATAGAGCAGCCTCCTTAATTATTCAAGCTAGCATTTTAATGTCTGAATAACACCTCTTGATTTTTAGCTTTGAATAAAGTCTTAGAATACAATTAAAACCCAAATATAAAATTACTGAAAAATCACCAACCAGCCTTCTGAGGGTAGAAACACAAAACTTCTGGGGCTTCACAGAACAGCCCAGACCTAATCCATATCCTCAAATAGGTGCAATATTATTTTACATTTAGTCCAAGAGCAAAGACCTGCAAACCATTACAGGGAGATTTCCATTGAAACCAGGCCAGAAGATTTTTTTTTTTAATCATGACCAGAAGGCAAGTTCCCTGATGATACAGGGTCAACAACAAATACGATTTCTGCTTATTGCAAACACCAGCCTCTGCAGAATATTAAAGTGATCCTGCAGTAAAACTAAATAGTACCTTTTGATGTAAAAGTGTGAGTAGTGTCCTTTTCACTCCATTCTTCAGGTGTCTTATGGGTTTTGCACACACACTCTGTGCAGAAATATCTAAGCCACCTCAAGGCCTTCTAGAAGGACAGTTATCTTTGCTTGTTATTCAGCCTGCACTTGTCTTCACTTGAAAGAAACAGCTATCTTGCTTAGGCAGAATATCATTTAAAACAGTTACCAAAGGTCCAGATCCAAACTAAGCTTTGGCATTCTTAAGAGTATGAAAATGACAATTCTCAGTTAAATCAGAAGTCCACCTAGTCCAGTGCCTTGTCACTAACAGTGGCCACGAAGAGACGCCTTGGAAATGATACAAGAAAAGAGGAAGAATGTATGAATCATAGCATCTCTCATGCCTTTTCACTGCTTATAGTGGAGGAATTTCCCAGCCACCTGTGGTGTCTACGTCAGTTTCTCATTGTATGTATCTCCCAGGAACCTACCCTTTCTCCTGACCTCCATGATATCCCATCACTTAGCTTACATATGTCCTTTTGTTTCACAAGGATTCAATTCTACAACAGGTTTCTTAGCTCAGATTCTTACTAATTTGCCTGGCATTGAAAGGATGGCATTACTACCTCTTGTAATTGGAACTCATTCAATTAAAACTAAATAACTTGTTAATAAACAGGATACTGCAAAATACAAGTGAATAAGGACAGCACTTAATTAAACAGATGGTAAGCCGTAACACGAATATTTCTTTGACACACACCTGTAGTTTGAATGTGAAGTAATTTCTCCACTTATAAAAATATATGAGTTAATAATTTTTAAGACATTAAAGAAACTGTTACATAAAAAGTATTGTATTTGTTGCTTTTCTTTTCTTTATTGTTATTTTTTCCCCCCTAAGGAGTAAAAGATAATTTCTTAAAAAGTGAAAAAATTGAAAGATTGGTGTGAGGACAAGTTTGACACTTGGAAAAATAAAACCTTTTTTTTTATATGCAAAAGCAAACATCAAGAATTTTCCAATCCTCAATATGCTGGTTGAAAGAGAGGTCTGTAGCTCATAACACAACAAACCAAGCCAACAGCAGCCATGTTGACACCAGATTCTGCAAGAAATTTTTTCTTCATCTGAGTGGGACTGGGACTTTCTACACTTCTACGACATCCTCACTACACCAAATGTCCAGAGCCTCCAAGCCCGGAACTGACTGAGGTGCACACTCAGATCCAGGCCCTGCAGCAGATCAGGGCTCAGATATGCTCCAAGCTTCTCCACTAAAATCCACATAAAATTCATCCAAGAAAAAAGACATCTTGGATGCAGCTGCTGATACAGCAGAGGCAGGAGTTGTAAGGTGTCCTGGGTAACTTCCCACAAAGATAAAATTATTTTCTGATAAAATACCATTTTCAGGGTTCTAATGCTACTACAGATGTTATTAAAATTAATGTCCTTCTGAATTCATGCAGTCATTCATATTATCATTTCAAAAGGGTAAGAACAATATTACCTTGAAACTCCACTTGTACAAAAATGCAACTAAATTATACCAAGGGAGTGGGGTCAGCCTATGGCTATGGCATGTTGGCAAAAAACACAGGCATTTCAGCACATATTATGATGAAACATCATCTTCTTTTTCTTACATTTAACTTGGGTTTCCAGATACATATACAGAGGTATGGAGGAAGTAGTTAGTACCTGCTAAGTAATTTAGACACTCACAAGTCTATGGGAACAAATGGGTTTCATCCAGGGGTACTGATGGAGCTGACAGAAGAGCTCACTAAGCTGCTGTCCGTCATTTATCACCAATACTGTCTAACCGGGGAGGTCTCAGATGACTGGAGGTTGGCCAATGTGATGCCCATCTACAGGAAGGGTGAAAGGAGGATCCAGGAAAACCATAGGTTTGTCATCCTGACCACAGTGCCTATGGAACAGATCATCTTGAGTGCAATCACATAGCTCACAGAGGACGACCAAGGGATCAGGCCCAGCCAGCATGGATTTAGGAAAGGCAGGTTCTGCTTGACCATCCTGGTCTCCTTTTTATAACAAGGTGACTGCCTAGTGGGTGATGGAAAGGCTGTGGCTGTAGCCTACCTTCGTGGCTGTAGACTTCAGCAAAGACTTTGATACTGTCTCCCATGCCATTTTCCTGGAGAAGCTGGCAGCCCATGGCTTGGACAGGTGCACTCTTTGCTGGGTTAGAAACCGGCTAGATGGCTGAGCACAGTGAATGGTGCCACATTCAGTAGGACACCACTCACTAGTGAGGTTTCCCTGAGCTCAGTGTTGGGCCCAGTCCTGCACCCTCAGTAAATCTGCAGACACCACCAAGTTGGGTGGGGTGTTGTTCTCCTGGAGGATAAGAGGGTTCTGCAGAAGGATTTGAACAGGCAGGATTGATAGGCCAAGGCCAATTGTATGATGTTCAACAATGTCAAGTGCCAGGTCCTACACTTCAGCCACAGCAGCCCCCCGTAGTACTGCAGGCTTGAGGAAGAGTGGCTGGAAAGTGGCCTGGTGGAAAAGGACCTGGGAGTACTGTTTGACAGCTGCTGAACATGAGCCAGCAGAGTGCCCAGGCGGCCAAGAAGGCCAATGGCATCATAGTCTGTACCAAGAATAGTATGACCAGTATGGCAAGTATGGGTGCTGAAGAAATGAGGCTGCACACACTGCAATTTGGTATTCAGGATTCTCTACAGAGCTCTCTGTGCATTCCCCTTTTATTAACCTCTTTGGGTAAACAGCACCTGGTATTGCCATTCAGTTAACTAGAATTCCCAGGACTTTTTGCAAACTCAATGTTTTGATTCACACGGTGCTTCTCAGCTCCAAGGCCGAAACACTCCCTTTTGATTTTAATTAACTGAATGCAGGTGCTGCTGGCTTAACTTATTCCCACAGCCAGCAGGAGCTGGCTGTGGGAACAAGAGAAGTGATTGTTCCCTGTACTCAGCACTGGTGAGGCGATATCTGAAGTACTGCATCCAGTTTTCGGCCCCTCACTTCAAGAAAGACATTGAGGTGCTGGAGCATGTCCAAGCATGGGCAACAAAGATGGCAAAGGGCATAAGCCATATGAGGAGCAGCTGAGAAAGCTGGGGTGGTTTATCCTGGAGAGAAAGAGGTGCAGGGGATACCTTATCACTCTCTACAACAACCTGAAAGAAGGTTGTAGCAAGGAGCAGGTCAGTCTCTTCTCCCAGGCAACTAGTGACAGAAAAAGAGGACATAGCCACAAGTTGCATCACGGAAGGTTCAGGATGGATATCAGGAGGAATTTCTTCATGGAAGCAGTTGTTAAACATTGGAATAGACTGCCCAGGGAGGTGGTGGAGTCAACAACCCTGGAAGCATTCAAGATATGACTGGACATGGCACATAGGGCCATGGTCTAATTGACAAGGTGGTGATCAGTCAAAGGTTGGACTCAACAATCTCAGAGGTCTTTTCCAACCTAAATGATTCTATGATTCTTTATTGGAAAGGGAATTTTCTGCCTCAGCTTTTCACTAATACAAAGCCTGACTCTACAGTCAGTACAGTCACTCTCAGTCATGTGGATAGGACTTATAAAAACTACTCCTTAGGTGACATCACTTATCTCTCTTCCTCCTCGTCACCATATGAATGTGATTTATTGCAACCAGTATGAAAACTGCCCTTAAGGACCTCTAATAGCAGACCATACCACCTGTGACATAAAATGCTTGAAAACATTACTTCTACTTGAATTGGTCTTTCATTTTGAGCTTCATTTTCAGCAAATGTAATCATCCACCCCAGGCTTTAGAACATTAACTTCTCTGACTTGCATTTTTGATATTAAAAAATCCCCATCAAGTTTAAAGATGAGTATGGGAAGGAACCGAAAAAAGATTTTAATTGTGCTCAGTCCCAGGTCAGTAATAAGAACTGCTAAGGCCAGAGATACCAGGAGAGAACAGGAAAAATGGCTATGGCTGGTGAATGGTACCTTAGACCAGCAGTCTGGAGCATAATAGTCCAAATACTACTTAGTAATTGCTCTCTTTGCCTGTAGAGCTTCATTTCTTTTATATGTTTTTTGCCCTTGTAATATCTTTAAACTAGCAACTGAAAAAAACACAATATTGCCACTGAGAAGCTAGGCCAATTCTACTACATGGTAGTTTCAATGACGTGGAAAGGCATAAGCTGTCTGCCTGTGAGCTGCTAAAGCCAGCATGCATACACAAGTGATCACCACTACAGTTCTGACACTTCTCTTTATGCTAGACATGGTGAGAATACCACAGTGACAGTATTTATAAAGGAAATTTGCAAGTTTTTTAGTGGAACCCATGGGGTCTGTTTACATGTATATTAGAGAATAGACTTTTATGGGGAGGGGAGGAGGAGAAGGATATAAAATTCATCAGAAAGCTGAAATTTCCATTCTGCACCAAAACTGAAACTGTTTTCATGCAGATGTTGCCTGCTGGGAGTTTTAATTAAGTGACTTTGGGGGTATTCTCAGCAGACAACTGTGCTCCTTGGCCAGACTGCTTCAGTTCTCAGTGTACTCTGCCATTTCCACCCATAACAAGTATTTGACCTTCACCAGTTGTGGGGTCTTACTCCTGTTGGGAATGTCCATACTGAAGAAAAAGTTAATGAGAAATAACATTACAGCTTCCTGGGATATTGTTGTTGTATTACTGAATAGCAAGTTGACAGCATGAATTTTGAGAAGAAAGTTAGAAGTCTTCTCCTGAGAGCAGTCAGTTTTAACAGACCAGCACATAATTGAGTCAAAACCAATTTTTCAAGAAAAAGAATTTACTTGCATCTAACATATACACAAAATAAAATTCGTCTCTCTTAGAGAGCATCCCTGGGTTTTGTAACAATATTGGTGGGCTGGGAGGAGTAGTAGAACAAATCATACATCTTGTTGTCAGGTCTTGGGGGAAAACAACAAAAAGCAAGGTTAGCCCAGTGCAGACTATTGTCATAATGCTTGACAACACTGAGGTCCCACATAAAACATCAGCAGCAATTTTGAGTGTATAGTGGTCCTCTTCAGACGGATAAAAATTACTCTCAAGTAAGATGATATTATAAATATCCACACCTGTATTATCTCTCATGGTTATAGCGCTATGAGTTGTCTTCCCCCATTGCTCTGTAGCCTCATTGTACAATTTAGTATCATGTAGTAAAGATGTTTGCTGCAATAACTACATTGGAAGCTGTAGTGGGTTTCTGCGGCTAGGTTTGGGCAGCCAGGGGTGCTACAGGGGTGGCTTCTGTTGGCAGCTGCTAGAAGCTTCCTCTGTCTAGTGAAGCCAATGCCAGCCAGCTCCACGACAGGCTTCCTGCTGCTGGCCAAGGCCAAGCCAATCAGGAGTAATATTAATGCCTCCGTGATAACATATTTAAGAACAGAAGATTGTTGCATAGGTGAAAATTCCAGCCAGGGAAGAGCGGAGTGAGAACATGTGAACAACAACGTAGACACCAAGGTCAGTGCAGAAGGAGGGGCAGGAGGTGCTCCAGGCACCGGAGCTGAGGCTCCTGCAGCCTGTGGTGCAGCCCATGGTGGAGCAGCTGTGCCCCTGCAGCCCACAGAGGAACATCAAGGAGCAGAGACCCACCTGCAGCCCATGGAGGAGCCCATGCTAGAACAGGTGGATATCTAAAGAAGTCTGTGATCCCGTGGGAGGCCCAAGAAGGAGCAGGGTCTTGCCAGAGACCTGCAGCCTGTGGAGACAGAAGTCCACACTGAAACAGGTTTTCTCTGGGAAGGACTTGTGGCCCCTGTGGCGGTCCCCCGGTGGAGCAGCTCATTTGTGAAGGACTGCACCCCATGGTGGAGTGACCCACGGGACAGCAGTTTGTGAAGAACTGTTGCCCATGGGATGGACTCATGCTGGAGAGGTCCATCAAGAACTGTCTCCTGTGGGAGAGACCTCACGGGAGCAGGGGAAGGACTCCTCTCCCTGAGCAGAGGCAGAAACAACAACTGACTGTAACCCCCATTCCCTGCTCCCCTGCACCACTGGGGGCAGGAGGGAGAACGTCAAAGGAAGGAGAGGTGGGGGGAAGGTGTTTTAAAGATTATTTTACTTCTCACTCTTTTGCTCTGATCCTGTTAGCAATAAATTTAAGTATTATCCCCATTTTGAGTCTGTTTTGCCCATGATGCTGATCAGTAAGTGACCTCTCCCAGCTCTTATCTCAACTCATGAATCCTTCGCTGGTTTTTTTTCTCTTCTCTATCAAGTCGCAGGAGAGAGTGATAGAGCGGCTTTAGTGGTTACCTGACATACAGATAGGGTCAACCCACTACAGTGGCCTACTTTCAAACATGTCAGAGACAGAATTTTTCCTAGTTTCATATGCAACTGCAACTGCAAATGCTTCATCTTACTCTAGATGTAACAGCAAGTTTTGTTCAGCCATCTATACAATACAAAAATCATTTAATTGGAACAAACACATAGATGTTATCAGGAAAAAAAACCCAAAAAAAACCAACAAAAAAATAAACCACAGAAAAACCCCCATAATTTCATCCTAGTTTCTTGCTTCAGTTCTGAGGAAATAAGTTCAAGAGAGCAATTAATATGCTTAAACTTCATCATACAAATGCTAATTCAATTTGTTTAACAATACTTTTCTGCTGCAGATTTATTGACTTTTTTTAAAAATCCCTTGTGGCCAGTAGTTTCCAGCAGACTGCTCTTTCAATTCCTTTTGTTTCACCAAGTCAGTCTGTAAGACTGCAGGTAAAAATTCTGTTTGGGGAATGCATTTGTATTATTTCTCCATAAATACTTTATATGTTTTATTCTACATCCAGCAGTACTCTGGTCACAGGGTTAATAACAAAAGTCCACAATTACAGATGGTGGCTGGTTGCTTAGGCTTTACAGCCTTATAAGTTCTCCCTATGGTTGCTCCAAGATGATATAAATATACTGTAAGTGCCCTTATATTCAAATGTACTTTGACTTTGCAGCAAAGAGCAACATTTGTTAAGATAACAGTGGGGATGTATTTCAAATAGCATAAGGTACCTTTCAAGTTCATAGAGAATTATAGTGAAGCACAGCACATGCACACTAAGAAATAAATTATTTTATATATTTAACAATGATAATATATTTCTTAATAGCCCTTCACCTTTGTGTGTGTACACACTTCAGAGAAACATACAGAAACTCCTGAAAGTGCTAATCAACCTAATTTGCATGCACAATATCAAATATTCACAGCTAAAAAAAATCTAAACATAACTCTTACAGAAAATCCTCTTTCTTAGAGCACAAAGAGAGTCATGCATGCTCTTGAAAACCGAGCTGAAGCAGTTACAGTAGCAATATTGCTGTATGCGACTTACATGTTCTTCAGTCTGGGGACCTTTTTTGCAAGGTGGAAGAGTTTAAAATAGCAGTGAGGAAGACTCCAAATTATCAGATCAGAAGGAAAGCACGTGAACATGAGGAAAAATTTCATTACTGTGAGGATGATTGAGGACTGGAAGAGATTGACCAGAGAGCTCATGGAGCCTTCTTCTCTGGAGATCTTCAAAAGCCTGCTGAACACAATCCTGAGTAGTATGTTCTAGAGGACCCTGCCCGAGCAGGGAGGTTGGACTAGATGAACTCCAGCGGTCCCTTCCAACCTTCCCCACACTGTGACTCTGTGATTATGCGAACTATGGTTGTTTTTTTCCACATTTTTCAGTTGCAGAGATAGAAATAATCTACCAAGTCAATTGTGTAGTCATCATAGAATCATAGAATGGTTTGAGTTCAAAGGTACCTCAAAGATCATATAGTTCCAGCCCCTCCACTATGGGAAGGCACCCCCTGCCATGGGGTTATCTATAATTGTCATTTTTGTATTGTATAGATGGCTGAACATCATATGAAGCAACCTCACTATATCAAAGTGATCTTGACACAAAGTAGCTTGGTTGATACTGTCTTGACCTGAGCCATGCTAGTATTTTAGCTTTTTGAGTGATAAAATGTTTTAGCTTAACTCAAATTATAAGGATCAACCTAGTTAGTCTGAATTGTACAAAATTAACAACATGATCCAGAGATTCCTGTAACCTTGTGTTTCTCTAAATAGTTTCAAAATGCATTTAGTCAAATTTCTATTATCAAAGTTCTATTCTGGCATGTCTATCCCACTATTTTTCCTTTTTTTTCCTTACTATCCCTAAGATATAAGAAATACAAACCTAACGATTCCAGCTATTTTGCTGAAACCTCGAAGTGTAGTGCCCGATAGCACACAGCACTGCTTCAGCTGCTCTGCTCTGGAATACCAAAGGTGCCATTTAGACAAACTATGAGGTGCCTACATAGAAGAGAGCAACCAAAAGTTCTCAATAAGGCTCTTAGGTACCCAGGACACCAGATGCTTCTAAGAAATTCAAGGAAAAACTGAAACTGTGTTACCCTGCAAGCTGAGGGCACCACTGCTTTGTGTAAACCAATGGCTAACTGATGACAGCAGGAACTCACAAAATATGTGTTCACACAGCTCCGAAACACAATCCACAAGCATGCAATAGCACACTGAGAGATGTGTGGGGAAGCACTCTGGGCTTGACAATTACAGGCTGAGGTGAGAAATTTAGAGGCTAGATGTAAGCTCCCTTCTCTGCCTGGGCAGAGCTGCATCACAGGAGCATGTCCTTGCCATGGCAGTACTTTTTCATGTGCATGCTGATACTCTTTGATGGGATGCTGAAATGTTCACAAAGTGTGGGAGAGATGAATAAATAACTGATTCCTGGGACACCAACCTGGGATTAGGGACACTTGAGTCCTGGTTTTTACACAGAAAACTTTTTCAGTATTTTATACCCAAAGTGGAACACTTCAAAACCAAAATGAAACCCAAAGAAAACAAACAAAAAAACCCCAACAGAACAAACACGCACAAAACACAAACAAGCAAAAACCCCAAACCAAACAAACTCCCAACCCACAAGCCAACTAAAAACCAAACCAAAAACAAACCAAAACAAAAACAACCCCCAAAATATAAGATAAAAAACAAACAAAATCAACCAACCAAAACAGAAACAAACAAACAATAGGAAAGCAACTGAGGCAGATGACTATATAATCCAGAGCATTAACCTGCAGGAGAAAAAAGTGTGCAGATGTCTTTACTACCTCAGTCTAAGAAGAAGGGATTAAAAAAATAAAGAAAACTAGTGGTTAGAATGCCTGTGTTTTCTCTCCTCAACTAAGCAATAATAACAAAGGCAACATTTAGCAAGGCTGACTGAGAAGACATGGAAAGTTGTGACAGCAATGAAAGCAGTCTATTGAACAGTCTATTGTTTTTATACTGAGACAGTATATAGGCACAGATTCAGATGGTAGAATTATACTTGGGCACATTTGCATGCTACAGAAACCCAATCTTAGCCTAAAACTTGTATAAACTGTGAACAAAACAACATCTGCAGTTCTCCATCCAATGGTAGTGTTAGCAGTAGTATATAGGGAAAGGTATTGTTCTATCACCTCAAATTAAGCTTTAATTTCAAATTGTTAGGTAAACATGACATAGTCATGGTTTACCTTTACCAAAATGGCCATTCTCTTTTCATATTGAGCAGCCAAGAATTCTTTGATTTCACACACATAGGAAGAAAAGAATTCCTCAGCACCAATGTTCCAGAAGAAATCTTCTGAGCATCTCTGCAGATGAGAGACTCAAATCAGTTATTTAGAGATACTAGACTAGTATCTCTAACTACCTAGACAACACAAAAAACTTTTAAAGGAAATTATTCTTCCTAAAGATCCAATTCCATTCAAGGTTATTCATAACTTCACCTTGAAACATGTAATGAAAAAGTATTACTTGTTCCACTGTAAACAGCAGAGTAGAGCTGAGGCTGCTTTAGGAGATTCTGAACCGTTTGGCATCCCCCAGGACATCACTCAGCTGCCCAGAGAGGATTAGGACTGCTCAGCAGCTGCCGAAGGTCAAAAGATCCAGACAGCTCATGGCAGACAAGGAAACACTAAGGAACTCAGTAAGCTAGATCAGACACGGCAGTCACACACAGAAATCCTGAAAAAGGCTACCCTCTAGGAATGCTATGAACAAGCCAAAAGCACTGTGGACAGTAAAGATTTCCCCTCACACACATACTCCTGCCCTGTAGCCAAAGGAAAACAGAAGTTACTGTTTTTTAAAACAAAATAACAAAAGTATACACAGGACATGTCTCTTCTTGAAATCATACTCTTGCAGAATTCTAGTGCAGAGCTATTGGATTCAGCCTAAGTGGTTTTGAACACCTGCACATCAAACTGGGTACAACACATATAGGTATAAAATGTTAGCACCACTTCCTCATGCCATCACTGAAAAGATTCTCAGAATCCCACCACAAAAGCACTTTGAGTACTTAAAAAAAATCCCAAAGAGAAAAAACAAGTTTGCCTACGTTTTACAAGCAGCTTCTGACATCACTGTAACATAAAGTCTTCTTGTTTACTGTTCTGCTTACCCTGTTTACTGCCTCCCTTCATCCTGGTATGCAAACTGAAGCACACCATACCTTATCCGCAAGTATTCCTTTTCTATCACATTTCTTCTTATCCCCATTACCTTTATAACATGTCTAATTAAAATCTTAGTGATTCTTTTGCACCTGAATAATCATAGAATCATTCAGGTTGGAAAAGACCTTTGAGATCATTGAGTCCAATCCCTAGCCTAACACTAAACTCCAAGTCCAAAACTAAACTGTGTTGTAAAGCACATCTACATGTCTTTTAAATATCTCAAGGGAAGGTGACTCAATCACTTTCCTGGACAGCGTGTCCCAATGCTTGACAACCTTTTTGGTGAAGAAATTCTTCCTAATATCCAACCTAAATCTTGGTGCAATTTGAGGCCATTTCCTCCTGTCCTGTCATTTGTTATGTGGGAGAAGAGACCTCCACTAGATTTTAGAATATTTTTGGATACTTACCTAAATTTGAATTTGTTTCCCCACTTCTATCTTCATTTAAGAAAAATAAGAGAACCTGCGTATGCATGAATGTTGTTTTTAAAGCAGTAGAGCATACAGGTGTACCTACTCTATATAAAAGCCTATCTCTTCCAAAAGCAGCTTTCCACCTCGAATTTATATTGCATTGGCAAGCTATAGATGTTAACATTAGTGCACCTTCCTCTTGACCACT
>JAWWLV010000121.1:30652933-30698984 GCA_035041135.1 Platyrinchus mystaceus | reverse complement strand
GGATTCGAACCTGCGGCCTTGGCGCTGAGAGACCAGCATCTTAACCGCTAGGCCACCAGGGGTCCCCACTAGTAGAGTATAATATAGCATAAAGTAGTATAATGCACTGCAACAAAGCAATTATTGAAGCAGTTATTTTAAAGCTAACAAAAAGAAATAACTATTAAGTAGAGATCTGATTTAACTCACCCATAGCAATGCTTGTGGGGAGATATCTTTCTCTCAACTTCAAGGAGTAACTTTCAGGGACATCCCTAGGCCAAGGGAGGAATCTCCACACATACACTCCAAGAAGGGTTATATCAGAAGAAACTGACTGCATGAAAGGGGACTGGGCTTTTATAGTATTAAGTGATTGACTGCTCACACATTTACAGGCCAGCTATCAGCTTATCTGTCAAATCAGATTTCAAAAGGTAGGGTGTGTATTTGAAGTCTGGTGAACCAGGATGGTTTTAGCATAATTAACACCAAGATGACACCCTGTCTCCAGCAGTTGATCTTGCATGATAGCTTGTATGATAGCTTGATTGGATTTTAGGTCTTATCAGGATAGGTCTATAATGCCACAAGCTTGCCACTTCCTGACTCTCCTGGATGCAGTGATTTCTTATACTGATAAACTGTAGATACAAAAATGCTCATGGGCAATATCTGGGCAAATTTTTTCTGACAATAAACTAGACTTCTCAGATACTCTATAGATATATTTTTCAACTCATACAGAGCCTTAATTCTGGCTGACATATGCTCGTAAGGAAAACAGACCTCTAAGCAGCACTACAAATTCACAACCAATCTGAAGCTGTGTCAAATATGCTGAAATATACACCTGAATATGTGCATTTCATGATCTTGATAGTGGATGAATAAGTAGAGATAGCCTCTCTTCCACTGTGTTTTAGATTGGATGGATCCTTATCCAAAGCTTTGAAACATCCAGAGCTTTGGAACATTAAAAACATGGCAGGAATAAACAGTCTTGTGCCAAACCAAAATACTGAAAGCACAACAAAACCAAATATATCCAGTATTTACTTCTGATGGGCAGCATCAATAAACAAACCTGCATGCTTTAACTTCTTAAAACATGTTACCTCAAATGCTTGAGATGACCCCATAGTCGACTCCTTTAAAATAAAAAAAAAGTTTATGTCAAAGAAATTTAAGAATGTCAAGCCAGTTCCCAACATTAAAAAATTCATTGCACAAAGAAATTACCAAAACTGGCACTAGTGAGCAATGTCAGAACGGACAAGGCCTTGAACATCTCCAAGTGTGGTGAAAAATACCATCAGCAGGGCACTGTCAGAAAACTTAGAACTCTTTGAAAAGTACCATAATATGTCTGTTCTGTACCTGTATGATCACAACACCAAGACTGACAGAATAAAAGAAGCATTTGGACAACGCTTTCAGGCACTTGGTGTGATACCTGGGGTTGTTCTGTGCAGAGCCAAGAGCCGGACTTTGATGATTCGTGTGGGTTCCTTCCAACTCAGAATATTCTGTGATCCTATAAATTAAAAAAACTGAAGCAACTAGAGTTTTTAATCAAACGCTATGCATAATATTTATTCCATAATAATCTGAGCCACATTGAAGTCAAATCTATAATATTTGCTTATGACTCCCAGCTGTTACTGTGTGTGTTCTGCAACCAGCACTTGAATGCAGCTGCTATTAGTAACTAATTTGTCTTACATTGGCCCTGCAAGTTGTTATGACTGGCATTTCCATCACTCTAACACTTTCTGTGCAACCACACTGACATAGATATTTGAGCATTTCATACTCCCCTTTGATTTTCTTGGGTGATTTTCAGTTTATCTAAAATTTCTGGTATATTTCCTTCAACTTCCTGTAAAAAAAGACATAAATGTTGAGAAACGTTGAAATATCCTTCAGTATATAAGAAAAAATTTGCAGTGATACTAATTGGCAATGTGTCTGATTAGCATTTAAAATACTCCAATAGTTTTTACTCCATTAACCTTGACATAAATTATAGTAAGTAGTCTCTGTGTGACAGGAGTTTTAATTTAGCACTACATCTCAAGTTACATACATCTTTGAGTCTGACATAGAGCCTTTCTTCTTGCCAGTTCTTTTTACCTTGAGGGAAACCAAACAGACAGTAAAGCCAGGTCTTACTGGGTAAACAAGGAAGGGTGTTCATAGCATCATTTTTGCTAAAGCAGTTACTGTGATACAAATGACTTGATTTTATTTTTCAGCATCCGTGTCCATTTCTAGATTTTAGATGGAACTGCTAGACAAAACCCTGATGCAAAGAGCTTTGTGATTCACATTTCACTAACATCTCAAATGATGTCTGGTTTTTTGGTTACTAACACAGAGCTTCAGACTTCAGAGTGTGAACCAGGATATCAGCTTAACCTAAAATTGTTTTATTCAAACTATTACTCACTTCTCTCAAGACATCTGTTTGTTCCTGTATTTTACAGAAGTCTTTCCAAGTTCCTCTTGCTGAGCTATTCCATGGATTTTATATGCTGGGGTTATCTTCCATAGTTTCTTTTACCTCATTTCCATGCCTTCAGTGCAGCTGGAAGCAGAAATCTTTTCCAGCTTTGATTTACATATTTAGATCAAAGTAATATAATGGCTCTCCACATTATTAAAAAAAAAAAAAAAGAGAGAGAGAGGTGGAATTATATCCGGTACCTTTCTACTTTCTAGCTGGCAAAACACAGCAGGCCTAACCTAGAACTTGCTGGAGCCACAAAACCTTTCCAGTCCTTTGGGACTAGACCTAGTGACAGTAACTCATGTATAAACTAGTTTGCATTACACCTGAACTACACTGGGTTATAAGGAAATAACTTTTATTTGGCCTTGGAGAAAAATGTTTCATGAGTTGATTTTCATAGTTTGAGTCTTAAAAGTCAGTAACAGATCAGTCAAATTGTTACACAGCATTCCAGCAAAAGAAAATATATCAAATCCACTTATCTTTTAAAATATGCAATCTGTACGGGAAAGAACACATTGTACTTACGCGGAATTATGAAATCATGTTTTTAAAAGAATATGGAAATTCACTAGTTTAATTAGATTGCTCTTAAATTATAATGGTCTTGCCCTTTCAAATGAGGGGGTTTCAGTGTTGAATCGCTGTTACAAAGGGTACTGCAAACTCAGAAAGCCTACAATAGCATTCAGCCAAAGTATGCTTGGATGGCCAACTCTCCAATGGCCTGCAGGGACCACTACATTTTCCCTTATGGCTACTTAAGGAGTATCAGATGTTTCCCTCCCTTGCTGATGTGGCTGTCTCTTGTTGGAACAACTATACAACATTGCCATCTGCTGACTATCCTTTTTCATTACAGTACGGAAAAAGCCCAACCCCGCCCCCCTCCGTCCCCCCACCCCAAACCAACCCAAAACCACTCTAGAAACCAGCAATTTATATTTAAAGACCTTCTGAATATTCATATTTGTTTAAAAAAGCAAAGAGAGGAAATTCTCAGAGTGGCTATTTTTTCAGAGGACCAGATTTCATATACTCATTTGTTATCATGCCATGGGGCTGAATATCAGAGAGTGTACACAGGAACATTTCATAAGGCACATGGAGTCTAATATCTCCTGTTTGCCAGGAGAAAAAAAAAAAAAAAAAAAAAAAAAAAAAAGGAATTTTCATTACTAATTGCTGCTGATCATTGTTTCAATATCTTGATACCAAGTAAATCTGTCTAAATAAACCAAGAGTTCTCCTCCTTCCCCAAAGCTCTCTGATGCTGGAGGCCTGCTAATTGCTTTAGAAACAAGTGACAGATTTCTGTCTTGTATCTTAAGTAGCAGTGCACAAAGTTGGTTTAAAAATTCAGCAAGAAAAATAATTATTTTAAATATGTCATTAAATTTAAAGACAGACAAGCATAGTACAAGAACACAATGGCTGTACCTGTTTTTCACAGGCTTTTTCAGCTTTCCTGTGGCTTTTTGGCAGCTCTGTTTTATTCTCAGTATAATTAATTAATTAATTTTTTGTTCCGTCAATAGATAACTGCTTCAGAGGACAGAAAATTTGGAGAAATGTTTGACCTTTTAGATGCTTAGTCAAACATAAGACTTACATGAACAACTGCTGTTTGCCCACCATTAAGAGTGAAACATTATGCCCTACTCATGCTGACTGTACTTTTAGCTGCATGGAATTACCTCCTCACTTCACACAGCTGGAACACTTATCCGCGTAACCAGTGACAAGGACATGTTCAAGTGCCTTTATTGAAATCTTGTGCTATTTCTAACTGCACAACAGCCAGTGGAAAAGGAATGCTGTTTGTAAATGCTGAATGCACTAATCCTGCAGAAATTTGCAAGCATCTAGCTTTTATAGTTCAAGTGGCCCTCTCACAGGCCACTCTCAGTATGCAAATTTTAGTGCATAAAAAAAATTTCTGCAAGTTCTGTACCTTGGACTGCACAGTATTCAGTACAAGCCTGTATCTCACTGTTTCCTTTGTACAATACCAATGAGAACTCAACCAATAATGATGGAATCTTGTGAACTTACAAAAAAAAAAAAAAGATAATAACCATATTCTGTAAATACGTATTCATGTTAATATTTGTCCTTTTATTAAAAAACAATTAGTTGATATCAAGGATCCATCACAGACTTTTTATTCAATCTGGACTTAAACTTGACCTTCCTGTCTGTGACTGACACATGTTCAGAGCTATGGTCATTATATATGTCAGTGAATAATCTGCAGTAATATTCAGAAAGGAGATTTCAAAGGGAATCGGGACTCTCCTATCTCTCCCCCTTTGAAGTTACTAGGCATTTCAGCATTTATTTCAAGGGTAGATGATATCAACTTGGAACACTTAAAAATCCCACTCAGAACATTTCTTTTTCTCCAGACCAAGAAACAAACATGTCAAAACTAATGATGCTGTTGTTAAATGTATATTTGCTTACAAACTCCCAAACTTGTAGCATGAATACAGAAATAACCCCTGTGTCTGTAGATCATCATCTCACATAGTGAGGGTCAGCCTACAAGCCTCCTACTGCAGGAACGGAGGCTGAACACTATGGTGAACAAAGAAGCACCCAAACTAGGCACATATTGTGTTCTCAAAGGATAAAATATGACCACTAAGGGTTAATTTCTCAGTGCTAAAACATCCCTCATGGTAACTGGACACCAGTACTTCTTAAGAAACCTTATTAGGACATGTTTAGAATTAATGATTTTTTGCCAGTATTAGTTTAGAGTGGTTTCCATTATATGGACTGTCACAGCATAAAAAACTGTTTCTTTCTTCCAAGTCTCAGTATGTTAATTTTTTTCTCATTTATCAAGAATCTTAAACCTCATAGATTCAAGCTGTTTTGAAACAAGAGAGCTATTTTTGCTATTCTATTTATCTCATATCTGCTGCAGTTTTCCAAAAGTAAAAAAGTGCTTGCACAATTTAAAGGACAAAGCCAGCAGTGCAAAGCTAATTGTCATCTAAGGCTGTGTCCATAGTGCTTTTAGGAGGTATAGTCAAGTACAAACTTGTGTTGATCAAGATGAGCAGTACAGACCAGGAGCACCCATGATATTGCCCACAGTTCAGCTGGTACACACACTCACTGTACTCACACTTCATTTCCACCAGGAAAGGAACACTGGTACATGGGCTGTGCCACTCACCTTTCACAGTCACCCCAACCAAGACCCTTTAGCACTTCTTGCAAAAATAGTCAGGCTCTAGATACAACAGACACACAGCCAAGGAGGAAATCACTGCATCCCAGCACAGAGAGCAGAATAAACATGCAAAGAGCAGAATAAACATGCTGTACTCCCTTCGGAGAGTCCAAAAAATGCACTTCAGAATTTTAGAGGCCAACTTCACTGTCAATTCACCCACTCACCTCACTACAACAAGTCAATAATGTGATGTTATAAGATCCTACACATCCAGCTAATGCTCATGTCCAGCCAGGGTCTCATTTGAGTCAAAGACCTTTTCAGCTTTTCACAGCTTGTCAGCAAGCTTGTCTGCAGCCTGTTGGTGTTCATGCTGCTGCAGCCAGAGCTGTATTACAGGCCCTCTCCAGGTCCTCATCTAGGGAATGAGGGGAAATACATGCACAGACTAATAGTGCCCTTCACTCCAGTGGTCTGCAATCATACAAATAAACTACTTTCTTCCCTGGTGGCAGTGCAGATGAAAATCATTCTGTTTTAACTGTCTCTCACACCCTGGTTCATTCTTGGTGTTAGTATATAAGGGAAGCTATGGAGAATGGAATACCCAGGAAAGATGACAAACTGCAGAATTACACCTCCAAGGCTCTGCAATTGCAGAGGGGAAGGAAAGAGGGAGGGAAGGCACCAGTGAAGGTAGTGAGAACACAGAAAGGAAGAACTGGCCTTTCTTTGCCTTGTTAGAGTCCCTAATGGTACTCCTTGGCTTGTCTGACTGCTGTCATGAGCAGGTCAAGAAAATCCTGTTGAATCAGGGGCTGCCCTGGAGCTGGGAGGGGTTTTCAGAGTTTGCAGTAGTTAATTAGCCACATTTTCAATATAACAGCTTTGTGCCATGCTGTCAAATTCAGGACTAGGCACTGTGTTGAGTAATAATGACGTTTCAGCAATTAAAGACTGCCTGTTGTGATCCCAGGGCACCTAAATTTCCTACTCTCCAAGCAGCTTGTTACGGGCAGTCAGCCCTGCTCTTCCTCCCTCTGCTCTGTGATGCCGTGTCAGCGCACAGTCAAAAGGTCATTGGGAGCCAACAGCTTCAATGAAAAGTAAGCCAGGCTGGAGGAAGAGAGCATGAGCCAAATTTGAGTGATGCACTGCCTCCTGTGGGGAAAGGGCCTGGCCATGTTTCCTGCCCCTCCCTGTCCCAGAAGCTAATGGCTACTGGCTTCTCAAAAATCCTGTATTTTCGTGTGAACTGCTATAAACAATAGAGAGCATGTCCTCACTCAGTGGATTAAGATAAACTACTGATCCTGGAAGGGCCTTACAGAAATGTTATCTGGAGAGAAGAAAATAATGCCTTTTGGTCTGACTGTTTAAGCATTGCTCCTACAGAAGGTATGTTTGCAAAAGTGAGTTAGGTGCCAGTGCTAGGCGCTGCCCATGATGAAGCTAACAACTGCCCACAGCCTGGAGTAGGACACTAGAACACTGAAACATTTCACAGAAAAATTTGGATGTTCCTCTTTTCTTAAAGGGGAAAATGTAGAATGTAGAAGGTTCACCACTTGAACAGTTATTTCCTTATTTAGCACATTATAATTTGCTAACCAGTAGGTTCTCATGGTCTGAAAGAAAACTGCTTTCAGAACAGGTTTTCAATGAAGTAATAAAATGCAGGTGTATTACAGTCAGACCAGTTATACTTTATACTGATGACATTGCACAGGATTTCTTAGTTCATCAATCAGTCAGCTTTTTTTTTTTCTCTTCCACAACTTTTCAGATTTATGTATTTCTTCTTCCTCAAAGATCCTGATTCAGATTCCACTGATCAAAGGCCTTATCAAAAGACACTACTTTCTCGAGCAGTACAGAAATAGACTGTAAACCTCAGTGCTGTTACTGAAGCAAAGCACTGAGCAAGCATTCAATAGGGACTTGACAATTGTATGGATAACTAGAGCACTCAGGACTGATACAGTGAAGGCTGAAAAGAAGCTTAGGAAGGGTATGTGAAAGCACATGATTCAGGGCTTAACCTCCTCATCATAAGCATGAAATCCAGTTATGTTTCTGCCAGATGAAGGGTTTCATGTACCACCTCCTGAGATATCTCTAACACCTATTGGTTTCAGACAGGGTTTGGAGTGAAAGAAGTTTAGGAAAGATGTTATGCACCTTATTTCATTAGATGTCAGCATATTTTGATCACACTAACAGAAAAAAATCCCAACAGCTAAGGTAATTTTTGATTGTTTTTTCTTCTAACCCTTTAGAACACCTTATTGCCATAATTTATGCCATATCTCCTTTCTACTCAAATCAAAACTGTCCTATCACTCACCTGTTTTATCTTCTGGAGTCTGGCTCATCTGTAGCACTGTTTCTAATTAATTTTTCAGTTTAGACTAAAACAAAACAGTTTCACAAGTATCTTTTCAAGATCATATACAACGATAGATGCAAGTAAATAGTTGTTATGTATAATGAAGATTATTACACATTCCAAGAGGTCAAATGTTTTTCTAACAGGGCAGAGAGAAAACTGAAGCTCACTGAATTACAGCAGAATGACTCCAGATTTGAATGCCCAGTGATGAAAAGGAGAGAATTGGTTAGGTCCTTTGTGAGAACCTAACAGGATTCAAACCATCACTCTTTATTGCATTAAAACTGCAGCTTCCTCTCCTAAGCAGAAACCTCTTGTTCACTGAATGAAACTACTGAAGAAATTACACATTATTACTTACATATCTAGCAAGCCATATAGTATCCCAATAACATAAGTAGACAGCTTAGTTTTCTGCATATTTTTCTATGTTCTTACTTCCTCTACCATCATCATTATTCAAAAATCCTTCAAGATATTCTAACATCTACCAACCAATATTATTTTAAAAAAGACATCAGACTTGTATGAAAATCTTTTCCTCTGTCCACCCTCCAAGGATGGGTTTGCTGTACATAGAAAGAACTACACATGATCTATGGCAAGAGGAAAGACTCAATCTTAGGCTACAGGTAGCCACTAATTACGTAAATTTTCATTATCAGTTTTCATGCAAAGCTAGGAAGTTGACATTAGCACGTTCTTAGACTTTGCTGGAAACAGATTGCTATTCAGAACAGAACAGTCTTATGGGACATCGGATTTTTATACCTATAACTGACAAATCTCAAGAACTCCTTTAGATAATTCTGGGATGTTTATCATTATTTCCTTTCAGAACTTTGGCAGAAGACAAAATGTCATATTCTTCCCCTTTATCTCTAAAATATTTATAAAAGCTTACACAAAAAACAACCTCTGAATAGCCTAGACGAAATTTGCATGTGCATGTTCTATAAATATCCCCCACTATATCCTGATCCATCTTAAATTCATGCCAGTTTGACTATCCCACATTAACCCATCATGAATTCTCTCTCTGTAGACAAATATAGACATGTAGATTACTGGTTCACTGTTAATCATCTTCCTACTTACACTAGTGAAAACTAGTGAACATGAAACCCTTTCACATTCCAGTATCTTAACTGCAGAATCATCTGAACTACATGTTGAAAGCACAGGGTAAATACTGTAAAGTGTACACACCAAATACACTGGAAACAACAGTGAAAATATATAAAAGACCTCTTAAGTCATCTAGATTCACATTTACAAGAAAAAGAGAAGGGGAAGAGGAGAACCAGCAGCTTACTGAAAGAGTGACTTGGTAATTCTTATGGTTCAGACAGTGAATTGGGCAAGAGCAAAAATGCTGGTAGGCAAGATCTCTTGTTAGGACAGCTTTCAAGCATAGGTCCAGGCTGGATTGAAATGGGTTCCTGTCATGGGCAGGATAGGAAGACACTCCAGGGGTCTGGGCAGGGCTAGTCAGATATGGCTCTGCCCTCAGGGCTTGACATCTCCTCTGTGCTCCCCTTCTACTTCCATAGTGGAAGACACCTTTCCTCGTGCCCTTTACCAAAATTAGGGTGTCACTGGTGAGAGAGGCAGGGTAAAGGGGTGTTTGGCACTATTCCTGGAAGCCTGAGGCAAATATCACCATCTATTCAGCAGCATTTCTACAGTAGAGCTGGCACAAAGCCTGATGTGGCTCTAACAAAGAGGAGACAGAAGGACAATAGGTTTGGCACTTCTGAAATACAGCACAGTCTATTCAGCCAATGCTCTGCTTATTCTGTAAGGAGCTGCTGTCTCAGATTTCTCTATTGTGTGTTGCTCCTACAGAAATTTTGGTCAGCCATGAAGCAAAGAGAGAGCACTAGATCTCCTGTGTCAAAGATAAGATCAGGGAGTGCCTATATCTGACTTTAAGTACTTAATTTCTCTGTAACATCACTAAGAAAATGAGCTAATATTGACAAATACTATCTTGTAATGTGCCATAGGCAGAGAGTCCAGAAGCATCCTCATGTAAAGCTCATACTCACTTTAATGAATTGAAAGAAGACCATCAAAAATATTCAACAGTCCCGAGATTACAGCCTCCTGTTTCAGTTTGGCTCCAGAAAAATCATACCTTTTTTGTTGTGACAGAAGGTTTGCTTATTCCACCATGTGTGGGTTTGTTCAAAACCCAGAGGTGATCAAGTGGATTTTGACTATTGCAATGTCATTCTCAGCACAGTTCACTTACCCAACTAGCTCTTCTTCCACAAGGATTTCTTGTCTGTCCGCTCTTCCCTTCTCTTGCCTATAAATGTAAAAGTATTTTACCAACAAATATGGAGGAATTACTTTTTTGCCCCCTCAGTTATCACTGGGAGAACCAATGTAGAACTTCTATTATCACTACCATCACATCATAGTGTACAGAATCAGAACGCAACTTTTGCCGAAATAATTTAGTTGTGTTCCACATGCAAATCACTCTCCTGAGTGCCCAAAAGGAGAAACAAATAGACTTGGACTCCAAATAAAGGATTTCAAGTGCTATCCTTCAGCATAGTGAAAAATCAAAAGAAAAAAGAAAAAAAACCTGCTTGGTAAGTCAGATAAGAATTATCACTCCTCACATGTAACTATCAAAGTGAGAGGCAGAAAAATAATTCACCAGTAGGTTACAACCTGATTTTATTTTCCCAAATATTTTAAGACTTTAAGAATTAAGGGCTAGAGTTAGTGAAGGCTGGGGGTTTGAGGGTTTTGGTTTGTTTGTTGGGGTTTTTGTTTGTGTTTTGTTTGTTTGTTTGTTTGTTTAATAATGTCAAAGTGCTTGAGTGATAGTCAGATGTTTGGTGCCAGTTTGTGTAACTCCCACAGCACATTAGATAAAACCTGTGAAAGAACTGGTCCATCTTTCCTAAAAGCTGTCTGCTCTTGCACATTTGAGCAAGTGCAAATGTAAGTATTTGCACGTGATGTGGCAGTCTTGTGACCTGAGGAACACCACAGGAAGAAAGAGTGATGGTTTGCTGCTATATGGTTAATTAAAATGCATAAGGTCATGATAGGAACACTAGGATATAAGCAAGGGCTTGTCTCATCAATAGGCCCAGAAGCAGAACTGGGAATGCCCTAAAGATAAAATCATATGGCATTTGTTGCCATGCAGTTTAACTTGTTGGTCAGCTAAAAAAAAATGTGAGGGAAACAAAACCCAGACACACGTGATCCTAATTTAAATGAATAAATGAAAACAATGACTGAAAACACAGACTGCCCTTGAACAATTGAATGTGATTTCCAAATCACCTTTCTCCCCAGTGCTATTTTTTTTCCAGACTTATGGCCTTTGCATGTGCAGATTATTTACAGAGGTGTGATTTCTCCTTTCTCTATTACCATGATGAATCTTATAGAAGGAAATTATGCCAGCTCAAATCACTGAGCAGACTGGAAATCAACTTTCTATGGAGGCATATCTCTTAACACTTCTATTCTCTGTTCCTGTTTGCTTACCTGTGTACAAGGGGAGAAGGAGCAAATATAAAGAACAAATTAGTCATCCCTTTTGAGACCACAAGAGATTAAATTTAAAAAAAAAAAAAAAGATGCTATAAGTCCATGAATTTTGTTAGATATGTTTGATTTTAATGTGTGAGAAAGGGACAGAGAATATATTCTAATATATTCTCCTGAAGAATATAAATCCCTGTGAGAATCACTTTCCTTACTGTAGATAAAAAGGGTTTAATGTCCCAGATGCACTGAGAAAAAAATGGCAAAAGGCATTGTGGGATAAAACTTTTAAAACAATAGTTAAGGTACATTTAGCTTATGTTGGGCTAAAGCATAGGAGTATTTATTTTCTTCATTTCCTTCAGAATATCACAAAGTATCAGAGACCTGTTCCATATATCTTCAAATGCTTCCTCAACAACCTGTAGTCTCTTGTAATGGAGGGGATCACAAGCTCATATTATCTGTCATTCCCGTACAATCACCAAATGACTACAATCCTATGCAGGCAGAAGGTGCTCCAAAACAGTTACTGTCAGAATGCATCACTTTGTTCAAGTTCATGCCATTTCTCCTCATGGTATGCAGTAAGAAATATCATGAGAACACAGACCAAGTCATGGCCATAGCACAAAATCAGTAAAAAGAAAGCATACAATCAACAAGGCAGGATGTACTAGTCATCAAAAAGACTAGATGAAAACAAGACAGATTTGTGTGGCAGAAGGCAATTACTAAATTATGCTTCAATTAATTGTTGAATACCTTGCTTACATATTTGCAGCCAATCCTTCCATTATCATAAATAAGCCTGTCTATCTCTACTGACTTCAACAGGTCATCTCCAGGTTTGACAAGGACCTGCTCTTGGAACATGTTGCATTCCTTAAAGTAACTGTTAGCTCAGAGAGACATAATTAATATATAAATAACCAAAGAACCCCTAGCTAAGGAATACAACAGTTAAAATAATACACTGAAAATCTCATGGCTGTATATTACCAACTCTGAGTAATAAATCTGGGAGGAAGAAAGGGTGTCTTAGGCAACTTGTGCTAGGTTCCTCTGCCATGGGAACTTTTTCTCTAGAGTGCTGCTGGCTCACTTCAAAGTGCTCTGTTCCTAAGATTATTATCTACCTTTTTGGTACATAATATACTATGGCAGTTTTTTTACATTGTGAACATCCTTGTTTCAAACCAAAGCTAGTAGAAATGTTGACCATTTAATTAAAGGGCAAAGATTGCCATCACTGCTTGTTAGTACAGCTTTCTGCTAAGCTTTGCGCCAGAGTCACACAATCTCACAAAAATTGTATTGATCCAAATTGTTTCTGGGGAAAATGTCTCTGGGAAAACATACTTCAAAAGTTACGAGATCAAGTTGTTATTCTGATATAATACTGCACTTCGCCTCTGTTCTCCCCTATCCTTTCTTCCTCTTAACTCTGGCCTCTCAGCCCAGAGACATAGGAAAAAGTTTGCTTGAGGATATTTATCAAGGTAGGAAGTAAACCAACTTTTTTGATAAGTTGGTTAACTGTGTGGCAGATGACACCTCCTAGAATTCAAGGGAACATGGATTATGCTGCTTCTCCCAAAGTTATACCCACAAGTAGATTGAATGAATTTGTTGTCTCACTTCCCTCATTTTTCATAACTTTTCTTGAGGTATGTTGGAGGTATACAAGAGTAACCTCTTCTTACTTGCTTGATCATTTCTTTTTTAGTTTCTAGCATACATAGGACTACTATTGGGATGGCTGTTTCAATCAAGCCTGACCTCTGTTTTCTCTGTTAGCAGCCACAGTCCATTAAACACCACTGCTAAATTCTCTGTAAAATGCCCTTGATAAATGAGTTGGCGTCTTACAAAGGATGAAAATCTGGCCACAAGTACCACAATGAGGGACAAAGTGTTCTTCTAAAAATTTCTCTTACGTACATGAAATATCAGTTCTTTTCCAGCCCACACTAGCCTAGTCATTTCTTAGTTTACCAACCCCCAAATGCTTTCATTACATTCCATCCCTAGTTTCTATGAATCCAGCAGCTTACACTCACTCCTGCATTTGGCTATGAGCATTGCTAAGATTGTTAAGCTTCCTCTGGGGCAGCAACTGAAGCAACACAAGTAGCTTCTACAAAGTGTATGTGCTTCAGTGATCAAATTCACACCCCATCCCACTCATCACAAGGGGCGAGCCAGCAGCAATTGTCTGTGTGTAAAGAGATAGTCTACAACACACATAGAGAAGGCAACTTCTTATACAAATTATCTCAAACATGCCACTGGACAACATGCTGAATATACAGTTCCCACAGAGATGCTGACCAACAGGGATTTTTCCGGTACAGATCACTAGCTTGCAAGATCTTGTTTTACTGTATATTTAGCACAAAATTTCCACGTGATAATGGAGGGAAGGGTCAACAGTGGCATAACAGGATTAGGCTCAGTGTTTTGGAACACACATCTTCTGTGTCTTACGTGCGCTCACCTAAGCAAACACCAGGGAGTGTGTCTCTGAGAAGAAGAGAGAGGTGATTTTGCCTAAACCCATTCCATTTTCCTGGAACACACAACCAATCTACCCAGAAAGATAATGAAAATTTACCCTTCCATCCACTTGCAGACTTTTTTTCTTACCTTAGCCATCTTACTTTTATGCTGCTCTGATACTTTGCTCCCTGTTAAATCATTCTGTAACAGTTCATGGTTTGCTATGAACTCCTTCTGGAACTTGTCAAACTGTTTCATTTTAGCTACACCAGTCAAGTATGAAGGTATGAACTGGTACTCCTCCTTGACAAGCTCCACAACACACTGTCAGCTGTTCTTAACTGGTTTGTTTTTTCAGCATCATAGTCTCTGACACATCTAACTCATCTTGATTCATTTTGATGACTCTCATGGAGTCTGTCAGTTCCATCCTCTACTTTCTTCTTAAATGCTTTCAACTTTAGCAATTCCAGTGGAATAGAAAAATCGGCTGAGGCACTAACACCAGTCACAGGTGACTGTGGATGTCTGTTTTTAGGACAAGAAGACTCAGCCTTTGTTGGAAGCTGGAACAAAAGTTACCTGAAAATCTTTTCATCTTCCTTGCTCTCTCATTTTCAGCTGGGAATTGATTTCTTTCCATTATGAAACTAGTTTGTTCCCTGGCAGAGTACCATCATCCTTGTTTTATTTTCTTGGAAGGGTTATAAAGCTTGCTATGATTTAAGTGTCCAGAGGTGTAAAGTTTAACATTTGTTCTGCTGACTGTTTCCACGCTATCTAAGAAATGAGCAAGGCTCCTTGCTTGACAGTTTCTGTCTATGGTGAAATGGATTGTTGTAGCATACACTTTAAAAGAAAGAGGAAAGACAAAATATACTTTATAAGGGGAATAGTTTAGATTAAAAAAATCTTTCAACACAGAACAGAACTATTCCACTTTTAGAACTATTTAGACCTTTTAGAGTATTTTACATGAATATGGCCTACAAAAATATGCTACCTTCTTCTACCTTCTCTGGTTGATAGCTGGCTGAACACGAGCCAGCAAGTGTCCAGGCAGCCAAGAAGGCCAATAGCATCCTGGCCTGTACAAAGAATAGCATGGCCAGCAGGACCAGGGCAGTGATCATTCCCTTGTACTTGGTACTGGTGAGGCTGCACCTCAAGTCCTGTGTTCAGTTTTGGCCCCTCACTACATGAAAGATATTGAGGTGCTGGACTGTGTCCAGAGAAGGACAATGGAAGTGGTGAAGGGTCTGAAGCACAAGTCTTATGAGAAGTGGCTGAGGGAGCTGGGGGTGCTTAGCCCAGAAAAGGAGGTTCAGGGGAGACCTTATGGCTTCCTACAACTACCTGAAATGAGGTTGCAATAAGGAGGGGATTGGGCTCTTCTCCCAGGTAACAAGTGAAAGGACAAAAGAAAATGGCCCTGTGCCAGGGTGGGGTTAGGTTGGATATTAGAAAAAATTAATTCACTGAAAGGGTGGTCAGGTATTGGCCTAGGCTCTCTGGAGAAGTTGTGAAATCACCATCCCTGAAAGCATTAAGAAGTGTGTGTATGCGGCACTTTGGGATATGGTTTCAGTGGTGAACACAGCAGTGTTTGGTTAATGGTTTGACTTGATGATCTTAAATGTCTTTTCCAACCTTAGGGATTCTGTTTTTCTTAACCACAGCAGTACGAAAATAATCAGATAGACCTGGAGGCACCTGTGGGTTCCTGTGAAGCTCAGCCTCTGCCCAGACTCCTTGATAACACAGTCTCTGACTTTGTCCCCCATGAATTCTTCTGCTTGTGAGTGCAGCCTCTTCTGCCCATTCATTTACACTGGCCCTAAGGCTGGTCCCTTTCTAAAGCATGTCAAATAATTCTTTTTTTCTCACTAATCACTGAAAAGGTTAGTAGGTGGCTGATATAGATAACATCAGCAAAAGAAGAGTAAATAAATGTTAAAAAAACTAAGAGCCTGAATGAGTAGATTAGGCAGCACTCAAAGTAATGTATACTAATTTGGCTAAACCTGATAAACAGTCATATAAAATATGTGAAAAACTGCCTGAAAAAGTCTCAGACACGTTAGCAGTTACTTCTAAGTATGGCTGGAGACTGGTGAGCCACCAATGATGTGAACAGCATAAGTACAGAGTCTGTGTGTGAAAGAAGTAAGGAAGGGAGAAAGATGAGTAGAAAATCTCACCAATTTCACCTTCAACTTCCAAAAAAAACCAAAAAACAACCTGGGTGAATAACAGATGGTTTAAGAGCATTAGTGCAGGAGAGAAGCAGTAGCTGTTGCATATTTTGACTTTACTTGGGCTTTTGGCATTTCTTGTGTAGTAGTCTTAAGAGAAAGCAAAACAAAAAAAAATCACCCAAATGGAGATAGGCTAGCATGGGTGCAAAATAAAAACAATAAAGAATGCTGTGAAACTACTTTTGAAGAGTAGTTATAAAGATTCCTTGTCCAAATGGAATAAGTATTGAGCAATTTTATATGGAGAATTATCTTGAATCTGTGTCTAATTTTCACGGCATTTTTGTTTACACTATGAATGAGGGAACACACGGTATGCTTGTAAAATTTGAAGATGATATGAAATAGAGAGGGGACACAGATTTTCTTAGAGACAGGATTGGAACTGAAAATGTTCTTGATAAATTGGAAAATTCTGAGAACAGCTGGATGAACTTCCACATCTGCAGAAACAAGCAGCTTCCCAGTGGCCTGAAGCAGCTGGCTCAGTAGAAACTTATTTAGAAAATATCTAGGGAATATCGTGAATGACATGGTCAGAACAAATCAACAGTGCCAGTATGGTGAACAAGACAAATGTCATTTTGGGATATACAGAACAGTGTTTCACATAAAATTGAATACTCCTATCTGTGCTCCCAACACAGAAGTGGCTTCAGCCAAATGTTATGCCTTGTTTCAGGCACTGATCTTCTGGAAACATTTAGGACAACTGGAGGATTCCAGTAGAGAGTGAGTTAAAACTATAAATGAGAAGAAAATGTATGTGAGTGTAAGAATTTAATTTAGCCTGACGAAGAGACTAAAAGAGGAAAATACAGCAGAAAACATGCTTGTAGCATGGCTGGAAAAATTTCAGGAGTTCAAGTATTAAAAAAAAACCCCATCTCCAGTGTTAAAGACTATGTCTGGCTTGTCACAGTTTTCCCATTTTCCAATTGAGCAGCCTGAGGTGGCCAAGAGCAGACTCTAACTGCTCTTGCTACCCAGGAAAACAGACTGGAAAACTGAAAGACAGTCAGAAGGTCAAATCCTGACCCATCATCCCAGACATGATAACCCACAGAATACCCATGATATTAAATGGTATTTGAAGAATATATTTTAATGGGTTATATTCAGAGTTGATGTACATACCAAGGAGATTGACTTGCTGGGATTGACTTGCTGGAAGAAGGACCACTGGGGAGAAGTAGGAGATAGCGTGCACATATGGGTAGGTTTTAGATAGCACTGTACATTTTATAAACGCTTATCTAATACGGCAGAACTATTATTCTTTCATCAACAATATGATACAAAGGAGAAGGGGGAAAGAAGCCATTTGATTTGCCCTCCTTGACACTCTACTTTTACCTGTCTCCTTTTAAAATGTCACTTTTAATTCCAGAACTATTTAATTGTTACTATGATTGACTTTTGCTGGAGAGATGGAAATGACAATGATAATAAGACCATGATTTTTGTTCACAGAAACATGCATATTGCAGTATCTTAGTTATTCTAGAAGTAGGCTAGGTAGGCATACAGAAGAAAAGGGGACTAATCATGTTTTTCCATTTAGAATACAGTCTGGGATGCCCTGAAGGCAAGTCTAGAGTTGGGTTGGGGTAAGTTCATACTCAGACGCTGTCCTTTCATTTTCTCTCTGGGTGAAACATGGTAGTCTGAAAACTTCTACACAAAAGTAGCCTTTAATTCAGGCCTTATTTAAGCTGAAGATTTAAGGTATAAGTGGATAGGAGATGAGATAAAGTACAAGGTAAGGCATGAAGCAAAAGAAGGCAAATTGATTAAAATAGTTTCCTTAATCAGTTCAAGAACAGAAATTCTCTATATTGGCTCCTTAGTGACTCTGTCAATGAGCAGATAGGAAAGATGACCACCTCAGGGCCTGTGTTTCCTGCTGGGGAATACATCTGCATCCTGTCACTATCATTTCTGATGATAAGTCAGAGGCCATTAAAAAAGCAAAAGTTTTCAAAGGCACTGGGCAACATGCTGGACAGCACAGGCTCTTCCCCTTCCAAGACTATCTCCAGTGCAAGCAAGAGTAGTCTGTTTCTACAAACCCATCCCACCAAGCCTCTATAGTTTATAATAAAAGGAAACTGCTCTGAGGAGGAACAAGGTCTTTGAACATGTCTGCATAGACATAGCATGTTGCATAGAACAAATACAAGCACAAGAGATCAGGAAACTTAATGCTAGGGATGAACTGAGTAGGTAACAGCTTTGCAAGCAAGGTTATGACAAACTAGAGGGTCCAGCAAAGAAACACTGAGACTGCTGAGAGGCTGAAGCACAGGCAACCCTGGGAGGAACTTTTTTGTATAGCTCAGAGATTAGACCACTAATGAGAGGCAGGAAATGAACTGCAGTCTCCCACTGCAATGAGGGGTAAAGAAAGTCTCTCTCTCAGAAGTGCATGGTGAAAGGGCAAGAGGCCATAACCACATATTGCAACAGGGGAAAAATAGGTTGGATGTAAGGAAAAAATCTTCACAGCAAGAATGGTTCAGCACTGAAGTCACATGCTCAAAAAGTCTGTGAAATTTCCATGCTTGGAAGTACTGGCAACTTTGCTGGATATGGTCCTGAGCATCCAATCAAAATTTCTTAGCACAGCATGGAATAGGGCTAGACTGGGTGAGCTCCAGAGCTGAGCTCCCTTCCAGCCTAATTTTTTCTATGATTCCAGGAAGGTCTTTGAGCTTGCAAATGAAACACTGTAAAGTCAGGAAATACGCTCGTGTGCTTCCACAACTCTTCTGTCTTGTACATTCAAGCTGCGCACTGCAGGTGGCAGAGAAGCAACAGAAAAGATGAGGAAGCAGTGTTATTGTAGTCACCGTGCCTGAAGAATGTAAGTGAGGCAAGGTCCGTAGGAAGAGGTAATCTCTTTTATTAGACTGACTGATATAGTTAGAAGAACTTGGATGGGATTTCAGGCACACAAATTCTTCTTCATCCTGAAAATAGAACCATCCCACTTCAGTGCTAAACACAGGTTGAAATTGGTAACTCTGAATTTAGCTAGCTATATTTATCATTTAGACCATCTGAGAAAAAAACCCACATAATTGGCACTTGTGGAGTGAAAGATTTGTTAATTATATTTTCATCTCTCCTCTTGATATACCTCCTGAAGGAGGCAGAGGGATATTTTTGCCTACAGAACATGAGGGTGGGAGAGAGTTTTGAAGCGTGACAAAGCAGCTCAGTACAGCTGAGCATTGCTTCCCAAGAGTCAGGGAAACTTGGGTTGCACACAGCAAAACACACACACACACACACACACATGCACATGCAAGGCTCAGAGTCAGGTTTTGGATAAGGCCACTGAGCAGAGGCAGCCCTGAAACATGTGTCATGTCAATCCCTGCTCACTAGCATGTACCATGCAGGCTGTGCTCAGCTTTTCCTGCTGCATGGAAATTTCACACATCGTCCCTAGACTGGCACGAAGGCCTTGCTTGTTGCATGCCTTATAGCTTCCCCTCCGTATGCCAAATATCCCATTTGTCCCTTAAGCCATATCTGCCCAACAGGAACCAATGTCTCAGTGCTGAGGTGCTTACCTGATTCTCCTGTTGCCACCGGTGCCTGGCAGAGAGTCGAGGCCACACTCCCCACAGGCCACGTCCAACACCACAGACACCAGTTGAATACCTCACTGTCTTCAGGGCCCCCACCTGGCTCTAGGAAAGCCTCTGGGCCTGAGTCTCACCTTCCCTCAGTCATGCTTAAGCCCGGAACTTGGTTTGGGACTGGCTTTGCGAGGCACTGGCCTGCCACCCCACTGCCCACTTCCAGGGACCCCAAATTTACCACAGGTCCCCTTTGCTCCTGCACAAGCATTAACCTCAAGTCACGAACCATTCCCTCCCCAGCCCGTTCCTGGGTTGCAGCAGTGGCCCACCCCTCATGGCCCCAGCAGCATCATAACGGAGGACGGGTGCTGAGACATGCAATGTACTCAGCCAGGCTTTTGTGATAGCCTCTTCACCTTACCAGTTACTTGTGCTCACTACTACTGCTTCTTTCACCAGTACTATTTCCCTTCCAAGGCTTGCACCAGCCTTCCTGTCAACACAGGAGTGTAGAGGACCTTGGCCACCTCCATGGAGGTTGAGGCTTCATGTGGTTCTAAAGAGATTGTGTGACTCAGGTATTACAAAAAAAAAGATTCAAAGGACCAAGACCTTACATCTAGTCCTCTGATTATGCTTGGGCTTTTCCTCCACACTGGATAGCCTCCAAAAGCAGAATGCTGAAGAGATTTCTTTCATTGACATAGCACCAAGACTCTTCTATCAAAACTATTTTAACCTTAAAGGAGAGAAGGTTTCTTGCTTTGTTTTGCTGACAGCAGTCAATGACTGAAGATTTTTAGCCTTGGACTGAGCTGAGGCATTGGGTAGATGCAGCACGGGGTACCAGCAAAAGGTCTAATCCAGCAAAACTGAATTCCCATATCCTCACACAGTCACACCAATATCTGGTGAGAGACCAAGAAGCAGAATCAAGTCTAGGCAAGAACCTCTCCAGGAAAATTTCAGGTGACATGAGCTCACTGTTTACAAGAAGGATCTGTCATGGGAAACATGTTATAAGCACGTCTATACACTTAAAATCAAAGCAGGGACAAAACAACACAGTAAATGGACTGTGGAAGAGGTGAAAGAAAACAACTGATAGAAAGTCTTAAGAGCAGATATCTAGCAAAGCCACAAACTGAGCCTCCATGAGTGTCAGACCAGATTTCTGAACCTGTATCTAGCTGTTGAATCCAAATCTAGACAAGCTAATGTCACAGTAAGAGTGCATGAGAAACTAAGTGGAAGAAAGTCTTTCTCTGACAGATAGAAACAGGCACACGTCTGACTGGTTTTAGGACCAAGACCATGGCCTCCATTTCTTAGGACACTTATCCTATTACATATGTGTTAGCTCAAAAATCCCATAATTTGTTTCCAGTGCAGATAAAAAGGAATAAGTAAAACAAACAAACAAAACCACAAAGCAAAAATGCTGCAACCAAATAAATATATAAACAAATCCAAACAACCATACTGATGCTGTATCCTACAAGCATACCTGATGAAATCCATTTCTTAGAAGTCTGAGAAACATCAGACCACACACTTGATTCCCGGCAAACTAGATGACATTGAGCACAGCACTGGTTTCATGTATGTCTGACTCAAAAGGCTGTCCTTAAACTGGCCTACATCCTGCAGATTGGCACATAGCAGCTCAAGCTATTCCTTCCAAAAGATCTCTGGTTTATGCTCAGGAGTCATAAAGCAGTTGGACCCAGTTACAGTTTAGATTAAACATGAAACCTTCCATCTGCACCCAGACATGATCATTCCCAGCCAGCATTTCTATGTACGGTGACCACAAATGTAACTAAGTCAATATAGCTTCGTTAATAGTGAAACATGTAGGTACCAAACTACAAAGCTTCTCTGACCTCTGACCTATTGTTCCTACTTCTCAAACTATATTTGTCTAAGTGAAAAAGAAGGGGCAGCATTCCTTCCATTACTGTTGGTGCTACAGCAGGACTTTTGTTTGCAATGAACAACAGAAAAGGCTGCCAAGAAATCAGATCTATTTCTGCAAGTTTTATGCATATTATCTTTCCCTTCAAATGCCCTGAAATGCAAATGTCTTTACGGTTGTTATGTATTTTGTCACAATAACAGTCATGAGTTCCATTTACTTTAGTTTCATGTTGTTATTACATAAAAAGGCACAATCAAGCAGAGGGCAGGGGGTGCATTTGAAGGGTTGGATGTATTTGCTCTGTAAGCCTTGGTGAGAAGCCTGAACCAGACTAACACAGCTGGAGTGAACTTGCACTCAGATCTATGGAGCAGTTCAGAGACTGCATAGGCCCATTGCACTAAGCAGAGGCAGACAATGGTTATGGAAGAGGCAGAATGAGGGTAGACTCTTGCTCAGCTATCCCCAGCACAGAAGCAGGCTGGATACTGTAGTGAGTCAGATGTGTAATCTGCGCTGTGTAGTGGGCCCGGGCAGGTACTTGTGTCAAATGCAAGCTCCAAAATGGTGAGAGGGGGCAATCAGCATTTGCATTATTAGAGCAGGTCAACATCACTAATTACACTGCTACCTTTGGAGCCTAAATGGGCATTGTACTTCAGGAACTGACAATGATTTAGGCATTTACACCTGTCTCAATCTCACTTTAAGACTGGTCTTTATGAAAGGATTCAGCAGTACCTTTCTGTGAAAACCATCCATGAACACAGCCAGAATCCAGCCCAAACATTTTCACATGTACCAGGACAGAGCTGAAGGCTGTAAGCTGCAGAGGGGAAACAGCAGGAAGATGAGTGAGGGAGGTTCACCATAGAACTGAGATAATTCAAACCTGTTTGCTGTGCAGGACAGGCTTTATACAAAGGAAAAAATGGACACCTTAAATACAGCTCATCCATCAGAAAGTGTTTACAGGATCTGAGAACAACACTGCAGTCCTGCTATTCAACAGTCACAGCATCCAGTGTCATCACTGCCACAGAGAAGGCTCATGTGAACACCAGCAGGCTCCAGGATTAGAATCAAGAGAGTTTCTAAAATTAGATCCTTGAAAAAAACCACGATTCCTTAACAAGTCAAAATCTAAGATAGTTTTTAAATGTAGCTCTTTGTCTCCATCCCAGTTTCCTAGTCACACTTTTGTCCCAGAAACATAACCTTCATGTCATCCAAAGCAGTTGCTGAACTCAGTCTTGAAACACAAACTTGTCTGTTAGAAAGCACTGTCCCCACTGCAGACACAAGTAAAGTATCTCTACGCAAAGCATCTTAAACAAATAAAAATAAACTGCATGGACTTGTTCTGAGATAGTGCTGGCAAATTGCACTGTTTAGTTTGTGTATTAGGAATGCCAAAAATAAAAGTTTACTGGCATTCATACAGTATCCAGAGCTTCAATAGTTCTTATTATTTTACTAGAACTCTAAAGTCAAAGTTTAAACTATAAAGCAGCGCCTGATATCTTAGGTGGCTTTTTGGCAATGTCAAACTAGGCTTCCCACTCTCTGGCACCTTCCTGCTCCTCCCATAAACCTTTTGAATATATTGGCTGATTTAATCCAAACTTCAGAGAATAATCTCAAAAATGACACAGTTCCACGTTTGATAATAGAGGTGGCTCTTTAGGGAGAGGACTGGGGTCCACCCCAGGACTTTCCATTCTGTTGTCCAGTTTCTGCAGACTATGTGAGTCTGTTTATCACAGCCAAAGCATGGCAAGAGATGGATTGTAAGAGAAAACAACAGGGAATTTCAACATCACAGGTAAAGATAGCAGAAAACTTATTTTTTTTTTAAATCTAAGCACAATAATGCAAACCAACAGGAACCTGGTCTTCTTCACCCCTGTGATCAGAGGAATACATGTTTGGGAACATGGTGAAGGCTCAGGCACTTTGGGCAGGATTTCACATCAGCTCTACTCCTGTGGATTCCACCAGTTAACAGCACTGGGAGCACAAATGATGACCATGGTCTCCTGTCTCAAAGTCTTTTTTGCACAGAGGTATAGTTGGTTTGGTTGTGTCTGCTCCTTGCTGTTTTGGCGATTGGCAGAGATTACCTTAGCAGTGGTACTTATCTCTTACATGTCAAACAGAGAGGACTCACAGACCACCCTCCAATAGGATTGGAGGGTGGTCTGTGAGTGTCAGTGGGCAAAAAGTCTGTTTTTGTGTGTTCTGTGTGTTCTCATCCTATTGCTACCATAAGTGTTGAGATTATGTTGTTTCCAACAATCATCATAGCTACTTGGGTTTTACAAAACCTGGAGAGGAAGTATCCAGGCAGTTTATTGTCA
Source organism: Platyrinchus mystaceus (assembly GCA_035041135.1). Lineage (NCBI taxonomy): Eukaryota > Metazoa > Chordata > Aves > Passeriformes > Tyrannidae > Platyrinchus > Platyrinchus mystaceus. Next base: position 30,674,752 of record JAWWLV010000121.1, on the reverse strand, counting down.
TATCAAATTTAACTATCCTCAGAGCAAAAAAAGTGGGGTTTTTTTCCATATAATTTCTAATGTATTTTTCACAGGCACTTCCCTCTCACAATTTCTTGGCATGTAGAAAATATAGCATGGGACATTTTCCTCCTAGATTATACTTGTGCTTGAAACTGATAGTCACTGCAATGTGGGTATAGTGCTGGAGAACCACACAGGTGGTGGGAAAACCACGTATTTTAAAAACATTTTCTTTTGTGTCCATCCACAGGAAAAAGTATGTGAAAGATTTGTACCCTATAGGGTACTGTGGAGAATTACACAGTTCATATTTGGATTCTAATGGTTTCTAAACTTATTACAGAATGTGACATGTTCTATTTATTTCTTTTTTTTTTCCCCAAAGTGAAAGTAACACTAGTGAAAAGGCCATTCCCAATCATTTTATCTCCAGGATAAATTGATGAGACAAGCTCTCAAGAAAGAAAGAGAACTCAGTCTATTCTAGCCAGAGAGTTCGTCTCCTTCTGCTGAGGTTACCGGTGTTCCCCTCAATTCAGGACAAAAATGGCAGCAATATCAGTTATGGAAAGAGAGAAAATGGGTTACAGCCATCAGCCTACCTTGGAAAGTATATAGAAAAGACAATTCCAGGCTGTGTCAACTGCATTAACCTTGACTGTGACAGCAGAAACATTGAATTACAGCATTCTCAGTTATGGGACTCTCTTGTTTAAAATGTAGAGTTGCTACTAAAACACAGCAAAAGAGTTAGCGGCAAGTCATTGACACAAAGCCTTTCCACATCTTCAAAAGGAATAATGTTCTGCTCCAGTTTTCCCACATTATGGATTATATCGACTGACTTGACTGAAAAAGATGACACAGATCATCTCTTGGTACATGTTCCAGTTGAAAGAATGTGAAAAAAAAATTTCCTTTTTACCATGTGAATGTCTGCTACAGCATTTCCCATAGCATCAGTATTCCTGGGGAATAGAAATATCTGTGTCCAGAAGTGTTTTGTCAGATGAAGGTTGGATACCAAACAGAAATGGAAGCTCAAGCCAATTCTGCAGACTCTATTTTACTGCCACTGTGAGTTAGCAGCAAAAAGAGTAAGATACACAAGTGGCTTCATCTATGACACAGGCTATGCACGACCAACTAAATTCAGGAAATTGGTAAAAGGTCTTGTAAATGAAAAAACATCTTGATCTCCCTCTGTAGTCTCTTTGTGTCACTTCCTAAATAGTTTCATAATACAGCTTCAGCTTCAGAAGAAAAGCACCAGGATCCCCAAATACATTAATTTCATCTATGCCAACTCTGCATAAAGACACCATCTGAGGCACTTCAGAAAGCTCTTCTGCATTATAAGCATTACATGGCACTTCTATGAAGCAGTGCCATGAAGAGAGTGATTCTGCATGAGGATCTTATGCAATTCAGGGCAAAACATACCATGCAGAAAGACTGGGGAGCTGAGACTTCAGATCAGCCTCCTTACTTTAGGCTAGCCAGTGGGTGAGAGAAGCTTTCCCTGTACGTGTAGCCCATCTTTCATTTTAGTTTTGCCTCACCTTACCCTCACATGGCACAGTATTTACTTCATTCCAAGCTTTTCAAGTATGTAATATTGCATGAAAATTATTACTCTCAGGGCAGAAAGAAACTCAGGTCTCCTTTGCAAATTCCAGCCCACTAAATCTGTCTTTGATACACACCCTGATTTCTGTCCTTTATACAAACCTTGAAAACATAGCCCTGAAGAATAGCTTTACACTTTTAATTCTTAGTCACTGGGAATTAATGCAGACCACAGAAACTGAGAGTGTAGAAGAGGCTGTAGAGATGGCAGTCTGTTCTACTCATGAAGTCTTCAAAGGTGAATGGAAAAGAACAGAAATTGCTCTACCGGAAAAGAAAATTTGCAGCACAAAAAGAGCAGAAATTAAAAAAGCAAAAAATTAGGAAATTGCCAATCTTATCAGCAAATTCTATTTAATGATTTCAAGGAATTGATTTAGAAGCTTTCATATAGCTACTAAACAGATCTCTCCTAGGATGTTAGTTCTCCTATGTGAAGTTTTCTTGTAAGCTTGCAGTGCAGTACAGTACCTCTTGCTTTTTTGAGACTGATGGTCTTGAAGTCTTGGGATTCACATGCCTTGTGGAGAAGGACAGAAAAAATCTTCAACTGATGCTTCACCAGCTAGAATGGCAACCATTTCTAAACACTAGGTTAACTCCCTCTGATATGTTGGCATTGCAAAGGTTTAGACAAACTCAGAGAAAACTGCTTGCCTTGTACATTCAGGAAGAAAAACTCTATTAGCAGAGAACTTGGATTAGCTCCAAATCCCAGGTCATGTGTAAGTTCTTTAGGTTCTCTTGATGAATCAGACACTTAATTCACTAATGCTTCTAGTATATCCCCAGTAAAGGATAGCTAGCTCTGACTGCAATGCTCTGCTGTAGGCAGGAGGAGGGATTTTGGAAAACAATTTCCTGTATTATCCAGGAAAGACAACATCCAAAGGGAATATATTCTAAGTTTTTATGTTTTATTTTACACATGGCTCAACAAAAAGCAACATAAGAAACCAGTATTTATTCCTTGGAAACTTTAGTTTTATCATGCCTGTGATTCTAGAGTACCTAGAACCTTTACTAGTGCTGTGACTTGGAAAACTTTAAAACTTTGAAAGGAAAGTAGTATATCGCACGTGCAGCTCTGTATGAGGCTATAGCATATTTTAATATATTTCGTAACTAATCATGAAAACTACTGAGAACTGCGCAATGACAGACCTAATTCCCTGGTCAGATACCAAGTCCAGAATGGGAAGCTATCTGACAACTGGAGCTGAACGAGACAGTTTAAAGGACCCGGAGAATTACCCATACTACTTCCAGCAGCCCTGGAACAGGACCCTGCAAAATGGCTGCAGAACAGGAACTACACACTTTGACATTAGCACTCACATAGAAGTCAGTACAGTTTTAAAACAAAATCCGCCACAGTGTTTAACTATAGGATTTTGAATTTTTTTAAGATTATATGTTACTGCAACAGCTCAAAAGTTGTTAAAGATGCAAATCCATATGTCAGCTTGAAAGCTCACACTGTAATTTCTTAATTTTCCCCTCATACCTGGAGAAAATGAAAAGTGAGGTGCTCAGTAGCAGCACACCTGAGGGCATCACAGCCCTGTGATAACTGTTCTCATCTCACAGGAAAGTGAACATCACCATACATATTATAAGATGACCACCTGATCGCCTCTACATATATTTTGAATTCCAGACTGCATGTAACTAGGAATATTTAAAAACTTGCATAAGACCAAAAGAAAAAAAAAAGAGTTTAGAGGCTTAAATAACATTAAAAAGCTCCCAAACCATATAGTGTTGGGCAACTTACACAAGATCATAATGAAAATCTGTCACAGAACAACTTTATTGCTTCAAGCCCATAAATAGCATCTTAACAGATGTCCATTGTCTTTCCAAATGTACTGTAATTCTTCTTTTCAAGCTTCAGTACATTTTCATGTTAAGAAGAAAGGCACACATTGCTGGCCTTTTTCCCATGCTAGTCACAAGAGAAAATATGGGGTTTTTTAACCAGATTGGGATATTTTGGCACAAGATGTAAAATATACTTGATATTGAATATTTTTCCTTTCCCCAAGTCAGCAGCAGAAAACAATTTGGACTTCACTAGCTGGAAATTAACATTAGTTATCATACCATTTCTCTTCTTTGTAATCAACTTGTCCATCAGCACTAATTTGAAACTACCCATATTCATCACTCTACCACATTCACCACTGCTAACATTGATAATAAAATTTTCAAAGGCTTCTGACAGATACTGACTTTCATAGGTGCTTCTTGGATTTTTTTTCTTTTTTTTTTTCATTTTACAAGACCTATTTTTTCATTTCCATATGCTTATTAAATAGTGTGTATTAACAACTGATGTTGCTTTTATAAGCAGCAGAAATACTGCTAAAGGAACAGAGGTAGCTCTACAAAAATCGTTTTCTGACCTGTATTCACAGGGTTTACAATCCTATGAAAAAGCAAAAACATTAATGCCAGCTGAATGTTAACAGATGACAGGGTGAAAATCATTTAGCCCTTCCAGCAATGTAACAACCCCCCCCTCCAAAAAAAAAAGTGAAAGAAAAACTTTACCTGGTTTAATTAATTGTTTTCACAGTTCTTGAATCTCATATTTCTCCTCTCTTTCAGACTTTTAAACAACAGGCCTTATGTACACACGAACTACCTTCTGAAGCATCTCTCTGTAATTCATTCTTGACTCAGAGACAAAGACCTTCATCTTTGTAAGCAACTTCCATGGTACAGGTAGCTCTTCCAGAGCACTACTGAAACACACTGAAAAAAACTTTTCTCCCTAATCTGAAGAAGAGAGACTACAGATTGAGGAAAGGGAATTTCTCCTTAGTAATTTTCTTCAGCAAAATAAGTACAACAAAATAATCTCCAACACTTGTTGAACAGGTGAAAGCCATTCATATTTCTGTCACAGAGCACTTGGATACTTTGAAATAAGCCAAATTCAGAGTTTCTCAAAACCAACAGCAATACTCATTTCCTCTCCAAATGTCAAAGAGCTTAGTTAAGGTGCTTTTACGTTTATATTTTCCACTATTTGCAATGGAATATATTTGGGGTTGGTTTTTGTAAGTTTCTGATGATGTTTTTCAATAACAATGGGCTAAAAATGTTCAGAAAAGCACACAAAATGGACAGTGACCATCAATGGCAATGCACCATGCTGTGCTACAAAAGCTAAGTCTGTACAAACAGAAAAATATGAAAAGGCATGTCATCCATCTGCCATCAGTTTCAGCATCTTGACTAGACAGTCATTAATTGACTTCAGCCTTTAGATCCTTGCCAACAATACAAAAACAGGTGGAAAGGACTAAATTAATAGTATTCACAGAAACATTCCTCTTCTATTGCCTGTCCCTAAAAATAATTAAGAAAGTTTTAACAAACCCTTAATGAACAAACCCTAAAAAATGCATTAAATGTCAGTGCATTTTCTGTCTCATCACATAACTTAGCCCTCATAGTACAATCCTTGCAGCAAACAGAGCTTTCTGGAAGGGCTGGTTACAAGAGTATGTATCAGGTGGATAGATACAAAGGATTTTTTCTTTTCCATCAATTTTTTAATTTTATTTTTAATACGTTGATTTAATTTTATTTTTAATGTGTTGTTCAGAATTTTGCTTTATGGGTCCTTGAACCTACCTTGTACTTTGAGGGTATTGGCAGATGTTAAAGCCCTATATTGCTTTGGACTAGCAAACCTTACAAATTTGGGTGCAATTCTTTTGCAATTCAGCATATGAGTATCTATGTAATTCCCAAAAGTTAGCATTAGCTGCACTGACATTTGACAGTGTCAAAGCATGGATCTGTATGGAAGTTATCTGCCAACAGCGAGGTAAGTTCTCTGGCAGCATGAGGGCAAACAGAAAAAGGGATCCCTTTGAAGTTTGTGACAATGTGAACTTGCAGTAGGTGATAAAAATATATTTAAAAAAAATAATTGTCCTATTTTGGGAAAATGCACCATAAGAAGTAAACTGAAAATACAGGGAAAACCAAGCACTACCTGTTTAAAAGACCCCACTATGTTTTGAATTGCTTTGTGCTGTGGTTTACTTATGGTGTAAACACACATATACACATTCCCATCCCTCACTTGCATTCCCAATAATAGCAAAAATAAACATGAAAAATAATATTAAAAAACTCTGTATTCAGTAATATTCACACCAAAGTATATGTATAGATATATCCATTAAAATTATGAACATTTCTAAATATATTTTATGTATCATACATATATTTATATGTATAATTACATATCCACAGAAATAGTCTTGCTGTGCTATAGCCAGCAGTAAAAGCAAAAACAGGTTTCACAATAGGACACCCATATATGCATACGTACTGGCTGTTTGGTTTGTGAATTTATTTACAACTTAACTATATCATAATAAATGCTTACTGTTCTATTGTACAAATGTAATAGTAAAGGTTTAGGTTTGTTTTTAAATACAAAGACTGCAAATGAATACATGAAAAAAATTACACACCATGTACAGTATTTATAATTTATAAATGCAAAGTTAAGACCTCTTTAAATTATTGCACTTGCATATTTTTTACAAAGATAAGTTTATATGTATCATATATATATATATGTGTGTAAATATATATATATATAAAACAAAATTTTCAGCTCACTAAATGTAGTAAAGTTGAATGTTGTTACCTTGAAGTTCTTTCTTCTTCACATAACAGCCCAACCTGATTTTTGAATATTTATGAAACTACTCTACAAATCAGTTTGATCTACCCTAGAAAGCAGTCCATTATTTTAGGTTTTTTGACAGAGTATACACCCGTATTACAATCGAGCACAGTTTTTGGTCAGAAAGCAAAAGAAAAGTTATGATGTGCCTTTGCTAGATTGGGATATATAACTTAAAGTTTGAACATGAACTTCCTTGTAGTAGTGTGCAGAAAGCTTTTTCCATGTTTAAAATGAATAAATTAATTGTTACACTTCACAGAACTGGTCCTATATCACAGTGTTTGTGGCAAATGCATTATTTCAAGAGGGTCATAATTGATTTGAGCATCTAACAATCTCTATTTTTTAACATGAATAGTGCTTTATGCTATCCCTACAATTTTCACATTAAATGCTCTAAATGCAGTCACAGCAAACTGATGACACTGTTCTAAGTTTAAACAGATGAAAGAAATCTGTGCCACATCAAAAGATGAATTCCACTTTGCATGTCCCCTCCAATTTAATATACTTGATCATATACTCCAGCCAGAAAACAAAATATGCAATATTTCAGACAAGTATCATGCCATGTCAACTATTTTTCTCACTTACTGCATACCTTTCAGGCATCGTTTCATAATACGTTAGAAATGCTCAATTATAGCTTCAAACAGTGCTTTTACCTTTACTAGGCTCAGAGTGGAAGAGCAATTGGAATTATTAACAAGAAAAATGCAATTCTGGGAATATAAAGTCTAACACTTCTAGGAAAGGAAAGATCTGTTAGGCTTTTTATACATTCTTGTTGATTTTGGGCAAGATCAGTTTTAGTATGGTAAAAATGCAAGGAGGAATGTCTTCATGTTTTAACTTAATGAGTCAGATGTCTTACTCAATTTGTGAGTTCAAGTCCAGAACTTCAAACAATTAAATCTCAATATGTGTTTGAGTCATGAAAATCAAATGAAGCTCCAAAGTTTTAATTTTTGGTGGTTTTAACTTTGAAAGTGCAGGTATAAGTCTTTTTCTAAAAAAACATTTACACGTATGGATCTATACTCTGCAAATGCTAAGAGAGATTATATTAGCTTAAAAAATTACAGTTCATCATGGCTATTTTTGTTGGTCTCCGTGCTAAGGAAGAGTAACATTTTATCATGACCTTTCTCTTTTTACACACCAGGAAATCAAACCAAACCACAGGTACTGAAGCCAAAATTTTTAGTTCTAATAGACATTATACTATAGCAAACATATATTTTATGTGGTTCAGATAGTTCTGTATTAGTACCTGATTCACTTGAGACATTAATAAAACAACAGATTGCCAATTTGAAAAATTTGCCAGGGAAACTGTCTCTCTATCAGTACTTAGAAAATTCAAAACAAAATCATATGTGATACTGTCAAATATTTTGAATGGTAAGAAACAGAACTAGTGAAATTATCTTTACTGTCAATGAGTAAAAGATGAATTAAAAGCTTTCCATACACGCAGACACAGTATGATAAGGAATACTGTTGCAATGCTTTTAAGATCAGCATTTTTAAATGGAGAGAAAAAAAAAAAAGAGAAGAATAACGGCAAATATACTTCAACCATGAAGGAAAACATTCAACCAATTTGTTGGGAATATTTATATTTCAAAGAGTATTTTTGTAGTCACCACAGATTTAGATAATTTCCACGCAAATTAGGATCCCTGGATTGTGTCTCAAGTACTTAGTGGATGAAAGGTTGCATCTGCATGATTTAGCTGAAACGGAATAGCTAAGGAGTAAAACAGAGGACACAGCATGAGATATTATTCATTCTATTTTGGTATAATTGTTTCCCTTTTTTTTTTTTAAATTCCAAAACAGTTTGCTGTGATTAACAATTTCTGCATTTAGAATTGGCAAAGCAAACAGAAAAAAAATATGGGGCTGTAACCAGGGTCATACAAATAAGAAAACTTCATATTGAATTCTCAACCTGTGGGATCTCTATGTACAGCAAAGGCTTAGGTGCATTTATACATTACGCGATTATGGATCACATACTGTACACATATACAGATAGTGGCATGTGCTCGACCATAACAGAAGGCAAAACTCAAGAATCCAGGTTGTTCACACAAAACCCATAAGATGGCATGCCTATTAGAGCATTACAGCCCAAAAGACATGAGATGGAAAAAGAGAACCTGTGTTCTGTCTTTAAGTCACTACTAGTATATTTTGCAGTTACACAATGGCCATGTTATCATGGAACCACTACAAGTGTTCATTACCTGTGAAAAAGCATATAATGCAGTATAGGCTGTATGTGAAAGGTGTGCAAAGACAGTGTTTTCACCTACTGAGTGGATCACTGTGAAGATTTTTTTCTCATTATTTTTGAGAGAAAGACAAAGGCAAATTAAGTGTTGTTGAAACATACTCTGTACAATTGCACTAAATTTAAGAGTGGCATTCAACGTAAGGTCTTAAAGGCTGTGCCTAAGTTTGTAAGGCTAAAGCCTAAGTCAGCACAGAACTGTAAACACACTATTTTAGAGTACTTTTCTTCAGTCAGCTATTCTTTCACTAAGAAAGGCAGTGCTAATCCTGGAAATTTTGCTGAACTAGGGGAAAAAACAAACAGACAAAAGGAGAAGTTTTCTAATTTCACTCCTCTTGGGATGGGGGAAAAAAGCAGTAGAAGACATGCAGTGTTACTGTGCAACACAAAATCTAGTCAATACAAACACATTTTTGATTTATTGTGATGGTACCACAATCCCTCTTATCAGACCTGACTTTTCTGACAAGGCTTTTGTTCCCAGCAGATAGCATACTTCAGGTATGTCTCTAGTATGTTTTAAAATACAACTCAGCAGGTAGAAATAAAAATTATGACTTTACTTAATTGTGAGCTAGGCAAGGAAATCTTTGCTGTCACATTTAAATTTTAATCTGATACTTGTGTCACTATGGATACAAAAACTCCAACCTGAAACTCCCTCTCATATCAGAGATAATTATCCAGTACTTCCAGTGTTTTAAGGGAGGAGTTGTCTAGGTTTATAAATCATTCTAAATAACAAAGCACCATCACTAGTTCTATCAACATTTCCCTTATGAATGACAGACAATTTGCATTATGATGCTTAATGAAGTACTTTAAAACTTTAACCTGAATGTTGGTTTTCCTTTAGTTTGCAGCAAGAGAATTCACTGTAACCTAAGCATAAATTATAATCTCCAAGGATTCTGCTGGAGTTCAAACTGATTACAAGTAGATCACACATAAACATTCACAATAGCAATGGGTATATTGTTCTATTTATAGCCAAGAACTCCCAAGTGACACTGGTGTTAAAGCCAGCCACAGTACGGTATAATAAAAGTACCATTGAAACCCTTACTATAAAGATACAATTTAGAAGTACCCCCTAAGATCCACCCCACTCCCACCCCCCGTCAGTTTTAAATTAAGGCCTCAGCAATGTAGCCCATGAGATAAGGCCAGTCTTTTATATTCACAAGTCATAAGTTCTCTTTTGTTAGCTGATTCCAAAACATCTGGGTTGTCATTTTCCCTCTGTTGACTTTGTGTCACTGGTGTAGGTCAGGAGATTGGCTGCCAGAGTCATTTAGCTGAGGTAACTCCGTGGGTGTTACCTTCCTAGGCAGGTCTACTTCTTAGAATTGTGTAGCTTTTCTTTATCCTTTTTTTTTTTCCAAATAAAAATTAAACAAAACAAAAAATCCCCAAAACAAGAAGGGGTGCTTTTCAGATTGAAGCAATCTGTTGCTGCTGTTCAGTCATCAATCTTCACAGGAAGAGAATCTGAGGTCCCAGGAGCAAGGGACTGGGAGGAAATCCATATAGAGGCTTCTTCACCTCTTGTTACTTTCTCCCATTGGTTGAGATTGTCCCTGGAGATGCAAAAAAGTCAAAGGTAAGGCACTATTCGTATTTATTGCTTCATACCAATACTATCTGTTGTACTACACTTTGATATTTATATTTATGCTGTATATTAGTTCCCGTATGTCATCAGGCTTTTATCATCTTTACATTATTTCAGCCTTCAACTTCAGTTATCCCATTTTATAATGCTGTCTGATTCATATCCGTGTTGACTATATACAAGCCTATGGCACACCTGTCTGAGGGCAAGCCCTGATGCTAGAGGCTACAACCTGCTTCCATTACAAATTTACAGCCTCCATGGCTGCAGGAAAACCCAGCTGTGAGCCAGGAGAGACATGTCTGCAGAGATTCTGTAGTGGAAGGCAGTATCTGACGGAGTCTACGAAAGAAAGCTGGTGCCTCCAGGGTGAACACCTACACCATTTTCTGCAGGCACATGGAAACATGCTCTGCCAGTGCTCCAGGCCAACTGGAAACCATGAAGCTGGTGTTAACATGGCACTGAACCTCAGCTGATACAATCGGGCACCGAGGATCAGAAAAAGTGAACCATCACTATTTCTAGGTCTCTTTTCTGAAACTGGGAAAGTGATGGGAATTGCAGCCAAAATATTTTTAAATTATATCAATTTCAGCAAGAATTGAGAGACATAAAAGGACAAAGAAAACAGTTTTAAATTATTTGGTCTGAAATAAAGGAAAAAATAAATCACTTCATGCTCAAAATAAATACACAACCATATTTTTGCCTCTTTGGTAGGTCTATTGAGTACATGGATTACAAAACATAGAAAAGACTTATTCTGAACACTGTAACTCAAGTGACTAGTAGTTTTGATCTACACAGAATTACAAGTGAGCATTTAAAACTGTGGAATAAATTACCAGACAAGAAAACCGAGACGGTTTGCTGCTACCTTACCTCAGGAATATCAGTATGATACTTTTTTTATTTTATTTTTATTTTTTTTAAGACATTGATCATACAAATTATTTGCCCTTGAGCTTCTGGTGAAGCCCTGGCTCCTGGTGTCTGGAATAAATGCTCAGAGGCTCTCAAAAGAAAAACCTTGATGCTGACATGCTGCCTTGGCTGCTTTTGCTGCTATTATTGGCGTTTCAAAGAACTCAAGGTTGCAGCAGCTTAAATATTGTGTTCCAAGAATGAGCATTGCTAGTGAAGGGGTGATATCAAAATTTGTTCAGTCAGCAACTGAGGAAATACCAAATAAGAATGAGGTTGTATTCCTCTCCTCACACTGAATAACAGTTACCTACCAAAAACAAAGGGAAAAAAATGTAGTGCAAAATCACTTGAAAGTGGTGCAAAATACTTGAAATACTCTAGACTACTCTAAACCCGGCAATAAGATCCATTCTTAATAATTGTGGAGTTGACGTTAGATCTGTTTTCTGATTTCCTACTTTGCATTTCCAAGTCTGAACTCAAGCTTCCTCTTCATTCTCTTCAAAGACAAAGCAGAGGGTAACTTCAGGGCCAAGATAAAACTGCTTTTCAGAAGACTTTATGCCAGGGTGTGGATTTCCAGCAAGCTCTTTATTCTTAAGGAGATCTTAAACTTCATCCACACATCTATGCTCTAGTTCTGCATCAGCACAATCTAAATTAAAGAATACACAATAGCAAGACAGGGAGCTGTGTCTTTACAGAGCTCTGCCCAGTGTGGAGACTGTGTCAGCCTGGCTTTCAGAAGTATCAGTATTACATATGAATTAAAAATAACAAACATAATTTCTGCAACAGAAAAAGTTCATGTTATTTCTGCCAGGAGTCTGATTGCTTTTACTTCAGACATCACACCTTCTACAGAGAAATCTGCTCTTGAAAAGATGTTCATGCTTCATCTTCAGAATTATGGAAAATCTTTCACCTAGAACACATACTTGCATGGGTGTTTGATATTCACAATTCAACTTTAGGCGTCCTTGTCTGAGTATTAAAAGATGGACCATCAAGTAATACAGGCCACTTTCGTAAATAAGCTTCATTTCGATATCCAGAGTTTTGTGACCAAAAATCAAAAGATCTGTGTCTTCCCAGAACCCAGCTCCAAAAAAAGATGCTGTGCAGTCTTAAGCACTCAACCTAGCCTCTCTAAGCCTCAGTTTCCATTAATTGGAATAAAAACACTAACTTCATACCACAGGTACTGACTATCCAAATAGTTCTACAGTAAATACAAACCCATTTCTAAGACCTCCCATTTGACTGTGCTAGTAAGAAAACTTTCCTGACATTTTATTAATCATACAGACTTTGCAAGACATTTTCATGTTAAGAGCATATAGATAATGATTTGGGGAGTACCGCTACACCCAAATGTTCTTTTTTGAATGTTTAGACTGCAAGTATTCTTAACCTGCTAAATTAATGATTTTTTCTTAAACAGAAAGCATGCTATGGAGACAGTTACAGACTTTGATCAAGTCTTTACTATGAGGGTGGTGAGGCACTGGAATAAGTTGCCCAGAGAATGCCCCATCCTTGGAAGTGTTCAAGACAATGTCAGGTGGGACTTTGAGTCCTGGTCTAGGGAAAGGTGTCCACGTCCATAGTGAGGGGATTAAACTAGATGATATTTAAGGTCCCTTCCAGCTCAGATCATTTTGTGATTCTATGATTATCTTGGATAAACTAAATATATTATGTCAGATTATTTAGTCTCTTTCTATTAAGAACTCAAAACATTATTTCAGCTCTTTCATAAAGAAAGAACTACACTTAATCACTAGTGTCTTTATCCACTGTTCTTAAAGGACAGATGCTAACCAAAATTCCAGCTGTAGCCCCATTAACAAAATAATTACAGAGGTATAGTCTCCAATCCTCCTGAATATTGCTTTCGTATCCATCTAAGGATTGCACAGCCATGCCCAGCAGAGGCACCTTAGAGGCAGACGACTTTTAAAGATGGCTCCTGGATATTCACTGTTTTTCATAAGACAGTCCTCTGTACTATTGATACAGTCCTATATATTCTTTTCATAGCTATATGAAAGAGTGTTTGGGTGTGAACCAAATGTTTTTGCTAACTACTATATTAAATTTCAAGGCATTTGTTCGTTACTTAACGGAAATTAAAAGTTCCACGGAAGCTTGAATTTAAGGGCTGTGACAGAAAAAAAAATAGAAAAAAATAAGAGAGGTACTAGCAAGAGCAAAGAAAAGCAGTCCTCTTTTCCCACTGGATGTGACATAAGATTGCTGGCCTTATGAAACAACTGGGTTTTTTTAGAAAATACTGATGTCGTGGGTTTGCCAGTCAGCCCCCCCGGGGCTGAAAATAGTTTTGCCAAGTAGATTTCCGAAGCAAAACCCCCAATCAAAAGTTTTGGTAACGCCTCTGCCAATTACATTTTTAAGAAACTGGAAAAGAAGGTTGTGAGGCAGAAGAGATAAGAGCCACGAGGGTAGTTAGAGAAGAAGGAGCCATGTAAGGAGAGGAAGCAGGCCCCAAGAGGGGCTAGGCCTCCCTCCTCCCCCGGCCATGGGCCGGGGGCAGGTTGTGGCATTGAAGCCCGCCTGGCCAAGACATGTAACAGAGTGGGGGGAGAAGCTCTAAGAAACGACTGCCTGCTGCAGAAGAAATTCCAGGGAGAGAGATAACAGAACTTTCCAAGGTCGAAGCTGGCAGTGTCGGAGGAGAGAGAAGCTGAAGGGGGGTGAGTTTTTTCTTCTTCCCCACCGCTCTCTCCCTTCAGCAGGGAAAAAGACTAAAAATAAATCCCTGCCTTCTGTGGAGAATTATAAAGTGAAGAGTCTCCCCTGCAGCTCATAAAGAGCCTACACTGAAGCAAGTAGATGCACGAGGAAACTGCAACTCCTGTGGAAGGCCTTGTCTTGTCAGAGACCTGTGGCCTATGGAGAGGGAAAACCTACACTAGAGCAAGTCGGCTCGGGTAGGACTTGTTATCCCGGTATGGGATCCATGCTGATGCAGCTGAATTTGGGACCTCACAGGAAAACAGGAATGGACTCAAAACTCATTATTTCCTGTGACACTGTGAGAAGACCATGGCAAAGCCAGTGTCCCCTGTGCAATCCATGGAGGACCCCCACGAGGTCTGGGTCTTAGCCCAGGAGGGGGTAAACCCAGCCCTGAGGTCAACACAGAAGAGAAAGAGAGAGACAGTTCCAGCTGCAGTGAATCGGAGCTGTCGTCCTAGAGATAACAGAAGGAAAACGTTCAAATGCTGCAGAATTGTTTTGGAAGACCTGAAGCTCTGGAAGTGGAAAAGAGACTGTTTTTCTCCTCCTTAACTGATCCAAAGGGGAGAGGGGTACTACTGTAAATGTATAATATTTTTGCCTAGTTAAAATTGTTGTATATATATAATTCTTTAGTTTTTATTTTGTTAAATAATCAATCCTAATATTATTTCCCCACACATCAAGTCTCTTTTGTCTGCATAAACCTTTTCTCAACTCATAGCTATTGTGTGTGGGGGGAGGAAGTGAAAAAAAATTGGCCCATGGCCAAACCCACAACATGATTAACCGGAAAATGGAACATTTTCTTGAAGTACACACTGGTTTCAACAAAAGTTTTGTCAGGAAAGATTGCTAAGGTCCAGGATATAATTATTGGACAGACCTACCTACAAAGCAATCCACCATCATTCCAGGGTAGAAGCAGCCAATAGGTTAAAGGACTCCTGACTCTCTGCCAGAAGAACCCAAGCTACATACCAATTGATTCATAGGAGAAAGCTACATTTGACTCTACTCTCCCTCATGCAAGTGTTACTACTCTCATGCTGCCAAATACTGAACATTTTGTGGATATTTCTTTGTCTGCTTTTTAATAAAAATGATCTGACATGAAATAAAGCCACATGCTAAACCCACGTCTTTTTAATGGAACAGAATTCTAGCTAATTTTTGTTGTCAGAACCATGTTGAAGTAAAAAGGACACAGAAGGAAATTGCATTTAACCAGCCTAGATAGCAATGCATAAACACTGAACTGTTCCTCTCTAATTACTTTTGGCATCCAATACGTTTTAATCAGCTATGTCTGTAGATCTACTTTGGATAGTCCCAGACATCAGTTATCGCCTCTGGGTTTCTGCATAGATTAATGTGATATGTGTATCCCTGTTTATCTGCATGCAAATTCTAAAATTAAAAGTCTGTATTTCCAGACAAACTTGCAAAGCATTATTGCTTTCTCTTTGACCAAGCTACACGCTATGCACATTTACTCACCTGCATGCTCGGAGTAGTGGCCCAGTTGGAGGAAAGATCTGTGCAAGTGTGGTGTAACATGGGATGGCTACAGCATTGTAGAACCCAATCTATGAAAAACAAGAATGAAAAAAAATGTTGCCAAACTCCAACACTGGAAGCTAACAGCCAGCTAGCTCAAAGCTGTTGACTATTTACTTAATTACTGCTTATATTAGTTATTCACACTTCTGCATCTCCTCTTAATATCTGAATCCTTTAAAATAAGCAGCAACAGTGAAATCTCTGGTAACAGCAAATTGCTTACATGCCTTTCTTTTATGACTGGTGTTTCTGCTTCAAGTAGGGTTTTCTACAGAACCTTTCATTATTCAATTGATTCATTTTATTTGTTCAGGATCTGTCTAGATTTTTGATGTCACTAGCGGTGTAAAGTAGGTGGAGATGGCAGAGACATTTCTGCAAACATTATTCAAGTGATGATTCTATTTTTTAGAAAAGGAAGATTGTGCAGCATTGCCAAAATACAGTGAGATTCTGGATTGTTCTGATGTCCTCCAGGGTGTGCATTGCATAGCTCAATTTACTTAACATGCTGGGGGCTTTGCACATTTGGAAAGTTTCTAAAAGGTGTGCACTGTGATCAATTACCAGTTTGCAGTTTCTTCTCATGTATGCAGTTCAATGATATATTTTTACCATAATCTTATTTAAAGAACATCAAATGAGCACCTTTTTAATGATATCTGATTCATACAGGCTTAGGGGCCTATAACAGCTACAATGCCACAGCTGAATTGTCATGACATTAAAGGATTTTTAGAAAACGCTACTTATATATTATCAAGGGTGAAATGTTACCTTCAGACTCATTACAGTATCAGTCACTTACCCCTCTTATGAGAGTTAGGTAGACTCTTATGATAGTTACAGTAGTGCACTATGATCTCTTTCTTAGGACAAAATTTTTAAATGCCTTTTACTGAAACACTACATATTGTACCAAGATCAAAGCATTTGATAATGTCTCCTTTTAATAGTCCAAACATTGGCCCTTACTCAGAAATCAGAGGGCAACTCTTATTCATCAATACAAAGATTCCTCCCATACTGCTATGTAAACAAGTCGTCTCTGTACTTACTACTATATAAAAATGAGATACGTTTTCTGATCTTAGATATGGTCACACTAGACCTTTTGGCTCAATGAAAAGTGTGTTGCCCTTGCAAAACCAACTTCATCCTTCCACCAGACTAACTTCATCTGCAATATATTCTGAACAACTCTTTTTGGAATCCTGACATTTAGAATAAAAGTCCTGGAAGCTTCTGAGTAAAATGCACATCAATCAACGAGGAGAAACCCTAAAAGGCTTTCAATGAATTTAGGTTTTGAAAAAAGCCAAGGTAATGAAAAACATTCCTTTGCAAGAGTTTCCATTTCTGACCAGACGAAATTCATCCAATCCTTCTGTAAAACTTCTAGATTATCTGAATAAAATATTCCAGATTGATTTTTACGTTGAAACATAGACAGAAAAGTCCAAAGTTTGCTCACTGCAGAAAAGGTATTGTATGCAAATCCCAAAGATGAATAAGCAAGAGGAAGAAGAAAATATCTTTTGTTTCTGAAATGAATTATCTCTGTCTCTCCAACTGTGTATCCTAAACATAATTCTAGTTTTAAGAGCTGGATTCTTAATGTTCTGACTGAAGTAAGAGATCACCCTTAACATTTTATCCTTGCTGCATAGGAGTAAACTTTTATTTTCAACATGAAAATTGTGTTTCTGGGATAAGTTTTGAATGCCTGAAGTATATGAACTATTCCTTTCCTCTCCCTTCATTTCTCAGGCTGGCTTGACTTGTTTATTTAAAAGGGCTTTCAGGTCACTGCATAGTTTTGTCATTCCTGTTTTCCTCACAGTTTCCAAAAGGAGGGGCAGAACAGGAGGTGAATGGATCCTTGCTAAGCTGGGAACAAATCCTCAGTGCAGGCTTCACAATAGGAAGACACCAAACTCAGAGACCTTAAATCAGTTGTGCTGCAAAGGATGTAAAGCACAATTGATCCAGGCACCCAAGTGAGAGGAATAGCCAAGTAAAGGTTATTTTTATCAAACATGAGTATTTGAAACAGAAGTAGCTATTTTCAGAGATTACATGTTTATACAAATCCTCATTTCCTAAACATCATTGTCATTTACGTAACATGTTAATGCTTTAGTTAAAATTCATATAAAAATACTCATTAAGTATTTTTGCTAGAGCCCATGGAAATGGAGGATAATAGTTTATTAAATTCTTCAGTCTCTTCATAGATATAGGAAGGGCTGCTTTCACAGAGTCATATATGTCCTAAATCTCACATTTTGCTATAACGTTGTAAGGTACAGAAACTACAACTATACTAGTGAAGTTGGCTTTTAATGTCCTATTTAGTTCAATATTTTACTGTTATATGACTATGAAGCATGAAAGAGCGCACAAAGTAAAAGAGAATCTGATGAAGACAATACCTGAACAATACTTATTAGAATTTAAAGAGACAAAAAGCTTGTTTCTCAGATCTTTCACTTCATTAACAATTCTCTCACAAATGCCAAGATAACTGTACATACTGTAATACAGTATACTTTTCAAGATGCTCAAAGATAACTAAAATAGTGTGTGTAAAAATAAACCAAATGCAGAAAAATGTTTCTTCTCCTTTTAAGCTTATACTGAACACTCAAATTTAGTACAAATTTAGTTAACTGCCAATTCCTTACTGTAATAAGGCACAATAGTTTTTAAGCTAAAATATGATACAGAATATGGAGTAAAGTGCCAAAATACAAAAATTTCAATTATCTTGCTTACCAATCTACCATGATTTTGTGATAATTTTAATTGTTAATTTCAGAGTTCATAAATTGCTTTGTGAGTCCTAACAACTCACACAACATCAGAGGCCACTGAAATAAAATAACACCTTTTATAAATATATACATATATGTATGGACAATGAACAATTTACAGTTATTTTTCCCTACTCAGATAATGAAAGGATAAGCTACCTTTTCTGTTTACTGAAAAAATTATTTCTAAGACTTTTTTCCCCCTTAAATTTTATTTACAAAATTCCAATTTTCCCTACAGAAAGCATAAAAACCAGTCATTTCTGCACATTTGTGCACATGAAAATCAGAACCCAAAGATTTGGAAAACTAGACAATTGAGGCTCTTAGAAATACATGCTTTATTGCTTATCCCCAAGAAACTCTTCACATTATTTATTTTATGAATGTCAAAAAACAGTAGTTGTAGTTATCCAAATAACTAACGAAGCAGTATTTGTCTAAAATAGAAAATATTTTGAAACCTAGACTTGAGTATTTTAACCAAGAACAGGGGATAAAGTTCATTTTATATGTAGGATGAAACAGCAAAACCTTTTAGCTAAGGGCTGAAGCAACCATTCACTGAGATTAAAAGTGTTACTGATACTCCTAAAAATCGTAGGTGATTCTGGTATGAGCTAGAGTTACAAGTACAAAGAAGAGGGAAAGGGAAAACAGCTAAGAGCATGTTGTAATTCAAGTAAAAATTTGAAAACAAGGTTTTCACTGCTGGCTAAAAAACTAACGGTTTTGTAAGCAGAACATAGAATTCAGCAGTCTACATACCCTAATTTCAAATGCAAATTTCACTAATATATGAAATGGTTTTTCCATACATATAGTATTTATTAACCCTTTACCATAACTATGGTATGTATGTGTGTATATATATATATATATATATATATAGGGAGAGAGAGAGAGAGAGAGAGAGAGAGAGAAAAAAATATATACATACTATTACATGTACCATTTTACTGAGAGAATTCATACCTGACCCTGAGGGACTTCATCTTTCTTGTCTCTGTCCATCATAGGAATAGGTTGAATACCCGTTTTCTTCATTTCATCACCCTGGAGAAAAGCAAATCAAGACTAGTGAGATCTAAATTATTTTCCATCTTCTATTCTTTGTCAATCTAAAAATCCAGAGTTTAAAATAATGTGTGGTACATCTCTGAGGCAATTTCAGAAAAATGCTTATGGAAAGTGAGGAGAGACTCCTTTTATACATTCACCTAAATGATAATGTAAATCACAGATGTTAAAAATTAAGACTTTAAGTCAATATACTTATATTTTCCTTATTTCCAAGTATGTCTCCATAACAAAAAGCAACTGGAAGAATAAAACCAAAGATATTCTATTCTGTTCTATTCATACTTGCTCTCATCTTTCAAAACATTACCTGTTTAAAGTACCATCATACAATGACCAGTAGAACACAACTCAACAATGCAAGGAAAAGCTGGAGTAAAACCAGATGAATTTATAATATGCCCTCTTTGTCAACAATTTGGTCTTTTTCACCATATTACTTTGAAGAAGTTGCCTGTCAAATAATTGTCTTTTCTGTAAGTATATTATCTCTCTACATTCATGGGAAGAATACTGGGAAAGATGCTGTATATCCAAAGGCCAGATATATGTAATATACAAGAGAAAACTCTCTCCCTGTATTTCACCGTTTAACAGCAGAGCAGCTAGAACACATTTCTGAGCCCTATACTGGGCCTTGAAAACAATTACTCCTTAAAAATCTGTAAGTAGCTGGCTACTTTCCATAACAAATTGAAGTTTTCCAAGTCTTATGCCTCAACTGCATTGCCAAAACACCACAGATGTTTAATCTTGAGGGGTAAAGGCAACTACAGCAATGGCTGGTTTTGTCTACTGCCCATATCTGAGATTCCCAAGTGATCTTTAAATTACTAATCTTATATATTGGCAAGGTTTTGGTAGTGGGGGAGGCTAGAGGGGTGACTTTGGTGACTTCTGTGAGAAGATGCCATACAGAACCAACACCAGCACAATGAGGGCTGCTATGGAGAAAGTTAACTCCAACCCAGCCAGACCCAACACGCTTTAGTTAGGGAGAATGCTTATGCAGGATCACTGCTCATACATACAATATTTCCTCATCTGTGTCCTTTAATGTGAGATTCAACTTACAGAGGTTTAGCTATCTGAAAGCTTGGGACATTCCCTAAGTCTTTGTTCTATCTTTCTGCTACAGTTATTGAAGGCATGTCCAGAACACATTTAATTACATTCTATAAGATTCACAAAGCCACATTTTAAGTGCCAATGTGTCTTTCCAAGGGAGGATTTTGCTACCTTTACTCAAAGAGAATTTTACATTACAATAAATTGACTCTGGTCTGAGCAGAGCATCTTTCTGTTTGAGTGCCTTGCAAGTACCTTGAATCTAGAAAAAATGGGGACTTCTGGAAGTCAGTTCCCTCTTGCATATTTGGCCCCAACATCACTTGTTAACTATGATCCTGTTCAATTAACCAGGAAGCTACTTTTTAATTCATGTTTATATTATTCTCTGCACTATTTCTTTCACCAGGTAGTTAAGAGAGCCTCAAATCATGGAATGTAGTCTCTGTTAGACATTTTGCTGTTGAAAAAAACAAAGGCAATGGCCTCCTTCCTCAGCTGAGGGGGAAAAAAAGATGCCTGTACCAATTCCAAGCATAGAAAAATTGTTATTTAGGAACTGTAAGCAAATATTGCCTTCATATGCCCCCAGTAAATGATATTTAATTTTTTTCCATTTGGTTGAAGTACTGCGATTTACTGATCCAAGGCTGTCTGTGGCTACCATAGTCTCAATGATAAGAACCTTAACACTAAACCATTTAGCATCATATGATTTTAAGCAATTTGATTAACATAAAATTAAATGCCTGAGAAACCCTTGAATTCAGAACTTTGAGAAAGCTTTCCAGCCTCTGACTGAATATAGCAAAACTGAACAAATCTCGGATTTATGTTCACCCTTTCACATGAGCTAGAAACACAAGTTTTTTATGTTCAGTATGAGAACATATATATCATACACTGTTATAAAAAATACTGCTTTTATCCTCACAGTTATGATCATGATCAGGAAGTTAAAGTTGAAATTTTAACCCAAGAAGTTTGTATCATACTTGCAGTACAGCTCTAATACATGGCTGATAAGTCTCTTAAAAAATACTGCAGAAAGGGTTTAACAACCACCTCATATCACACACACACACACACACACACACAAAATCACAGCAGACATATTTCTACAAGTTTGTAATCCTATCTAATCCTATGTAATTGATGAGCAACATATTGTTTTGCTTGAATTGTAGCACTCAGAAAGTTTCATGTTATCAAGGCAGAACTTAGCTGAAGACACCAGCTATACTAGGCTTCAATGACAAAAAGATCAGTGTGACATACCACAAAATTGCTGCAACCTCTTCTGGAGTTATTGTTTTAGTTAATG
>JAWWLV010000121.1:30614288-30642866 GCA_035041135.1 Platyrinchus mystaceus | reverse complement strand
GTCCTGGCCACGGCATCTGCTGAGCTAGCAACCTCGACTTCCGCGGCAGTCACAGCCCCAGCCCCCGCAGCCGCTGGGACCAGTCTTTGCAGGGGCGGCAGCGGCGGCACCCATCCCGTCCACGGCGGTGGTTCGGCCCCCCCCCGTCCCGTCTGCACTGCTGGCGGTGCAGGCGCAGTAGAGGGCTTTGTTCCCTGCTTCCCTGCGGGGGTTTACTTCTGCCACTTCTGGCTCTGAGCCAGAGACTGCTTCAGGTCAGTGTGTGTGGTTTTTAAGTTTGAGGACCCCTGTTCTAAGCCTTCCATTTTATTATTATGTCTTTTCCATTTGGTGATTTAATTTAAAGTTTGACTCTTCTCCTTTACTCACATCTCTGTAAACCTCATCCTCCTACTCAGGATCCCCCAGACTTCACAGGATCCAAGATCCAGGGTGTTTCCCTCCCTCAGAACAGATCCAACACTTAGTTTTATTATTAAAGACTGTGGTTGTAAGTGGGCAGGGAGAACCTCAAAACTTGGGCATGGATTTACAGCAAATCTGCCACGGCTTTTTCAGGAGCAGACCTGAAAAATATGTCTAGAATTAGGAATCTGATTAATTCTCCTTCCTCAAGCTTTCTACTCACATCCATTCCTCTATGGGAACCTTGACATACACTCTGCCCAAGCTGACAATAAAACTCTAGCATAGAAAATGTACTTGTATGAGAGCTGATAGCTCTGATGAGGTGTAGTAACTGATACCATCCTGTCACCTACCTCTAGATCAGTGAAAAGCCCCTGGTTGTTCTGTAGTATGGCATACATGCAATGTGCAACGGTAACTGCATGCTTCCAGTTGTGGTAGGGCACACGGCGATAATTCTTCTTTACAGACATAGTAAATCGGCATAGCTTTTCAAGTTCAAAGCTAGGAAGAAATTAATGTGGTCAGAGACAAGAGATAAGAACAGGAAAAACAACCAACAGAGGAGAAAAGATGCTTTTTGATTTACTTTTCTTGCTAGGATTGACTCTCACTGTGGATTACTCATTGAATGACATGAAGAGTCATTCATAGAATCATAGAATCAACTGGGTTGGAAAAGACCTCCAAGATCATCAAGTCCAACCCTTGATCCAACACCACCGTGGTTACTAGACCATGGCACTACCACATCCAGTCTCATCTTAAAAACCTCCAGGGATGGTGAATCCACCACCTCCCTGGGCAGCCCATTCCAATGTCTGATTATTCTCTCTGTAAAAAATTTCTTTCTAATATCCAACCTAAACCTCCCCTGACAGAACTTGAGACCGTGCCCTCTTGTCCTACTGCTGGCTGCCTGGGAGAACAGACGGACCGACGCCCACCTGGCTACAACCTCCTTTCAGGTAGTTGTATTTTGTATACTTGATTGAAGCAGTAAAATATTATTTTTTCAGAGGAACAAAAAATGTAATGAGTATTATAGACTTTTGTTTGAAATCCTCTCTGGACAGGACAATTATACATTTTATAGGTAAATACTTAATGACACAACCTTACTCTTCAATATACTAAAAATCAAATTTTAGTCTTAAAATATCTGTATTTGTTTCAAAGGGTTGAGAAGTTTGGTTCTTTCAGAAATTAAATACCAGTCCAGTCCCAACAGCCTGTTTTTCAAATATTTTCCTTCTTTTGTTTCTTTAACTTTATACATGAAAGCTGAGACTCATTTAAAAAACATCAAGTAGATATCAATTCCTTCTCATTGAAGTCACACTTTGAAAGGAAGAGACTGGGAGTCAGAAATGGAAGAGAACAGAACCTAGCTGAAAATTTGAACCCCAATCCTGCATCCACAGCCATTCAGTCAGCAATGGAAACAATCTAACTACACTGAGCAGTAGAGAACTGTATTTAGAACAGTCACCCACTTTGCAGCATTGAGGAAGACAGAAAGACTCACCCAGTTAGTAAGAAAAAATGAAGCACCAGCCAATGTTTCCCAAATGTTGCTCCCTTTTGTAGGGAGATACTTCCCCTTTCAACTGACCACCTACAGATTTTTTTCCTTTGTTTCAGCGATGGGACATACTTAGCCAAGAGACTACTGATCTTAGTAATGATAATGGTCACTGAGAGAACGGACAATAAATGAAGCATTTCATTCGAAAATAATTCACTTCCATAATTAATGCACAACTACACAAATAACTGATTTATTTAGCAAGATAAGATCTAACCTTGCTTTATTTTTACCATATAATCTATTAATTTCAGCAGTTGTATATTTGAAAAATCAGTATTCACAATCCTTCTCTCCTTTTTGGCAAGAATGCCTTTAATGTCTTCACCATCTTCTGTCTGAAAAGCAATCTCATCTCAGAACCAAATAATGCTTCTATATATTGGAAGGATGACTGTTTGGATGATATCATGAGTTCTTTAACCTGACTGTTCCCAGACTTTATTAACAGAAGACCAAGAAGCTGGGACAGGAAATCCAGCTTGCTTATTACATCCCTGTACAGAATAGACATAGTAAACAAATGTCAAAGAAAATAGACCTTGAATTAGAAAACAATTATCTCAAAATTTTTTAACAAGTAAACCCCCACAGAAATAACACAATTAAAGCAATAAATCATATACTTCATACCAGGCTGTCCCACAGGACTGGTGAACCATGTAGACAAAAATGGCAGGCCAGACATCCTCATATGGACTGATATCAAAATGGTATCTAAAAAGAAAGGTTCATCTTACTAAAGACCAACACCTTTTCATTCTTACTAAAAGCAGGTGAAAATGACTTGGTAATGCATATGCAACAACATTCACTTGTTTCTGAATACACACAGAAAACTGAATTTACAGGCTGTATTTTCCAGTAACATTAAGTTATATATTTCTGCTAAGGTCAATGGAACTATGCTCATAGGATCATAGAATCATTTAATCATTTAGGTTGGAAAATACCCTTATGATGGTGTCCAACTGATTGGCTTTGTTTAGTTAACAGAAACATAAATCTTTATTTAAGGATACATTTTTTAAGTAATAGACAAAAAAATCTCAGGGATGATGAGGGTTTTACAGGCCCTCCTAAAGCATTCCAGTCTTTTCTCCCAGGAGTTGTAAACATGGTGTCTCTAATAATATATTTACTGGCCTTCTTTTTCAATAATTTCTGTCACAAATTGTGTGAGACTTGCTTTAATTTTGATAGAGGAAAACAAACAGCTTTTATTGGCTAATAGAAATCAAGATGAAACTTAAAGAATTAAACATTTAATAACACATTTTTTATGTTTCATTAGCCGAAGACTTCTCCTCTCTCCTGATATCAATATTTGGGCCTAATATGAGGGACTTGGGACAGCAGGACTGTTTGTCCTTTGATTTATTAACCCTTCCCCTGCACCTTCTGTGCTTCAAGTCCTCTATTTCCTGTCCCTGGAACTCAACTAACCACTTGCGTGTAATGTGGCATAATGAACAGCACAGCAGGTGTGAGACAGCTGAAGGTAGCTGAATTGCTTGGAAAATGCTTAAATATATTCAGATTGCTTGAACTAGAGGATGCTAATATAATTTAGAATGAAACCTGTCATCTTTACAAGTAAAATTCATTTTTTTTATGAGGAGGTGGGTTATATAATATCACCTAACAAAGCACAAGAAATTGTATTGCAAAGAATAAGTAGTCCTGCAAGCTGCTAATGCACGGGATTTAAGCAAATCACTTCAGCATGTAATGAACTTTAACTATAAGCATTCCCTGTTAAGCACAGGCTTGTATTCTTTGTTTGCTCACAGTTATAGTGTTCAGTGCTGAACACAAGCAAACAAGTCTGGAGATTAGGTTTACAAAAGGAACTTAGATTTTGTGACTCAATAGCTGACTTTAGGCACCTGTTCACTAGAGTAGAATTTACTGTCCTGGACCAGAAAGACTGACTAAAAAAATATGATGACACACTGTTAGCATTGAGTGGGCATTGACTAATAAAACACAGATAGAGGCACATCTTCAGCACGTAGCAGATACTGGAGAGCTGAAAATAACTGAATTATGTCAGAGAAAGCCTAAGAGGCTGGATGGGAAGTCCTCCTCTAAATTTCGGCTGCAACTCTGAACTCTAACACTTGAGATTCATCATCGTGAATTATCATTTTCCCTTCCTTCAAGAAGCACAAGCAGATGTACACACACATACATACTTGAGACTCACAAAAAAATCAAACACCCCCTACACCATCACCCAAACCCAAAAAACACACAACCCAGAACATCCTAGTAACAAGCTAGTATGCATGTGTTTTATTCTAAAACATATCCAAGGGGATGACATCATGCATTTGGTCTTAAGTACTGATGTTCCAAGCTCAGCCTCCTCTCTGGCTCTGAGCTGAGGGTGACTTGGGACTATCAGAATGACAGCTCAGTTCTACAAATCCTAGATAACAACTAATGATTAAAGCAACTACTGTACCTATCCATGCCTGTGGAAAATGCTGCCATTCTGAGTTGGTATTATTTTGTATTTTTGAAAGATAAATTTCGTTCACAGGTCATTAAGTATAACTAAGAAAGCCAGAGATAAACCTCTATGATATTTTGATAGTTCAATAATAAAAGTGCTTCCTACAAAACACTCCACTACAAATAGGAAAAAAACCCTGTCTTTTTACCATCCTGATACAATATATAATTTTTGCTATATGAGAAAAATACTTACAGCTCAATTTCTTTATAAATATGTGGAGGCAGTGTACAGTGCATGAGGTTTTGCCACTCTTCTGCTGTACAAACGCTATGGTAGGATAACTTCTCCATTGTTACACGGTAAATACACTCTGAATGACGAATTCTGTGGTACATCTGAAAAAGGGAAGTCATTTATGAATGTGAAATTTTAATAAAGGAAAAAAAATCCTGTCTTCAAGCACCGATTATTAAAATACACATCTGCAAAAATGTTAGTGCTTTCGGCTGCGCAATTTCACACATTAAAAAAGTGACAGATTATATGAAATTCAGTACTTCTAGAAAACTAGGCCTTTTATCACATCATTCTGCATCTGCTTACTCGGGTAAACATCCAAGGCTCAGCTGACATTCCACTGCATTTGAGCTCTCCCAAGAAAAGAATCAAAGTTCAGGAGTCAGAAACAGAGCTAAGACCCTTGCAAAATACTAACAGAAAGAAAACCAGTAACTATTCAGTTATTAATTGGTACAAATTACTGCTATCCGTGCACAGTAAAGAGTATGTGAGACGTTTATCATACCTACATTACTATTCAATATGAAAAAATAAGTACAGTTAATTATTGAGATGTTCAGACAATTATTGCAGACATGGCATGGTTTGTAAACAAGTCAGTTACTACTAAAACAATCCTTGGAGCAGTATGTCCTGAATGGTAACATTCACCATCTGCAAAGAGTGAATTCAAACACAACTGAGTGACTGCAAAGTCCCAAGTGTAATTTATATGCAGGTCTCTCTACTTGCATTGGCCCATATGAAACAACTTTAAGTAACTGTTAATAAAATTTTCTGCTCCAGTGTACCAATAGCATGATACTGGTAAAATCACTTAACATAAATCACCAGGCTTAACTGGCATTGCATTATATCTTACCTCCCATGAATATACACAGTTTTTCTGCACTGCATTTTTACTGAATTTATTGCATTTTTATATCTATATAGTAATGATCATTAAATGTCTATGTGTCTTACAGGAATAGGAATTTTTGAGAGGGTAAAGGGTTTGAGGACAAAAAAAGCTATCCACTGTTCTCTAGAAGCATGGATAATTATGAGTATACACCATAGCACATAAAGGTATAAATTGATCTCTGAGTATTAAACATATGGAATTGAAAGAATACATAACAACTCCATCTCCCAGTTAAATTCGTAAAACATGTAATCTGAACTTATAAAAGTAAATAAGAATCATACTTTCTAAAGGAAAAGAGAGGACAGATACCATTCACATTTCAGAGCTTGCTCTCTCACTTTAGCTACTCAAAATTGATGTTTCCAGAGTAAGCTTATTTCAAAAAGGATCAAATGAATCCCTATCATCCTCTTAAAATAGAATTATTCAGCAAGGAATGCAATGATTCCTGTTTTCTTGTTAATACAATGAAACAGATTATGAATCATTTTAATAATCTGCAACATAAAAATACCTAAGTATTCCCATTATAACAGTTTAAAAACTGTAAATAAAACTTACATTAGCACAGTGTAAGGCTAAAGCACAAAAGACTGCAAACATTTTAAAGTTGTTCTCATCAGTTTTAGAGAAGGCACTTCCACTTATTTTGTTCACCATCTGCACAACACCTATTACACTTCCTCGGCTTACAATAGGCATGCACAGGATATTTCTGGTTGTGTACCCTGTGTAGAGGTCTACTTCTCTGGAAAGCCATAAAAGAGAAAGAAAAAGGGAAAAGAATTAGTATTATCAATTAATATCTATTCCTCTATTCTCAGAAATATTGATGAACAATATACTGAATTGTTTCAAAGTAGTTGTAATTAGTACATCCAAGAATTTCACCTCAAAAGCCCTCAAATATTTCCATCTACTGTGTCATACTTAGAAAGAACTTTTTAATTCTTTTAATCTCCATTTGCAAGGTAAAAAATTAATATTTCCTCAAACACAAAGTAAATTTTTTCATAAACGTAAAGAACATTCAAGTATTTTTAGGAATGCTATTTGTTAATGAAATGGTTTGTTTTCTCCCCTGAAACTAATCACATTGCAGGGAGACTAATAATGAAAGTTGGTGACAATCTAAATAAATTTTTCTCCATTGTATTTATATTTGATAAAAATAATACTTTTAATTTGTATCTTAAAGATACCTCTGAAGGCTAAAGCAGTTTGCCTCCTCATCAGAGGATCACAGCTCCATGAATCCATATGAATATGAAATGTAAGTGGTAAATTTAACTAAAAGGTTTGATGAGCTGTCTTCCCCTCCCATGAACAACATCCTACCTGTTAAAGCGTGGATCTGCATAGGCATCAGGGATGTTAAGGACTTCTCCTGTTCTTGCCACTTGACCAGCTATTCCTTTTTCTATAGAAAATCTGGAGAAAATAAAAATGTGTATCAGCCACAATATGAGCTACCTGAAAAAAACATTTTTCCAGTGGAGTCTGTCTCAGACACAGTAATGGGCATTTGTTCCCAACCAGCGCCATTTTGTTGCTTTGGGGAGAAAAATCTTACAAGACAACAACTAGTAGTACATAATAAAATTAAAAAGCACAAACTAATAGATACTTTCTGAAAACATTTTATATAACTACACAGTTCAATACAAAACATTTTATTATATGACCATTTTTGAGGCGAAAATTCAAAATCTTCAATAACCCTGGGGGTTATCCCTAATAAGCATAACATTTGTACAGAATCTGAGACTTCTGTTTATCTTTACAAGGTATTGATTTTATTATCATTTTTACATATTCATTTTTTTCTCTAGACACAACACAGGTAACACGGAGCTTGTTTCTTCACGTGGGGGGTGTGTGTGTGGGTGTGTGTGGGTGTGTGTTTGGTAAAATAAAATTTTGAAAAAGACCAGTGGAAATTTCAAAGCTAAAGATGACATGCATTTGCTATGTAGACTTTGGAATAACTAGCTTGTTTCATGACACTCAAACAATGCCACGATACTAACTGCATCCCTTAATCAGCACAAGGAAATTAAACACAACAAATATATTTCTGAGTTGAATTAGAAAAATCTACAAGTCTGTCTTGTGAGGAAATAATTTTCAATTCTTTGACATAAAGCAGTTATTAAATACAAACAGAACAGAACTTATGGAGAAAAATATGTAAAAACATGTTGAAAGAATCGTATGTGGAACACTTTGAAGTGTAGCTGTACCCTGATAATACCCTGGTTCCCATCGAAGTTAGCGATAAAGCTATCAGGATTTCACCCTGCACACCTGACTTTAAGTTATTGTCT
Organism: Platyrinchus mystaceus; assembly: GCA_035041135.1. Taxonomy (NCBI): domain Eukaryota; kingdom Metazoa; phylum Chordata; class Aves; order Passeriformes; family Tyrannidae; genus Platyrinchus; species Platyrinchus mystaceus. Next base: position 30,634,872 of record JAWWLV010000121.1, on the reverse strand, counting down.
GTTTCTTCTTATGATAAGTACATCACACTAACTTAAGACTCCTTCCTGATGACTCACTCAGTATCACTTTCTTACAGATATTTAAGTTGCACTCCATTTTCAGTATACAGCATCTGTGAAATGGCTCACACTTTGCACTCAGAACCAACATTTCAATAACATACAGAAAAGACAGAATGATATAAACAATAAAAACAATTATCAAGAAGGAGTATGAAAGTGTATGTTAAAGCAGGCCAACTTCTTTAATTTACAGCACCTTCTTGCTTGTCAGTATGCAAATTGCACCAATTTTGACTCCTTCTATTCTCACTCACACAATAGTAAGTGGGAGGTAGTTTGTCTAAAGGAGTCTAAGCAACAATATGAATCACATCTCATACTGGCCCAGAAGTTTAAAAGTATAAGGAGGAAATCAAAAAAGTTCTGACAAAATCCATACTGAATATTTTAGCAAAATTTTAGTGTAAAATATTTAGTCATACACTTCTTTCCTTTTAAGAAGCTGCACATTTGAAACCTGTGTGCCTTTGGAAATACTGATCTGTATCTATTAAGGACTCATAATTTTTGAAAAGTGAAACATGCTATATTTATTTTGTTGGTTTTTTTCTTTCTTTAAAAAAGCACGTAAGTGTAAAAATTATATAACTGTGACATGAAGCAGAAACACACATAAATTTAGGCAGAAAATTCTGTGCAGTCATTAATGGGCCATACACATTTTCAGATTAACCACTTCAAGCATACGTCAGTATCAAAATTTTTTAAAAGTTTCAAAATAATCTAAATTAACATGAGAAAAGTAAAACTAAATTACTGAACTTGAAATCTTCAAAACCAGTGACCAATCCATTCGTCATTCTACATTTGTCTAGTCCATCCATAACAAGAACAAATTGTGATTTCCTTGCTTTGGGTGTGCTTGAATTGCACAAATTTCAATTCCTCTTGGGAAAAAAGTCCCAAACTGGCAGACTATGGATTAGGTGCACCATTACCTGCACCTTTACCTACCTCAGAACACCTCTGTTTTTTTCCCAACATGATTTCCAAAAGGACCGCCTCCGGAAGACGGCATTTCCAGGAGTGACGTTATAGCTTCAGAGACGTTGTTTCGATGGCACTGCAATGTCATTCCCAGAAGTACTACCTTCTGGAGGCGGGTCCTGGTGGGAATGATATCACAGTATGACAAGTATTGTCAGGGTACCTGCAGATAGGCACAGAAACTGGGTAATAAAATGCCTGCATGTCTGCTGTTACAATGAAACTGCATTCCTCTGCCAGCTGTTCTTACCTTATTTCTTTGGTCTTCTTGAAGACAGGTTTTCCATCATTTTCTTCTCCAATATCAAAAAGGTCTGAATACAGTTCCTTATTTTTGTGGTCAACCTGGAAGAGTGCACACCTATCTGCATTCACCAGGTTTTTTGCATATATCTACAGACAAAAAACAAAAGTACGGTTAATGGTCATGAGTTAGATCATCCTCAGTCATTTATCTGACAAAATCCTAAGTCACTGCAAGATAAAAGTTTTGAGAAATTATCCACTACGGAAATCTGTTTGAAGGAGCAATCTTTGAGAAGACAATTCAAAATTAAAGACTTATTTGATATTGTTTTTCCAATTAAAGTGTTCCTCTCTTTGAGAAATGCAGGAATATGTTTAGAGACTTGAATATTTGCTAAAAGAAAATAGGCTTTCCTATTAAATTGTTTTTCAACTACAAGGAAGGCTTTTCAAAATAGTACCTTTCCTCTTTCTATGTTTTGATACTATTCATCTTGACTTGATTTTAAATAGGTAAGTTACACTAAGACCTAAGAACACTTTTGGCTTTTTGACTTCATCTTCAATGCAAATATATTGGCATTGAATATCCAGCAAAGACAGACGTAAAAGAGAGGGTAGTGTTTGTTTTTAAAAAAACTCAATGCGCCTGTAATAAATAACAATGAACGAATGATCCTTGTGAGTCCTTCCCAACTCAGAATATTCTGTGTCTCTGTGATTCTGTGATTAGAAGTGTCATTATAGATTGTCCTGTGTATGGATTTCCCATGGGAAATGCCTGCACCCTCCTAATGCCAGGGACAGACCTTGTACAAAAGCTGAGGATTAGTAATTTTACATGAACTGACCAAGCCCACAAGGTACCAATCATAATCAAGAAAGTACCACAGTACAGCAATAGACTTGCATGGTCTCTATCATACTTTGAATCAACAAATATTATCTTTGTGAAAATAACTGCCAGGAGCACTGAGTATCAGAACAGAATCTTGTCCTGGGAACACGGTAGCTCTTCACTGAAATATTTCTCAGACATACGATGGCCTTTCTGAGAACAAGAGGAAAGAGTAAACCAAAATCAAACAAGGACCACTGAGCTAACTTAAGACGCAATATGCAAGCTCAAGAACCTGCTCTACCCAATTCAGATAGGTCTCTTATGTTTCTTATCTGTTCAGGATATATAGTAGCTGCATGGTAGAGCATGATCTGAGGTGGATCCTGCTCAGCTTTGTGTATAATAGCCACCTAGTTGTTCAGCTAGAGAAAGAGGCTGACAACATATTGATGTGTAATGCATGCAGATAGCACGTCTTAAGAATTCACAAGACTTCCATATGAATTATCTCCCCCACCCCTTTTCTCTTGTCTTTCAAAAATAAAACCAAATCCATAAAGTATTTCATTTCACATTAATGCAGATAGACCTTGGCAGGAAAAAAAAAACCAAACAAACAAAAAAAACACAAACAAACAAACAAAAAAAAAACACCTATGAGATGACAAAAATTAATTGAGAAACTCTAATTCTGTGTCATGGGAGCTGTGTAATGGAAACTGCACAGAAGCCATCTAGATCAACTTGCAGGGCTCTGCCATACAGACAGAATTTGTGGCTTCTACTGCATTTACTCCATCAGAGCAGTAGAAAGTCAGGGAGACTGCAATCTAAGAGGTAACCTTTGTGAAATTTTTCCCCCTCAGAGCATTAAGAAGTCTAAAGATTTCAACCACTCACACCATGAGTGTGAGTGAACAGAATCTGACAAAAAGGACAAAGGATCCAGTAAATGCTTCTTTACAATATTCAGAAATGGTATCAGATTCCTTAACAAAAACAACAGCCCAGCGTTGATTTTATACAATTAAACTTTTATGCTTTTATGCACATGACTCAAGAACATACCTTGGTAACGACTCATGCTTTTCAAAAATGATTGCTTAAAAACTACCAATTGAGAGAAATAGTTAATGGGATGAGAGAGTCTTACTTCTCTAAACTCCTAGCTCAAGTCCAGGCTAGTGGCTGAAGGGGAGTATCAGTACAAAAAGTATGTTTTGCACTATCAGTAGGGAGGCCAGGGATCACCTTTTGCATAAGCTGCTTGCAATTACTTCAAACATATTGGTAAGAAAATTTCTAAGGCAATATTAACTTTTGCTTTCCCTCTTAAAACTATGTTCAAAACCACCATTATACCATTAGCTTCACTGGGAGACTTTAATGAAAATAAAACCAAAAAGAATGGAAAAAACCCCCTATATTTATTTCTTTATTATTGCAGGAAAAAATCAAACCATAAGTGCAATCGCCAAAGGGTAAAGTAGTGAGGTGAAACTCTCTGCTGAGTTCCACTCCTTTCTCACTGTGAGACACAGAACAAGCCACATAATGATAAAATCATACTCCCATAAAATAAACGTATAAACACATAATTCAGTTAATTTGTTCAAGAAAGAGACAAAAGCTTAAGAGGAAACATGACACAGGTAAAAATGCAGAATCATGATGCAGTCAACTGTTGGAAAAGATGATGAAAGAGTAAGCATATTTTACTGCCAATTGTTTTCCACCAGATCTCTAATCATGGGGAGGAACAGGGAAGAATATCAATATTTGTTCTCAGTGCCATATGTTATGTTACACCAGGTTTTTTAAATGTTAAGCTATTTTTAAGCAGTTCATTTAAATTGGAAAAGTCAGTGTTCAGAAATGTGTCCTATGTGCAGATTTCTTGACTGTGTACCAACTAGAATAAGACAAACACCGCAGAATATTTTCCATTACTAATTCAAGTTTCTAAATAAAACCACTTTAATGTTGTTTGCATTCTAACTGTGTTGTCTTTGTATATTCCAGCTAAGAATATCACTTTGAAGACTGGAGCAAGTATCAGAGTACTGTTGGAAAGTAAAATTTTGAATACACAACTTTAAACAATGGTATCACAGACCTGATTCAGGAAAAAGAACTGAAGAATGCAATGAATGTACCTAAAGCTAAAAAGCATAATTCACATATCAAACACTCAAAATGTGCTACAAAGAACCAGTCCATATGCATTTCTAAACACTATTCAGGAAACAATTCTGAATTCAAAATTGATTATAATCTGCTTCTGAACTGTACTGTAATTCGCTAATTTGTTTTTTCCATGGAAATAACGAAGCACTTGCTTTAGTGGTTTCTATAAAACATTGACTGACTGTCACTCTAGCTATGGGTGTAGTTTTGTAAAGCAAAGGGATGCAACATCTTACACATCTCATTCAGCAACTGGAACAAATACTCTAGGAGTAATGTTTGATCTCTAAGCCTTGCTACAGACAGTAACTTCTTCAGCAGTGTTTTGCAGTAAATGTAGCAAATTGAATTTAGGAAGTAGGAATCAATACAACAAGCTGAAACAAAAAGAAAATCAGAATTCTTTCTGTTACAAATGTTCAAATCTTCTCTGACACACAAGAGTAACTATTTAGTTCAGAGACAGTCATGTTTCATTACTTAGGAAAGCTGTAAACTGAAGCTGACCTTTGCCACCTTTTCCATATAGACATGTTAATACTGTTTGTATTATATGTTCATTACAAATAGCTCATATATTTCAATGACATAATGTCTTCAAGGAAAGGACAATGAAGGACTTTAATAACTATGACTACTAAACTTACAAGTGAAAAAGACAACTTACCATTATATGTTCAAGTAGAGAATCTATTGCAACTATATTATCAAAATACGTTCTGCAGAGAAAGAGAAGTCAGTAAACATTCACATTTAGTCAATCTCTTCTCAAATGGGTATCACGGACTCTTGTTTCACTCTGGTTTAATAGTGGAGCCAGAATAAGTGAGGACAAAGCACTGCACCTTGAAAATTACTGACTGGTTCACTACAGCACAAAGGAATTAAGAAATGGTCCTAGCTCTGTTTTCTTAAACCATTATTCTACAGTGACAGAACAGTAGAATATTCTTCATTATACATAGAATTTTCTCTGTAAAAAAAGGAAAAGACTACCAAACATTGCCTACCACGAACCGAATAAGCCCCTGCTTAGGAACACCAAGAATTTATCACAGTGCTTTGTCACATCTGACACACTGAAAATTTTAAAAGCAAAAGGAAAAAAAAGCAGTAGAATAGATTTTAAAAAATCCATTTCTTTTAAAATAATAAAATATCTCATTAGGTTAGGTTTACCCATATTATGTACTGAGAACTGAATAAAACTACATAGCGTAGCTAAATCCACCTCATATTATCCAACTTTTAACACTATTTAAAAGGCAACAATTTAAAAAACTCTTAGTAGGTCTTCTATATCCACCCAGGTGCTGCATGTTGAAGAAAGAGGATGATTTTGTAACTTAATAAGAAGGAAACTCGGTTTCACAGCTAAGTGGTAACTGTTCAAGAACAGTCAAGAACATTGAAAGATAAAGGTCAAACTTATTAGTAAAAGAAGTCTAAATCTTCCACATGCCAAGTCTTAATAACCCTCGGATTACAATGTTCCAAGCAGAGAGAAAGGCATTGTCCCATGGCCTTGAATATATATACAGCTCAGTTCTGTTTGGGTCTAGTGAAAGGAAGTACATAATACACTAGTCTTACATTGTCAGGGACATGAAGAGGTGGAGCACTGCATACTCTGCCCTTTCTAAAATATTACAGAACATGTCCCAGTGACATTGCACACTAACAATTTCCTCACTGAATAGGAAACCCTCTTTTCATGTAAGAAAAGGTACAGACCGCTTCTAAGAGGAAACTAATTATTTTCCTGCTAGTATGTCTTTACCTACATGAAGTTCATAAAGTTATTATTAAATGATATCCCAATTTGGTGTTTCAAGACAGGCTTTTTTTGGTTTTGGTGGGTTTTTTTTTAACTAAAAAATTCTAGCAATTGATGAATACTTCTGCATGAGAAGTATTTTCTTATAGAAAGGCATAACAAATATTAGTAATATTTATCTTAAAAAATTAAAACTATTAAAAAGTTCTTTAAAACAATCTCAGTACTATGCCAGTGCAAGAATAAATTGCCAGTCCATAAATCTGGGTAAATTAATCCAGAGATTTCTGGTAAATTAGCTCAATATGGATGTTAGCAACATAAAAGCACCGTGCGTGCACCCTTTAGGAAACATACTCTAAATTACGCTGAAATAATAAATAAATAAATAAATAATAATAAAAAAAGGTCTTCCTGAGAAAAAAAAACTAGGAAAAACTTCTGGATACAACCAGCTTGCCCTCCTTGCAAGGGGCAGACTCCTCCCTGTGGTGTGTCACTCCCCATTCCAGCTGGGTCAGCTTGGCTGCCTAAATTCCTGAGCAATGGCATAGGAATCTTGGACATCCTCTAATCTCATCAGTTTGAGAATTGTTCATCAAGACCCACAGAAGTGTTTGTAGCAAAAATTCAAGACATCTCGTTTTTCCACAGTATCATCAGTACTTTGTGATGCACTTAGAAATTCTTCTACCAACTAATTTCATGAAACACTGTTAACACCCCAGACTGTGATTTACTAAAAGTACAACTCTGGTTTGTCTTTTAATTTATTAGCTATTTTTTCTCTTGAAAGATCCTAATAGCAGTGACAACAAAAAGGGATGAAGGAACAGCAGATCATCTAAGACACTAAACTAACTTTGCAAGTGTAAGCCCAAGCTTTCACACTCTTACTGTGTTTTCAATTTAATCTTGCCCTTATTGTCTCAAGAAATTAAAAGCAAACATATTACATGCAGTTACAGTCCTTAAAAATGAAAAGAGAGCCTTCAGACAACGCAGGAGAAGAACAATCACGTGGTAGCCCTGATTCTTCAAGGATTTGACCCTGAAGTCCCGGTATTTATGCATCCATGTGTGTGTATACACACATGTCCAGAAAATTTTACCGGGGAGGGAGAGAGGGAAAGCTGAAGCATGCTAACTAACTTTTCATAAAGTCCTTTCAAGCCTTCTAAAATTGCCATGAAAAGAGATGCCAAGCCTATTTGTTACTTCTCAGAAGACTCGTTTGACTCTGACAGAAGATGTGAAAAAAGGTAAAAAAACCCAAGCAAAAGACCACAAGAACAAACAAGTTCTGTAAGGTATAATCGAATGTCACATTTTCTTCTGCACCATCACCAAAAAAAGAAGTTTGAAAGGTATACACCATTGCAACCCTTTTCATTTGTTCTTGTCCCTGTGCTTAAGTTTTTCAAACACAGGTAGATTGGAAGGTAGAAAATGTCATCAAAATAAACTCATGAGATGCAAATCACACTTACTTTGATACATCAAGCAAGAAGTCATTCAGTTCAGTCTGCTTGGCAAGGCCCCGGCACACCTGGAAGCACAGATCATAGAATCATTTGCACCAGAACACGGATGTCGGTGGGAAACTGACATTCCATCCACTTAATTTGTATGAAAAAATACCACTACTATTGTGTATATATATATATATACATATATATGTGTATATATATATAGGTTACAGCACTGTATAAAATTAAAAGCTGAATTTGTGTGCTGGGTTTCAATCTTAGCTATCTAGCTCCTGAGTTAAAACTCTCAAATGAAAGTAAAATCTTTCTTAAGACTTTTTGAAAGCTGTTGACTGTTACATTTGTTTATGCTGCCTCAGAGGCTGTCACTGAAAGTGGCTATGGAATCAACATCATCTCCTTATCCAGTCCCTCAGCTCTTCTGAGCTTGTCAAATATTTTGTTTCCTTCCTTTCTCATCACACTTTTACCACTTTTTTCCAGGCTTCAAAGTAGCACGTAGACACAACTGTAGACTGACATCAGGCAAGTTTAACCAAGCTAAGCAACAGATGATATATGATCAACTTTGGGAGAAATCAGCATGAATATGAACACTAAAATAGTATGCATACTACTTTTTAGAACAAAAATGTTAGATGAAGCAAAGCCTTCGACTGCATTTTTGCTTCATCTAATTGCATACTGTGTACCTGAAGTACAATTGTACATCTGTATATTACTAGAGCAAGCACTGAGGCCAAAAAACAAGCCTCTACTTGTACTTCTACTTATTCTTTTACAAAAAAGAAAAATACCACTCAGAACTAGTAATATTTTTCATCTGTGTAATACAGATATAAAATGCGAGATCAAAACTCTTGCATTCTTCTCATGCAAAAACCTTGGGAAGGGCAAGCCTTCTGCTTAGAAGAAGGCAGAGAAATGAAAATGAGCAATGAAGAAGTGTAAACTAAACTTTCCATGTGGTGTTTTGTTAGATGTGAAAGACTTCTCAGTTACGGGAAGAGTCATTCTTACAATCTAAAGCTACAACTGCATGCAATTGCAATTCTACTAGCATACAACAGTCTATGCCAACTAATGCTGCCTAAATGTGAATGACCATCTGAAAATCAGTGACTTCCAGCACCAAGGCAGCAAACATTAAAACCTAGAAAAGCAGGAAGCTTTCTGCAAGTCTTCTGACAATTGTATGAAAGACACCTTGAAAAGAAAGAATGTCACGAACTTCCTCCTGTGAGTTGATGGAAGAATCTATTTTAGTATCTTCTCTGAGTTGACAGAATATGTTTAGTTTCAGTGTTACCATCTTCTGCTAGCTGAAGTAGCAAAATCTATTAGAAAAGCTGCTGGGGTTTGCTAGAGCAGCTTTGACACTGTGTGAAGCTCCATTAGGCACCCAGCTAGGGACAGCATGAAGCATCCTTAGTGGCAGTAGTTACAGGACTATGAAGCAGCTAGCGAGGATGGCTTAAAATAGGCTTTTCTAGCAACACCTAAGAATTTTAACCTGAATATCAGAGCAGAAGGAAAGCAATCATTTAGTCTATCAGTTGTATTCTTGGAAGAAAAAAAAAAACCCTGCAAAGTTGTTATAAATCTGCTTTAACTAGTATTTATCTACTTTGTTAAAATTTCTTCACTTTAGTACAAATACTGCTTGATATTTTATGCATAATTGCAAGTGAGGAAAACTAACTCAATGAACACCAAAAATGTTAGCATAGTTTTCCCAGGTTCAGGAAAGGTGCTTCAATCAATGTTTTGGCAGTGACCTCCACTAAAATTTCATCACAATCCATGTTCCTACTAATCAAATTCTGGCAGATGGGATACACAATGAAAAAATGAAAAAACACTCAGACTTACTTGTACTTGATGTATTGCTACTGAAGCCCATGCAAGATTTGCTGTTGCAACCTGCAACAAAAGAGAATTAGCTCTGAAGGAATCTTGAAAACTGCACATCAGTTACATGCTGGTTTTCTCTATCTAGCTGTGATGTAAATTGACTGAGCTGCTTTAGACAGGCAGGCAGTAACAATTTGTGGAAAGACAGTTATTTTGTGAAATTATACTTGTGAGTGTTTCAATTTTAGAGCTTACCAATGCTCTTCAGAAGCAGAATTGGGAACCCGTAAGCTCAAAAACACAACATCAAAACAAACATCGCATAAGCCAAAGGCTTTAAAAATTACACTGTTGAAAGGCATCTGCCACAGAAATTAAATATCCCTTAACAGCCTTCTGGGGCTGTATCTCTTCAGCAATAGCTACTTCCAGCTGTAAACAGGCACTGTTTCTCTCACTACAGTTTTGGTGGCAGAAGAACCAGACTTGATCCCTCAGCTGAAGACTAGTGTTTTAAGTATGACAGTTTCCAGGCAACATTTCAAACAAATGTCATGTAAACTGCAGTTCACTATGATGTGCTACCATGCATAATCTCCTGTCCTTGAAACACAGGAGCTTTATAGGAACACAGAGAACAGAAACACAAAAGGTCAGCTTCTGCATACCCTCCTAGGTACTTTTTTATAATTTTATATTTTTAAACAGAACACTTTGTACACATTTTATAAAAAATGCTAATAGTATCCAAACGCTTTCTGAAACCTGAAAATGAAAAGAATGCTTAAGAACACTCAGAAAGTGACCTTAAAATATTTTTAATTTAGTAATAAAATATCTTTATTTAGCAGCCAGTTCCAAGTAGAACATTCATGAACTTCAGTATGTGAATACAGAAGGTATTTCATATAACATAAAATATTCATATTTTCACAGAACAATGCATGTCTGAGACCTATCTGAATTGTAAACTCATTAACGTAACAGGAAAATTTTAAAAAATAAATACATTGTGTGTAAGCAGCAGAATTAATGAAGCCTGGTTTTGTATGAATGCCTCTTCTTTGTTCTCTGAGCAAGGGCACTGGTGCCACCATACTAATCCAGCCCCTAGCACAACCTCTAGCTACTGGTGAAAAAATACAAGGTGTGACACCAACTTGAAATGACCTTGACTGCCAAATATATATATGTATAAGCATCAAATGAATGCTAGGCTACTTAGCTTACTGATAAACAAAATATATCAATTAACAAATATTGCTGTTGTTTTCCTTCTTTAGGAAGACTAGTTTTTGTATCTCTTACCTGCATATTTCTGTCTTTTTCACACAAATAGTTCCTGTTCAGTACAGCTAAACTTCTCCACATTGCATCTCATACCACTACCGAGACAACACACCTGGCTAGAATTCACTCTGTTTTGTCCTAACCTCTGTGTTCAGGGCCTCTTCCCTGGGGGAGGGTACAGAGAGAAACGAATGGTACATAACACTTTTATGTGAGAGACATCTTAATGTTCAGATGGGACATAACAAGGATCCTCACCCAGACATGAGAGCTAAGATGCACTTCTAACATTTTCAATAAAGCGATAGCCTTTACATCATCTGCTCCATTTTCAAATTCATTTGTATTTGGCTAACAACTCATAACTTTGGACTGACAAATGGATGTGTATGGACAACGCAGATACACAGGCCTTACATGAATACAATAAATCACATAAAGCAGTCATGGAAAGGGGAAGATGGTTATGAATGGGAATATCTGGATGGGGAAGCATCACAAGGGAAACAAAATGCAGAAGAAAGCTTTACAAGGCACACAGATTGGCAGGTCATCCAGGTACCAGCAATTCTACTCATAGTTTCTAAGGACATTTAAATCAGGAGACAAAGTGTGAGTAAATCTTGACAACTCACAGAGATGGGACAGGCTAGAGAGACAAAAGCTATCAACTCCTATAGGCTGAAGGAAAGGCTGACCCAAAACCTTGGTTGTCAACCTTGAGAGAAACTAGGAGACATAAGGGCTCAGCAGACAGCATCCCTTGTCCTCCTGTTGCAAAGAATTCTGTAGGGACTACCTGCTCGTGTCTCTGTGCATGCCTTGTGGAAATAGCATCAAGAAACACGCATCTTGGTGCTCGAGAGTGTGTGGATGCAAGAACAGGAATGAAAGATACCAGAAATTTCTTCTGCTTCCCTTTTCTTTTTAAAAAAAATCACTTTCCCCTCCTGTGAGACCCTCATTGAGACTTGCTATACTGTTGCTACATGTTGCAACATTATGTTCATTCCTTAAGAAATCAGACCAGAAAAGTAAACTGAAATAAATTTTAAAATCTTACCATACTGTAAGATAAAACGTTACTGGACAGCTGAAGTTGAGATTCAGGATAACTCAGCAGTTGCTTTTTTTTATATATAAAGTGATTTTGGTTTTTGACATTTGATTTACACTTATATTTCATTCACCTGCTCTGCACTGATTTATCTAACAACTCTGTATTACAGAGTTTATAATCAGTAAAGAAATCTTGATTCTTTTTTTCCACAAAAGAACACAAGATAAAATTCCTGATGTGTCCTTGTACTTGTATATTTTACCTGCTCTGACTGAAGATAGAAAAAGGTAAAAACACAAGAGAGAGTGCGAGGAGGAAGTTTGGGGTGGAGAAGTGCTGGCCCTCATGGGGAAGTGGCCAAAGCCTGTGCATGAGCTCACCTCTTGGTGACTATGGTGGAAGGCTTCTTTGCCCCAGTGACGGTAAAGCTCCAGGATACCAATCAGGTCACCAATTGCAGTGACAATTGGCAAACACAGAACAGATTGGATACGGGTCCCTGATTCCAGTCCAGTACCTTTGGGAAATCGCTCATCCTAGAAAACATAAACATAATCTGATAAAATGTAAATATCATAACATTAACAGGAAAGATATACTGATGTTTTCCTCCACCGCTTGGCTGATCAAATCTGTAGGAAAATTATAAAATAAATAAAAATTTAAAAACCCTGATCTCTCAGCAAAACATACACATATTATTAAGACATCTACTAAAAAAATGCAATTTCAAAGTCTCGGCATTAATTTACATCAACCGATAACCTTACAGATGTAAAATCAGAGAAAATTCTTTTTTCTCTAATCTCACAGGCAGCAAAGCCAGCACTTCATTGCTAATGCCAGTCCAGATTAAATAAAAACCCAAACAAACCACTCTATGCCGTCACCACCTTTCCCCCAAAAAACCCCCAAAGCCTTTGTAATCATGAAGTGGACTGCTCACATTCCAGTGTTACTGAGTAGACAGCAGTGCTTGCAAGAGAACAAAAATTGAAACCTGAGGCTAATGCTTTAGGTTATATCATTATAACCCTGAATCAACTCCTTAGGAGAAAAATGTGTTCCCAAAAAATAATGCATAAAAAATTATGCAAAAAATTATGCTTACGCATCCTTACGCAAAAGTTACCAAAAAAAAATATCACAGTAATCCTACCAGCTGCTATAAAAGGCCCAAATACAAAACTTTCAGTCTATATAGGGAATGTCTAAGGCTTTATAACTTCACTTTGCCATGTAGGAAAACTCACAAAGACCTTAGAAACCACATGGATATTACAGTCAGTGAGCAAATAACTAGCCAGTGTTAAGTACACAAGACCCACTTTATTGCACATCAGTCCTTCAGTACTTGATTCGTACCAGATGTTCCCGGCAGGCTGTGCTTAGGCAAGACAGACACCCCTTCAAGGCTGATCAAAATCTCTCATTTCTCAAAGAAAACAGCAAGTAATCTCTACTTTAATTACTAAAATGACAATCAATTTGAACAAATGACAGACAAAAGAGTGGGAAGCACTTTGAAACGTGAGCCTTCTCCTTCCACTTTTTAATTCTGTCCTCCCACAAAAAAGGGCTGGCAAGTCTACCTGCACTGGCTTCCTTTTCACTGTTGAGAAGCTCCTAACATCACATGAAGGCAAACCATGCTACCAAAATGAACCTCCCTGTTTGGTCAATGATCCACTGTTATTAAACCAACAAAAAATTCAAAACTCCTCCTCGCTAACCCCCTGATTTTCTTATGAATGTAAAATCAAAACAAAACATACAACCTTTTTATACAAGGATATCATGATATTATCGGAAATTACCAGTAACAATTCAAACCCTGTGTGACTGAAAAAAACATACCAACACATAAAATATTTATAGTCCAGGGTGCATAGAAAGTACTGACTGATACTACAGGGAAAGTAGCTTCTGCATTTTGGTTTTGTGGCTCAGTTTAAGCATGCTCACATTAGGCATCTGGTATTTCGTTTATAGCCCTGGCTTGCCCAATAAAGGTCATACATTTTTTAACAAATAATTTTAAAAATAGAGAACAGCAATGTCCAATTTTGTCCACAGTGTCCAAAGACCATTATTCTGGACAGAACTTGTAAGGATAGGAAACACTGAAGAGATAAGAGAATGTAAAGTTCCTTGGTGTTCTTATTACCAGCTAATCATAAAGTGCTCTCATAAAGTACAATTGAAATACCAGCTTCATACAATTGCATAGATGGAACTAGAGGATGAAGTTTAAAAAATAAATAAATAAAAAAGACGGACATACAGAGTGCCAAGAATTATGACAGTATCGTCTTGGGAATTTCTGACTCCTGTTACAAAGGCCTGAATTTTGATATCAGTTACATTTAATGCACCTTTCATGGAGATCTACTAACACTACAAGCATTCTAGCTTTACCTCAGAGTATGCAGAGATAAAAATCGTGCCTAATAACTAGAATTCTAACTGATTCTTGTGAGTGTGAGCCCTGCATTAAAATCAAATTACTTTGATTGACTATATGAAAGTTGTCTTGTTTGTGATTAGTATTTCAAGAACAGGAGGACAGGAGTTTTGGCTGGCTTTTTTTTTTTTTCTCTCCAAGTGAGTATGGTGACATTACTTCCTTTCTCTTAAAATAATCCAAACCAAACCCCAAACAAAAAACCCCCTTATATTTAGAAATAAATGAAATATTCTTAAATTATTCCATCAGCTTATCCAACCTCAAATTTATTTTCTTGATAGCAAGACAGATGTAAATCCTATCTCAATAAATCTATCTCAATAAACATTTCAACATCAAAACATTCATTCTAAGAACATACTGCAATCATCTCATTAAAAACAGAAAGCTTTTTACCCCCAGAATATCTTCTACTAACAACGTTTTTCTGGATCTGGCTACATAAGCAGATACTGTAGTGCCATGTGCAATGGGGCCTGCAGGAATGAGTCGCGGTTGTCCTTCTTTAGCTCCTGGTGGTGTAAATATACACAGACTCTAGTTAGAAGGAAAAAAGAGAAAGAAAAAAACCAAACCACAATTAGAAAGCATGGTTACTTTTACACTTACTGTGCTACCTATGTAAAGACTGAATAAAGTAGGTAATGTAGGGAAAAACGGCTTTTGACAATGAAAAGTAGTTGAATAAACTCAGCTTAATTCTTCTGAAATTTAAGAAAATACCACTCTAAAGTCACCATTCTGACAGTGGATATGTATTTCAATAGAAAATACTCAAAAAGTATAAACAATATTTAAATTTCTTGTTTATCTTTTTTATGTAATACCACAGAGAGATGACACTACCACCACACAATGTATTACTAATATTCCTGGTAAGAATGGCCACAGGTTATGCTACTTCTTTGTGCTGATTAATTTTGCTATCATACTTTGCTTTCATTCGAGCTGTTTTCTAGAATGAAATACTAAAAGTAAAATTTACGTCTGGAAGTCCAGCATCTACTGTCAGCTGTAGAAAACGAAGTGATGATATGAGGTGCATGCTCTCGTAATTATCCTTTCTTTCATGCACAGCACATTATAACATATACTAAATAATTTAAAAAAAGCCCACACTAAAATGTTCAGAAACTAAGAAGATTAAATATAATGCATCATATGCAGGTACTCCTCCAGTGATGAAGGCACTTTAGTTGTAATGGATTAACAGCATTTTGAAAGGTGAAAGTTGAACTTTATGCTGAGGGGAAAACAAATGGTAGACAAAAAGTATGGAATTCATAGCCAAAACCAGAGGAAAGTCTATCCAAGAAGAATCAGTAGTACAACAGTTGGCATATTGAGTGAGTTCAAAAGAAAAATACTCAAGATTCTGACAAAACCAGTAATTAAGTATTTGTCTTGTTCTTAGGCAGAAAGTCAGTCAGTCTCAAAAATTTCAGCAGAACAAGGAAGTGAGTTTTCCATCCAGTAATTAATTTGCTAATATTGTGGTACAGATAAAATTAAACTGTCTTAAAAGAGAAAATAGAGCTGCCACAAGCTATTTTAGCATGGACAAGTGATTTAATCAATTGGAAGGAATGATACTTCTTCCATGGACTAGTCCTGCTGAATATGAACATTTACTTCAGTTTGATGTCTTGCATTATGGTACAACTACATGAAATATTGAAATATTCTGTTTATTTTTATCCTAAACCTTAACCTTATTCTTCCAACCCATTTATGCTCACAGTTTCTTTGAAGTGTGGTTTTTTGCAGTGAAAAACACTGGAAAAGTTGGAATGTTTACTTTCCATATGAATTACAAGGATTTAATACAAAAAAAGAAAAAGAAAAAAAAAAAAAAGGGGCAATACCCAAACAATCAGAAAACATTACAAAATCAATACATTGAATCTGCCAGAAGAAGCCTGCTCATTTTACCGGAACAAAAAGCTCCATTTATTCTCACTTTTTTGTAATCTAGTAATGATACATATAATTCCTAAATGAAAACTTAATTTCACAGTTACTTGCCTTCACAAGCTTCAGTTCATGTTTTTACATGCACTTAAATAAATGAAAAAGAACATTGTACATAACATATCCAAGAAAAACACACAATGAACTGTAAAAGAGTACATTATTCTAATAAAACTGAAGAAACCACAAATCATTATTTATTTAAATCAGTGTTCTGGTATGAATTTTTTTTTTTAATCAAAGAAAGTAGTGAAATATAAAGGGCATAGAAATACTGAAATACCTATCTTCACAAATGTCTAATCTGCTATGCTATATTTATTATTAAAAAAGTACTTTTATAATAGGAACAGTAACAGTATAACTCATTCCAAACTGAAAAGGTGGTACCCATTGAAGAGTACTGCAAAATTTGGAGATATAAGTAGTGGAATGAGTAAAATTAAATCAACAGGACATAGGAGACCAAAGTTGAATTCTTCAAAGATTTATAACACTTTTATCCACATCATTCTTCTTACTTTTTTAAAAAACATATTTTATTCTTTTTGCCAAGGTAGCAATGCTTGATGATTAGCAAAGTAACTGTGATATTTAAATTATAGATATAAAATGTGCTTTTCCACACTCCTCTCTTGAGTCATGCCCATCACTAAATGCAAAACAATACACAAATCTTTCCCTTCTCAGAAAGAACTTCTCAAAACAGAATACAAGAAAAAGAGACAGAAAATCAAACAGCCACTTCCATCGGAAAACAAAGAACTCATTTCTTCCACGCATACATATTTTACTTCAGAAAATGTCTTCATTAAATCTTCAATGGTCAAAAGTCTGTGTTGACACCATGAAGTACTGCCAGCAAAAGCTGCTCCCACCAGCAGAGTCTTTATTGTGTCCTTGTGTATTGGTTTGGCTGGTAAACTTCTCTGTTGCTATCACCATGAACTACTGCTATGTAAAAGATTCCCTATATTTGAAAAAGCTTGTGAACATTATTTTACTTCCAGCAACAAAAAGAGTTTTGTAGAAGCAATCCCATTCTGCCTCTTTTGAGAAGCTGCAAACCCCACTGCTTAGGGCTCAGTGATTAAAAAACTCTTCAAACTACCCAGTAGGTTCTAAATTTGCCACTATTTCTCCTGACTGTACAGGTAGAAAAGTATGACCATGGAGAACAATTGATAATCTTATGCTGACCATACAGCACTATTAAAAAGAAAGGCAAATTTTCTCATAAGCTGTAATTAGTCCATAAGCTTCTACCATTCCACTCTGACTTTATACATGCACCTGATCAAATGTCATAACAATGATACATTCCATATATGATCAATTAAAATCTGAATGAATTAAAATCTTTATTGCCAATTAAGGATGTGGAAATATCTTGAGGTTTTTTGGAGTTTTGTTAACAACGCTTTTGAATTCTAGAAGCCATCAATGGCAAGGTCAGACAAATAAAATGCACTAATCTGCGCTCTGCTGTACTATGGCATGTTACTGAAATATCCTCTGAGGAATCCCACAGATACTGCTTTAAGGCAGTCTCTATAATCATCACCATCCAAAGCCACCAGGTTTTTCACATCACCTATCCAGCTCATATTTCTTTTTTTCTTTTGTTTAAGGAAATACTTTTAAGAAAATAAAATTATTACTACTCTCTTCTAACTATGAATGACTCCAGCATTCTTTAATTTGCAAATGTACACTCAAATAATTTTTCACTAGCTCTAAGGGTAATCCAAAGTGTTCCCATACAGACATCAGGTATATTGTATACAGCTTCACAAGTAAGTGAAGAAATGGATAGATTTGGCCCTTTCAAATACTTGCATTTCCTCAGTGGGTTTGAATACTTTACTTCAAAAAAAGACTAACAGTTTGTGTTTCTGGTAATGATACTGAATAGTGATTAATAATCAAAATGAGGAACGAGAGCACTTTTATCCACAACTTAAACAATATATAGTCAATGAAAAAGGAAATATGAGAATATTAAGACCCATGATTTCCCAAATACTATACCGATAACTCATAATGCAGTAAAAGGAAAAGGCTGAGGAAACAGCAGGCTGCTTGCACACTGCTCACAGACTCTTTTGCTGCTATAATCATTTGCAGTGAGCCTCTAAGTCAGTATCAGGAAACAGATAAACACAAATAGCTCTTTACTGATGCTGCAATGTCACTGTCTCTCTCCTGGCAAAAGTTAAGTAATAAAAGGCAACTAGTGTAGAAAAAGCATTAGATATCTCTACTGATGATGAGAGAGAAGGAAACCAAGATGGGAGAGTCACTCTGGGTTTGATAAACTACCAAAAGAGTAGACACTGGCTTTGAGAGAGAATCTTTTGGAAGCTTTCAAGTTCATGCACCTGGTAGTCCATGTGACTTTGCAATTCCCTATTTTGGTCTGTTTCCCCTCCTTCCAGACAAGGACAGAACCTCCTTACCTACATCAATCTCAACTACCCTATTAACAATATTCTTCCAATAAGTTCCATATGATGATGGACCTCTTTCTTTAAATGTAGTAGGCAGGGGAACATCAAAGTCTGACACCAAGAATGTTTTATACCTTGTTGAAACCTGAGAGCACAGGGGTGGCTTCCTTTCCTGCCATCTGTGACAGGACAGATTGTTCTGGTCAGGCCTAAAATCTTCAAAATTATTCCTTCCCTCCTAGTTTTATCTCTTAATTCACTTTTAGCAAGTCCACAGCCAAAAAACCCTTTTATTAATTTTGAAAGATATTACAGTGTGGTTTGGAATCCACTAGTGATCTATCATGACCGCAGACAGTAAGAAGTTCTGAAACAAAGGAGTAAGTCCAAAACAAATTATGACCAAAGGTTCAAACACTGATGAACACAGAGAAATGCTACAAAATTCACCCTTTTGTCCTGGTGGTGTTAGGTTAATGGTTGGACTCGGTGATCTTAGAGGGGGTTTCAAGTCTAGAAGATCCTACGATTGTATTCTATTACTCATATTTCTTAGGCATTCTAGGTATAGACAACCTATTGTTCTCTCTAATGTCTTTCTAAGATGTCTTCCCGTCTACAAAAAAGAAGAATGATGTATACAGTAATCAGTTCTTGAGGGATACCAACATAACAGAATTCTTAATTCACAGATAAACCAACAAACTCAGCTTTCAGATGCGTAATAAAATCCGTATATATACAATAAACCATAATACCATGGCTTTTGTTGCTCTTTTCTTGGTGCTATGCACACAGTCTGGTGAAATTATTGAGTAATTTATCTTGAATCACTTACTCTGGCTGAAGAAGCCCTCTTTACTTCTTGTTTCTAACAGCTAAGAGTATGCACATGAAGCATTACTCACGTTCATCTTGTCATGCTGTCATAACTTGGCCCCACAGTTGGTTTTTCTAGTGAAAATCTAATTCTTGATAGAGGAAGAAGATTAAAATCCCAGTAAAAGGAAACATTAGGAGAAGCAGCAACTGTCATAACAGTAGCATCCGCAACTCCTGACATATTCTCACAGCAGTAAGAAAGTACCTATAGTTTTCAACTATTTCAGTATTTGGCTCTTCCAATGAAGAGGCTAACTACAGGTATAATTGATGCTGTTTTTCTAGTGGCTGCTGGTGTGTAGTCAGTTGGAATCCAGCACAACACCACATTCTAACTCACAAAGACTAGAAACCATTCAACTAACTGTATCAAGTTTGCCACGGCTGGATTTAAAGGGCAAACGTATTGCTCATTATTTCACAAACTGTTGTTCTTTTTTTTTTTTTTAACTTCTTATAACTATGTAAATGACAATCATAAACTGATTTTTCCAAATTTTCTTTGCAGAAGAGAAGTCTGGATAAAAAAACAGGTTTAATGATTGCAATGGAGGTTAAAGTACACATGTGACAAGCATTCCACTAACAAAATGTTTTGGTGGTATGGATGACTGGATCCTGATCTAGTTTCTTTCACAGCATAATTTGTTAATAAAACTGGCCCTAAAAATGCTTCATGGAAAATAATTTAATATTCAACTGACTTTAAATGAAAGCCTTAATACTAAAGCATTGCTATGCGATTTGATGCTTGGGGGGAAAAAAACCCCAAAACATTAAAGAGAAATGGAAATTGAGCAAGTTGGTATTAAGTGAGCTTAATGGCTTTTGCTGCTCACATCCATTTCCGTTCAGTAACAGCTATAGATTTTTACTCTCGGTAAAGGACAACCTAAATGTAAGACCACACAGCCTCATGATAAAATTATCTGTAGATAGTTATAAGTAAAGTGGCCAGTCTTCGCAAACGAAGATCTGGGAAAGGTGTTTTTACCTTTCAAGCCTGCGCAATGGATTTT
>JAWWLV010000121.1:30580639-30595930 GCA_035041135.1 Platyrinchus mystaceus | reverse complement strand
CATTAATTCTGCAATAAATTTCCTTTCATTAACCTTAATTTTTGCTTCCCTATGATACAAGCTACTTCTTGCAGACTTTTTCAGGAATTAAAAATGTAACACTTAATGACTTTAAAACTCATAATTCTTTGGTCAGCATGAGCATGTTTTTTTGTCTGAAAAACATTACTCATGTACAGAACTTTCCTAATTTAAATTCTAATTTATGCTCAAATTTTAATTAAACTGGTATCTGTTTAAGCTGCTGCTGAAGGAATAGGATGTAACACAATGCTCTGCGTTATTATATATGGCATTATTAAAAAATACTACAAATTAACAAACCTGTTAATTTGTAGCATGGTGCATTACTGAGTGCCTTCAAGTACTTTAAAAGAAAACAAAACAAACAGCAGTGCAACACAGTATACGCACCAAGTGCACAGCCATTGATGGCTGAAAAAACAAGGGATAAAATGTTTACTTTAGAACATCTGAACTTTCTAAAGTATCATCTGCACCCCACTGATTCCATGGCTTCAAGCAACAGCCGATCCATCTTTTGGAAAACTCAGAGCCACTATATATGACTTTGAGGGGCTGAGATGGCTGCCACCAGAGCGTCCAAAAGACAGAGGGGGTGACTGGCAATGCAGACTGGGGGGGGGTTCAGGGTTCCAGAACTTGCTTTCTTAGCCTTAAATCGCTCAAATGAGGTAACCAAGATATGTCTCGTAATTATTCTGCAGTTTCAGGTAAATGTTAATCTATTTGCCTAAGTAATTAATGACAATGAAAAGGAACTTTCTTCCACATACATAACTGGAGCTTCTGAGATTTTTAGGCAGATCTTTCATTATTTTGAAATCAAAATATTATGTATAGATATACTAAGAACAATAATCCTAGGTTACACTGGTAGGTATTCACTTAACTGTCATAGCAGTTGAATACTAAGGGATGAACAAAAATCATGTTATAAGTTAATGAAATACTAAAACATATTAATTTTCACCTACATGCCCAACACCCTTATAAATCCTTGGCACATCATGTATATGGAGTACTTCTGCATGAATAAACTCAATTTAGACAACATTTAATCTCTTTTTCATAGTCACATATGAGGTGAATTTCAGTTTCCCACTATGCCAGCCCTCTGCTTACAGGGTTACCAAACTCAGTTTCCACTATCAGCCTGAGTTCTCCACTCCTTCCATACTCTAGCATTCTCCAAAAGACTGAGTTCAAGACCACTTAGCCAGCTTTTTCAGTCAGCCTTTTTTTTAATATGTGTCTGACACTACTGTATTTCTCCTGGGAACATGAAATAATTTATGCAAATCATTCAAGAAGTGGAAAAAAACAGGACTATGATTCCACCTCAGAAAGTTGTAAGTGGCTCCCCCATCTCATGGTGTGCTTCTGGGTAGCTCGACCCATCTGAGAGCAACAGACTGTGCTGTACTGACCTTTTCTCCTTCCCAACAAAGACACTTGTTTCTAACAGATCCCTGTAATTAGTCATCAGTCATGGACAGATATTCTGCAGGACACAATGTCAATCAGACATAAGACTAGGGTAGGGAATTTATTACTGAATATGGGTTTTTAGGATTTTGCATTACATTTCATACAGAATACTGCAAAATATTTTAAATTGGAGAGATTAGCTCATTTCTACCACACCACATCTCAAAAGGGGAGATAGGGCATATTCCTTCCCTTGTTTCCTCTTATGCTTGATCACAGACTATGCCAAAATCATCTTAAATGAACTGTGGGCCTCAGAGACTACACATCTTTTTAGAAGGGATAGAGAGTAGCACTTACCCTGCTGACTTCTTTAGGAGTTGATTCATCTAAAAGGAAACAAACCAAACAATTAGGCACTCTGGGAAGTTTTTAGACTGAATGAAGAACAAGATAACAAACTTCAAACAATTTTTGTACCTTTATACAAAACTTTTCTAACATGGTTCAATAAAGTGATTGAAATATCCTGAGACTGGCTTGCATTTAGAATCTTTTAAAAAATTCTAAAGTTAAACATTCATTAAAACTAGGATAAAGTGCTTATGTATTCTATCCTGACCTAGTAAGAATACATTTCAGAAGTCAGAGGCAAGCTGTCATAGGCCAGCTAACCCCTACATTTATATTGCAATTCAGTAAAACAACTGTTAATACTGCATAGTCTGACAAGTATAGGCCTTTGCTACCAAATATATGCCACCAACATCCTACATATATGAAGAAGCTAGTGAGCAGACATAGACTTTCTGCTCTGAAGATCAAAGATGCAATTCCTGTTGACTTCTTTGGATGTGGAAAAAAATGTCTTGTAACCATAAGGACAGAAGAATTGCACTGATGTGATCTGGTACAACACGTTAAAAGGAAAGAGATTTCAAGATTTTATATTCATATATATGTGTGTGTGTATATATAGATATATACACACATTATAATGTTTTATTCTTTCAAATGCAAGCAGACTTTTATGAATTTTTGTAAGTTAAATACATATAAATAAACACAGGTACAATACCAGAGCACTAGCTAAAATATCGAGTAGCATTTCTGAAATTAAAGGGAAAGAAGCTATACAGCAAGAACGCATCTGCCATTGGGGGAGTTCCCAACTTTCAGTTTAACCACACCAAAAGTAGCTTAAACACACCTTTACAAACCTCCAGCTGGTTAGTTGTTCCTGAAAACATGAAGAGGACTATTTGTAACCTTTTATTTGATCCTAGGAATCAAATTACAATGTTTCGGAAATTAAAATTAAGTTGGCAAATAGATTTAATCTCACAGAGAAATATCACATGTTTATATTTGCCAAAGGCTCTTCATATCTTGCCATTTAAGATGAACTTTTAAACAATAAAGGTAGAAAATAACATTTTCTAGAAGACACATTTAGTATATAATTTCTGATGAAAGAACTCTCTATAACAGTACAGATTTCTCCTCAAAATTGAGTGATGCCAAGAAAAATAACGTATTTCAAACCCATGAGTGAATATCAGTTTCCTCTTAAAGCCAATCAAATGATATACCAGTAATTTACACATGCAGAACACAGACGTAAACTTAATTGAGCTCTTTAAGGTAGTTCTGTTGCTTGCAGTGCAATGTGCAGCACGTACTTTGCCTCATGTTATCTCCCTGAACCAACCAAATCTACGTATCAGTTACAGGAACAGCCAAAGTTAGACTCAAAATTCATCTCCCCTACTACTTGATTGCTGACACTGAGCAACAGAAAATGTAAACAACAGAAAACAGGGTGCTGACATGACACTTTCCCTGGAGTATACTGTCAGTTTTCAGTAACCAATGCACCAAACATTTCCTGAATCAGCGGTGACACTTTTCTGTTTAGAGGATGGGGTTTTCTTCCTCACGTTTTTCCAGGGTAACACGGATGTTAGATTATGTTTGGCTGGTTATTAAACCTGAGTCACCAGCCTTCAGCATTCTCAACATTCTCTGAGTGCCACAGTTGAAATACATAACACAAGAAAAACTATCTCTATTTTATTTTGAATCTGCACATTATGAATTTCATCTAGTACTCTCTATTTACCCTATCTATGGAGACTATGATTATACAGATCTCTCAAGAAAGCCCTTCTCTGCTTCATACCCCATCTAAACCTTTCCTGACTTGAGAGATCTGGTCTGGTTCTCTGCTGGTGCCAAGCAAGCCCCTTGGCACTGCTGGTCACTCACCACTCCTACTTCCCCTATCCCACTGCTTCTTGCTCAGGTGGGAAGTCCACAATTACAGGCAATCCTGTAGCTCAGGAAAACACAGCTAGGACTTAAAGAATGACACAGGGATGATTAAGGGAGTTTCTGTTTGAAAGGAATAATTCCTAACATTTTACTTCTTGCTTGATAGTTACTAGACATTTGGCCAACATTTTCAAATATTTATATTCTGTAATGCCGATATGTCTCTCCAGAGCAGTTATAACTGAAAGCCCACTCTGTATATGAAAAAATTACTTCTCCCATATAAAACAGTCAGCATTTATCAGAATTACCTTTGTCACCTATATCTCACTTAGTACTTTTAGCATCCTGAATAACTTCATCCCCTAAAAAAATTAAAATCTATTTTTCCAAATTAATTTTAGCCTTGCATCCTCTTACGCAACTCATGTATCTATATACTTAAAAACATGGGTAAATCATACTAGTAATCTCCCTCTACCAGAGCAAAATCAGTTTTTTGTAATATATCTAATATAAATGACTACCATCACAATTCTATGACTTCACACCATTGCAAGACATAGTCGCCACTGTAATTTCCAACGATAGACAGAGGACAGATTAAATGCACTAAATCTAAGATTTACTACACAGTATAAAAGTCTACATAACCTCTATTTGAGCTACCATAAAAAAAAAAAATTTCAGTGCCATTTTTTCAGAAGGAAGATAAACAAAGTGTTTGTGAAGTTTGGGATTAGAACTCCACAGATGAGGTTTGCAATTCAGAGAAAATGAACTGGTGGGAAAAATTGAAGATTTTTTTAGAAGAAGGAGGAAAGAAAAAGTTGAGGGGGAGAAGGGGAGAAAAAAGTATCAAATACTGTGTTAATCCTTCTGGATACAAGTTATATTACTACACAATGACCTAGAAAGTAATTTTCCATATTAGAAGAAACCAAAGGCCTTAACAACACACCTTTTCTTTTCCCCAAGAGCAGAGGAGGAAACATGATCCCATGAACCTGGAGTGAATCAAATTGCTTTCCTGGAGGTTCAGTCTTTAAGGTCAAGGTACACACTGAGTGATTGGATGCGTGCACACCTCAGTGCCAGCACCTATGGCACAGAGTATGGTACTTCCCTTACAACTTACTTTCTGTAAGCTAAATAGAGGAAAAATCATTGGAACAGCAGCTTTTCCCATAAATTATAGCGAAAATATAGGATTAGTTAATATATGAAAGTAACACAGGACTTACGAAAAATACCCTCAATTTGCATACTCCTGTTTATTCAAAAGCCATGAATTCAGTTTGTTTAAAAGGTACAATCTCTTGATTGTAAATCAAGTTCCATCCCTATAAAATATGAAGCTTTTAAAGAAACAGATTAACCATTAAAATAAATCCCTAGACATTAAGTACACTGATAAATAGCAGCTTACTATATAACCAAATCTCACAGAAAAATTATGTGCTTGAATATAAAGGTCTCCATTTATTATGGCCCATGGCATGGGAAAACAGCCAGGTAAGAGAAAGTATCATATTAGTGTCTACAGGGATGGAAATAAACACCCTAGGAGAAAGCAAGTGTTTGTGAATGAGACCATACAAGTGCTCCAGTCACTAGAAACTTTTCAATTGGAGTTCACTTTTTCTTTAGACATCAAATACAGTCAACCACGATACATGAATACATGAATAAGTGTCACCATCTCAGTCCTGTTTGTTGGTAGTATATTGCCATTCACATGCTAACTTTTGGGTATACCAGAAATCATTACTAACACAGACTAGTAGAAGAAACATATATGATTTAGTTCTGGCCCTCTAAATATACTGACATTGTTCTTAACAGTTTCAAAAATAAAGTGATGAATACTCGGAAAGAAATCACTGTACACACGTACATTAACTTGGCTATATGGCTCAGTCAAAGCTGTTGCAAGCTGTATTTTTAACACAATGATTCTCAATGTGGCTTGCTGCACACAGAGGTAGGTAGCCAACAGCAGAGTGATGGTGGTAACTCAAGGGAGCACATTACTTGAGCAAGAGGTGTCTTCCAGAAGCACTAGGCATGCATCAGTAATCTAGCACAACACCCTTCTATAAACCCCATTATGTTAATGTCTTGGTAATTTGAGCATAAACACACACTGATACCAGAACTGGAAAAACAGGAAACTGCAGGGAACAGGACTAAATTTCAAAGGCTTCCCCCCTCTCTTGAGAAGCATTTGGACAATACTCTCAGGCACATGGTGCGACTCCTGGGGATGGTCCTGTGCAGAGTCAGGAGCTGGACTTGATGATCCTTGTTGGTCCCTTCCAACTTGGCATATTCTGTGGTCTCCATACACTAAATTTGCAGACCAAAACTACTGCACCAGCAATAATGTTATTCCATCCCACAGTGAGCTGATTCAACCCACTAAATGTGCAAAAACTGCTTCACTTTCTAAACTTTCAAAACCAGGTAACTATCTTGGACCACAAGAATAAAGTTACACCTGTATCTTGACAACTTTGCAAACATTCCTATTTAAAAGCTCTCTTCAGAGATCAAAGCATCAGGAGGAAGCAATGAAGAATGAGAGGAGTTCCATGATAAGAGTTTTAATTTGAGAACAAAATTACAATCTGACATACTTTTAATACCTCAGCTTTACTATCTATACAATTCTAATTTACTACTTATACAGGTCTAATTAACAACTGCATAGTACACTACAGATATTCATAATAATCAGTATGATAATTAAAGACAGTATCCATCTGGGAAAGCTTCCCTACTAAACCAAGTCAAGATAGGAAGAAGCAGAAAAAAAGAAAGGGAACAGACAGAAACAAAAATTCACAGACATTTGTCATTTGACATAGTATAAATAGGGCCAGGTTTAGTTTGGTTTAGGGTCCTTTTTGTTGGGGTGTGTGAAGGGGTGTTAAATTGTGCAATTGTTCATTTAATATAAAAAAAAGCCTAGATTTTATTTTGCACATTAAAAAAAAAAAATCTCATTGCATACTTGCATTTTTAGGCATGCATTTTAAAAAACAAAACAAAGGCAAATGAACTTCTAAAAATTGCAAAATGCTAAGCCAGAGTAGTCACAAAGACAACTTTAATGTAAAGCAAGTTTTAACATTGCAGACATGATATTTTGATGCATTTACCAAGGAAGCAACAATTTAAATGCCCAATTAGCTTTATCACAGGAACTCTTTTGGAAAAACAATATTTTATTTTCTCCCTGGTCTTATTCTTTGTTCTGTGTACTTAAATACCAAGAAAGAGTAGGATTGTGTTTTATATGGTAATTCACCTATTACTTCATATCCTATTCAACACCACTGCTGAGTGATGAGAGCATTAAACATATTATCTCATCTATCTTATCAGTCAACGAGGTGCAATCACCATTGTTTATTGCCAGAATGCAGCCACAAGACAATGGGCTGAAGAGCATGTATAACAATTTACCATTTTTTCATACTGACCAGTTTATAGCTATACCTTTTTGCCTACATCTACCACTTTTCTTTCCTGATACGCAATTCTGTTTGGCATTCACTGCACTAACTGTTATAGGCAGCTTTCTTTAAAATTGATTATAGGTCTTGCAAACATGTTTGGTGAAGGAAGTCTCTCATCCACTAGTAACATGATTTCAGTATTACTCTTTTTGAATCAAACTTGACTTTCTCCTATTTTTTTTTCTGTTCCAGAATCCTGCTGGTTGCCAAGTATAAGGTATCCTAAAAGTTTACTGCAATCGATGTATCTAAGAAACAGCATTATCTGTAGAGAACTATCTGTCCTCTCACTTTCGAATGGAGCTGTTCCTTCACTTTTTAACGTTTTTCAAATATACTGCACAAAATCTGAAGTTTTATTGTGTTCAGCAGGTGTTTTCACTGAGAAGAGAAAAATTATATCTCTGTTGGCTCAAATACTACTCAAACACATACCTTAAGCAACTCTGTTAAAATCAATAGAACTGCTACAGCATGCATTTGAAACCAGAAGTGCTTTTATATATTAAATGTCACAGCATTTTCGTAATGTACAGTGATTCAGGGCTGAAGGAGATGATTAGAACATAACACTGCTTTGAAGCAGGTCCTACAAAGCTCCCATAACCTGAGAAGGCCCCTTGGATCTTGTCCACTGCAAGACATTTGTGTGTTTTAAAGACATGCATACTTTTTGGACCCTGCTGGGCCTCTTGGGTTTGACTTGTCCAGAAATACCTCTTCACAACTGATAAACTGCCTGAACAACTTAAAGGAAAGGCACTTCTTTCTCCTTCCCTAAAATCTATATACAGCCCACATTCTACTGTAAGCCCAATGAGGCAAGGGATGGGATCACACAGCTCAGTGACATGGAGTTCCCACCCCCAGCACACAGCAGGGCTTCAAAGGTTTTCTGGCCCAAACAGGCCAAGAACTTTCAGCAGGTTGTCAGCTTCTGGGGTAGGAAATACTGCATATGGCCCAGTGACAGCAAGAAATAATAATCTTACACATGTTGGGAAAAATGTAACCTTTTACTTACCCTGGAGAAATAGAGCATCAGATATCAATGTTTTTAGTAAACTTTTTGTCTTTAATTATTTCTATTTTGTTCTCATCCCTATCTTTTTGATTACTATATTCTCACCTCTTGTTTTATAGAAACATGGAAGGTTTTTTTTATGGAAAAACACGTCCATGTAATAAAATTGTAAGCTATGAGACTCTTTTGAAGTTGTTAAAAAATTTCAGATTCCACTGTTTATCTGCTACAAAGAATCGAAATTAGGACAAGAAGCTTTGCAGCCCACCTGATTTTCTTCTTTCTACACCTCTGACTACACTGAAAACAAATGTCATGTTTACTTTGCAGTAAAATCCTCAAAATCTGCAGAAAAATCAGTACTGAGCAGTTTTCTTCTCTTTAGACCAGCTGACAAAAGAAACAAAAGAAAACGCCCCAGAGGAAAAGTTTGCTAACGTCAACAAGGGTAAGGGATCATTAGAGCTTGAGATGATAGGTTACCACATGGGAGGGTGCAGTGATCCAGTGTGAAACATATTTACGTCAGGGGAATCATTTCAATCCCTCTGAAGAAACCGTATTGTAACTACGATATGTGTACGGTTTGTATTAGAGATGTATTTTATTTACATTACCCCAGAGACTGAAAACTGAGAAACTGAGAAAATGTCCAAATTAATCAGGATGAAGAAGAAAAAGTGACAGAATAAAATTTACAAATTAAGCCTTTTTACTTTTAGGTTATTTCAGCTGATTTTTTAGTAATCATAATCAAGCTCTCCGTGACGGTGTTGAATGTTACAGAATAATGATGTGC
The DNA here is from genome assembly GCA_035041135.1 of Platyrinchus mystaceus. Taxonomy (NCBI): domain Eukaryota; kingdom Metazoa; phylum Chordata; class Aves; order Passeriformes; family Tyrannidae; genus Platyrinchus; species Platyrinchus mystaceus. The sequence goes on along the minus strand of JAWWLV010000121.1, from coordinate 30,586,857 downwards.
AGATAATTCAGGACTTTGGAGTCTTTGAAAAATGACATGTTACACTAACATGATGAACAGATTGAAATTAAGAGAAGATTGAACTATTTACTACTTATGAGTAACAGGACTATGAGTAAAACATTTTGCTTGCAATGAGAAGACTGTCAAAAAAATAAAATTATAACTTCAGTCAGTAGAAAGGAACAGAATATGTAACTACAAAATTATAGACAGTTCTCTATGAAAGATAATGACAGCACCTTCTGAATTTCTGAACTAGGTAGTTTTAGTCTAAAAAGATTTTATAATGACAGGTAATTATAATCCACAGGAATTATACAAGAAACAGGTAATAAAAAAATCTTTTTGGCTGTTGTACAAAAACAACAACAAAGAATCCAAGATGTTGTGGAGTTCAGTATTCTTATACTGACATTTCAACAAGTGCAAAATTTTAACTCTCCCTAGTAGGAGGTGCAGTATTAAAAGTGCTAAGACAGACTTAGAAAAGTTTTCAGGCAGGGGTACATGCACTGTGATTTTAAAAAAAATCTCCAAACAAGTCTGATACCCAATTCCTAGATACAAAAGGAAGTTAAATACCCCAACAATGAGTAGGCATGTTGATTTACCACTGCTCAACTGAGAATGGTAATTCATTAAGTTTAAGGGACTCAGCCACTTGTGATCTTATAACATGATATTAAGGTTGAGCAGTATGTGAAATAATTGATGAAGGTTAAAGTATTTAACAGTGAGCTTACTAAAAAAAAAAACCAAGATAAAAGTGTGACAAATACCAGTTGTCCTTGGCTGAAAACAAGAATGTTCCCAATGAATCTCTTCTTATATACCTCTGATTGGCCCTGTGTAAACCTTTAAGAATACTGTGACAGCCAACATCAGACACTTCAGCAACAGAATATATTACAAAGTCATGCCACCTAGCAGTCCACATGCATCAGGCACTATGGTCATTAAATACTTTGAGACATCAGCACCAACATTACTCAGTCCTTTTATAGAGAGTGGTTCCCCAAGAGATTCCCCAAAAATTGAAAGGCAGAACCCAGACCTCAGTGGACTGATGATTTTTGCATTTCTGAGTACACCTACCAGCACATCCTTATGCTTCACCATGCCAATGAATCTACTGCATACCAACTTTCAGTACAGAAACTTAGTACAAGCAGTCCTCTGTTTGAAGCCTGTGTCAATCAGACACAGGTAGCTGTCCCATCATAAGAATCTAGCTGCTTGAAACACTCAACCATAAGCAAGGGAGATGAATCACAATATCTCCTTAATTAGGAACATGAGAAAGACTTGGTGACAGAAATCATCCCATCTTTAGAGGTTTCAATGCAAATGTGCCTCAGACACAGCCAAACAGAGAAGAGATTACACCAGCAATTTCAGAAGGTATTCTATGCTAACAGCCCATCTGACACATAGATATCAAGGGAAAAGAAAAAAATTGCAGAAATGTCCAAAAGAAATCTGCACATTCAGATGTACAAGTTTAGAGTAAATGAAGAACTGGATGTGTTCATGCAAGACAAAATTACTTCCATGTGCTTTTTTTAAAATTTAACTAACAAAATCCTATGCAGATGGTAAATTAATTGAAATACTAATAAGAACTCAGAAAATATATACAGAAATCAGCTGGAAAGCTAATAAACTATATCTAACACAGCAGTAAGAGAAAGTGGAAGTACCACTTCTGTTGGTGGAATAAAGGGAACCAGAGCCAACTGTACTCTTCAGCACGGCTGAAGTTGCCACCTGCTGGGATAAGGAGCTGTGTCTATCTCCCAAATTGTCAATCTAAGAGAACTACTAATGATCACACATTGAGAGCAGGCAACCAAGCGAGAAATCTATTCCTGCAAGTATAAAAAGGGTAATTCGTAATCTAAGTCCTTTCTCACCATGCCTTCAAAATAGTTTTGAAACAGTTATGATGGAGGAATCTCATAATTTGTCAGTTCCAGCACCATTCTTCCCAACTTCCTTCATCAGGCCTGCCACAGAGTTCTGTCAACACCAACACGAGTTTCTTACATAAGCAAGTGTCACATAACTACCTGGAAGGGAAATTTGATAAAACCACCCCGTGACACAACTGCTCCTTAGACGCTTTATATTCTGCATCTACCCACTTAAGGAAAACTAGAGCTGTGTCAGTTAATCCATTTGGGTCTCACATCTACTCAGGCATACATATAAGGCCATCTGATTTTTACATGCAGCACTAATTCATTCAGGAGCTACTAGGGGATCTGACCATTTCTAGACATCAGGCCACTTGTTTTGGCAACTAATTGCAGAGTGAGATTAAGTTACAAAACAATACAACAAAGAGAACAGCCTAATAACTACATAATAAGCTGGTGGTTCGAAAGAGAAATGTTAACATAATTAAATAAAGCAAGACTGAAAGTGGAAAGAAGAGCCAAAGAAAAAAGCTTCAAAACAGAGTTTCAAAAGGAAGACATACAGGGAGACAGGGACAGAGAAGATACAATGAACAAGAAGCTTGGACAAAGATATCAGATGCTACTAATGGTGATGTACTCTACTGATTTACTTTACCTCTCTACGATTACTTTACTTTCTGCCATGGTAGAAAACAAGTTCAAGTAAAGAGAAAAAAATAATACTGTTTATTACAGATCAAAAAACCAAACCACATATAAAGAAAATGATACATGCAAATCACAAAGTAAGATTTGCAAAAAAAAAAAAATTCCTTTTGTTTGCGATATTGTTCATTGCCACTGCTAATGAAAAAAACCCTGGAAACTTAAATCTTAAGCTTTAGAAACACAGCTGTCAAGAATAAAAAGGTAGTTGCTTCAATGCGCTTTGCCATTTTCCATCAAGTGAACAGATGGCATTATTAAAATTCTAGTAGAATGAAGTATTTATAAGTTCATTAGACAACATTAACTATACAAAAAAACCCCAGTAATATTGCAAATAAATCTGCTGGAGTCAAAATAGCATAAAAGTACAAATAAGGGTTATAAAATCACATTTATGAGTTAGTATATAAAAACAATAATGCTAAATTAAACAAAAGAACATAAGAAATGCATAAAAACTCTATAAAACAGTAATTTATTTTCCAGGTTCACTTCCAAGTTACTCCTTGCATTCTGAGCCCAAATTCTATAAAAAGGGTTTCAAGTTCAACAGTCTCTAAGACAGCTGAGAGCGAAAATGCCTGTTACAATTACTTTTCTTTAAATGTATAAATGTATACAAAATTCATACTATGATATACAGTAAGTAACAATGAGATTGCTCTAGAAATAATCTACACAGAAATGTAAGTCTTATTCTCTGAGGTGATGTTCTCAGAAAGTAAACAAAAGGTCAGCCAAATGCATCTAGCACACATCAGTGCTTTTAAATGCTGTGCCAGGTTGGCTTGCTTATTTGATACCTGAGTTGCTTTATTTGCTCTTCTCTTCACCATCTTGAATTATGAGCCTACACTGAATTCACTTGGGAATCACTGACTTGTAATTGGTTGCCTTCCTCTTTCTATTGTCTTTCTTCCAGCCATAGCAATGTCTCGACTTGGTAAAGTGGTGTCTCTTAGTATTCTAATTTACTTCAATAAGATGCAAATTCCTGTCACCTTTAAAATGTGCCAAAATGGATTTATTATAAAAAGAGATAGTTAACACACTGAAATTCCAGTGTTCACTCCAAACTAATATATATCAGTTCCTATTTGTGCTGATTTATTCACATGTACACCACTTCTCTCTGCAGCTTTCATTAGTACAATCTGTGTTAACGTTTAACTCCTTTCAGCATCCTGTCCTCTCTGAGCATATTTTATCCAGCCTAATAGTCATTCTTGGAATGCCCTCACTTTGATACCTACATGCAAATTGATTCAAAGAGGGATGTGTACTACTTCAAAGCATGTATCTTTCCCCAGAGTTTAAAGACTTGTGTGGCACTTTTTCTTTTCATGGATTCATTAGCACAGGAGGACATCGACCTGTTGGAGTGAGTCCAGAGGAGACCCACCAGGTTGGTTGGAGGAATGGATCATGTTTCATATGAGAAAAGGTTAAGAGAATCAGGATTTTTCAGCCTGTAAAACAGAAGGCTTTGGAGTGAACCTGCCAGTACCCAAAGGAAGCCTACAAGAAAGATGGAGAGAGACACTATTTACAAGAGCATGTAATGACAAGACAAGGGGAGAATGGCTTCAAACTGAAAGAGAGCAGATTTAGATTAGATATTAGGAAGAGATTCTTTACTGTGAGGGTGGTGAGGTACTCACCTAGAGAAGCTGTAGATGTCACATTTCTGAAAGTGTTCAAGGCCATGTTGGATAGAGCTCTGGTCTAGTGGAAGGTGTCCCTGCCCATGGCAGGGGGTTGGAACCAGGTGATCTTTAAGGTCCACTCCAACTCAAATCATTCTATGACTCTATTACACAAACCTTTTCCAGCATTTTGTCAATGTGTGTCTATTACTTAATTAGCTATAATTTATACAATCTCAGATTAGAATATTCGAAACTGTTTCTTCCTGAAGAGATGAACCTATATAGAAAGGAATTGCAAGGTGCAGGTCCACACCAGCAGAAACCAACTGAAGTCTAAACTGCCACCTCTGCACTCTCCCCACTGCCTTGGGGCAGTCTACAGCTGCAACAACTCAGTGAACTGCAGATATAATCTATAATTACAGAGGTAAATGACCAATGCATGGGAAAGGCTGGATATATGCCAGAGGATACGCTGTGAACCTCCTAAAAATCAGACCGTGAAAATCCACTTTGCACAGGAATCTCACAGAGGTGAAGACAAAATGGAGAAGCCTTTATTACAGGGAGTAGGTAGCTTTTATGGGGTAGGCATGGAATGTGTGGAATTTGGGAGGATTCAAAGGGCCATATATGTCTATAAATGGAGAAATTGAGCTAAAATACATCCAAATATGGGTAAAAGAAGATACGAAAAAGGGAAAAGCTATAAATTTTAACTATCACAAGCCAATGGACAAAGGGGTTACAATCAACCAATAGGAAAAGGGCTAATACTAATTTAAACTGCAGATTTCATATAAAGTAAGATTTTTTTTAACAACATTGTTAATAAATTGAATAAGCATAACACTTTTATAACATGAAAAGCAGTCTCTGCAGTAGAGGTTTGTCTGATGTCAGTAGTCCAGCTGCATTTCAAAGCGGTCTTTCCTTCAGTTCTCTTTTTCTTCAGAGGTTTTTCTCTGCCACAAATATGCACCTAATGGTGTACTCCCAACAGATATACACATGCAGGGATGGAAGCTGAGGGCAGGCAGTGCAGGCTGAGTTCGACCACAGAGTTGTTTCCTGGGAACAAGAAGGTTCTGGCCAAGCAAATACTGCACACAGGATGCATTGGTATCTCAGTTTCTTAGTGACTGGGTTATTCAAGACTAGTTGATGCCAACTAAATGAACCTGAGATTCTGAAGACTCCTAGGGAGGCATTGAAAATTGTCTTTCCTAAGATGATTGCTAATTATTTTTTTGAGCATAACAAGTTCCTTCATATGTAATAGTTTAATATTTAATAAAACCAAATGCAATTATGGTTTCCTTCAGGCTGGAGACACAGACAAATTCTCTTAGTGAAACGTAGCAGTTGCAGAGATGTTTAGATTTAATAGGTTCTTCCATTCAAAGCAGATGATGATCTACATCAACATTCATTTCTATTTATTAGTTTCCTTTAGTGCAGTACTGGAATGAATAATAAGTTTTAATATGTTTTAGATAGCTGTACAGCAAGTACAGAAAGGTTTATGTAAGAATTCACACTATTCTCTTCAAATCTTGAAACACTTCTAACAGTCAAGACAAACATTGCTAAATCATACCCCTGAGTATACCTTTTATTTTGATCCATGCTACATTTAAATGATTTAGCATCCCTAGATGAGAAGATTTTAGGAACAGTTAAAGAGGGAGGGGATAGGTTAAATAGAGGTTAGTTTCCTGGTTTTGAATTACTGAGACAAATCTCAAGAAGAAAACAAACCTGGAGAGAAACTTGCTTTCACAACACAATGACAGATTCCCTAACTTCATTCTAAAAGATTCCTGTGATTCCAATTATTACTGATTTACACTGTATTACAGGGACAATCCCCCAGGTAGATGGAGCTCGTCAGCCCCTAAGGCCATCCATCTAAGAGAAGGTCACTCTAAACAAA
>JAWWLV010000121.1:30564008-30580539 GCA_035041135.1 Platyrinchus mystaceus | reverse complement strand
CCTAAAAAATCCATTGCGCAGGCTTGAAAGGTCAAAAGACCTTTCCCAAATCTTCGTTCGCGAAGACTGGCCACATTACATTTATTACACTGTATTATTACCTTTAATACTTTCTTTTTCCATTAAAACTCCAGATATACTGAAGGAATGCAAACTTACCCCCTAATTTACTTTAGTTTGCTTGCCTACTGTAGTACGGTAATGAAATTGGATAAGGTGTGCCTACAATATCAATAACAGGCTAAAAATGTGTTCAGTTCCAAGAAAAATCCCTGCTACAGACTACAATTTTTTCAAAGACACTTTAGGAAAGAAATGCATTTTTTATGTTTCAGTTTTGTCTTGGGAGAAATATGACCTACATGGCTAGGGAAAATTTATTCTCATGAATATCTAATATAAAAGATAACTGTAAAATAAAAAGCTATGGCTCAATGTTGTAAATGGGTGGATGCATCCTACTGTGCAGTAGTAAGTAGAAAATAATGGCTGGCTTTCCAGCGGAAAGGCTTGGCAGTCAGCCGTGTGGTGCAGACTGGGTTCTGTCCCCAAATACACATTCATTTTGGCAAAATATTGGGAGGTTGTTTAGAGTTTGATCATTTAGTAATTATCAAAACAAGCAAAAAGTCCTTATTAAATGCTTTAAATGTTCTAGTTCGAAATACTATAATTCACTAGACTTATCTCTTGTTCCATACATCATTTAGCAAGTGTTCTTTAATTAGACGTACTAAAGGATTTCCCATAAACTTAAAAGAAGTATATAACTGTATGCATTCTTTTAGAAACTCTAGGTTGTCAGTTTAAGTTGTCAGCTGATATAAATATAAATAGGGCTTACTACTTAAACTGCAAATTGTTATATTCTGGAAAATGTGTTTTCTTTAAGCCCAAAGAAACCCATGCTCTGTAGCATCCTACCTGATGGAATTGAAAATCGGCAAGAAGATGAAAAAGAATGAATAGTACATATGTATTTGAATGCATGGGGTCCTAATTAGTTGAACAGGGTGAGTCTCTCAGCCTGCCATCAGCAATAGATTATACAATCCACTTATCCTTTTTTGTACCCCAACTGTATCTACTCCCCCTGGTTTTGTCCTTTTCTCATCAGTCCTGTGCTTCCCCAAAGGGCTCCGGTTTCAGTACACAAGGGAAAGAAAGAAACCACTAGATAAAACTGCTTCATATTCCTATCCTTACTGGGAACATAGCCAAGGATGTTTACAAAAAGCATGAGTGGGATAAGCAGGTAAGCTGTTTTCTAAACGTCTCTACTGACGGAGCAGCTCAGTTTGTCATGTATTATGCCACAATATCCTTGAAACAGTAATCTTTAGAGCAGTAATTTCCCCCCTAACCCCAGTAGTGAAACATTTGTAAGATTCTGAATTTGTTCAAGGACTCAATAAGGTGAGGATCTATAAACAATCTAGGAAGGTTCTTCGGATATGAGTTCCAAGTGAAAGTCAGAAGTAAATACTTAAGTACTGATAATTTTTTTAAACATAACTATTCTTTGCATACAATATCTTTTCCACCAAATTCACTGGGACTTCATCTTTAGATGGGTTCTAAAAGCAAAACAACAAGAGCTTTGTATCATCAACTCAAAGAAAAGCACCATTGTTCAGCATGTATTTTCCTGCAGCATTTCAACTGGTCATAAGGAACTCCTAATATCTTTTCTATGAAAAAAATACATTCTGCTTTTGTATTAACCTAGACTTTTCTATTAGAATTAATGAAATTAACTGGAGCTATGTGATTTTTTTTCCTGTCTATATGGATACCAGTATTTGGAACTCAACATCCACTTTGTGCAACCACTAAGAGGAAAATTTACAAAGATTAAAGGTGTCAAATGAAATACATTTAGGTAAAAACAAGCTCTCTTGCAACTAATCTGAAGTATTTTCAAAACAGAAGTCAGACTGAGATGATAACAGGATTACTGAAAGGTCAGAACTGAAATTTAATACTCTTCTCTAGATTCCTAATCTGTTTCCTCAAGTTAAAAAAAAAAGAGTTACCAAGACAATTTCCACTGATTCCTCCTCCAGATTTGGATCCTGGACATATTTTAAAAGCATTTGAAAAACCCAAGGTGATATCTGATGTAAATATCACAGAAGAGGCCCTGGTAAGAATGAAGAAATGCCTGCTCTTCTTTTACTTGATTCTTCTTGTGAAAATGTGTGTCCTTTTCACCACAGCAAAGGTTTTCTTCTTCATCTGTACTTTTGAGAAGTACAGATGAAGCCCCAAGGACATGTAAATTGTAACAGCAGCAGCCCTTATTAAAGACTTTATTCTAGGATGTAAAAGTAGAGTCAGAACTCACCACAGTTTTATTAAATGAAGTTAGAAAGCCCTGACTGCCTGGCTCTGGGACAAAATTCACCTAACTACTGTACAAAAGAGGCTTCTCTTTCTGCATGTTTAAGAAAATCCATCTTCAGAAAAAGTACTGAAAGACAGACAGCCATATCTGAGGAATTTGGACATACCACGAGACAGAGAACCTTGAGACCAAGGGAAATCATTCCAACACTGTGACATATAAAAAGAAAAGGAAGACCTTGGAATGAAAACCTACTAAAACAGCGTATCTCCCAATGATCTTAAAATTAAGAAATATATTAATATATACCTTAAAAATGACAAGCCTAGAGAGGTAAAGAAAATTAAGTACCACCAGGCTTTATTCTGCCTATTTATCAAAAGGCAAACAAGGTACAAATACAAGCTAGATGATGCTGACCAAAGCAGGTGTTGATTTCTATGCCTGAAGAAAAGATCTACATAGACGTAATTGCTCAAAAAAGCTAATAATTTCTTAACAGTCTGTAGAAGAGAGTGCTCTTCAAAAACTCAACTAGTAAATTCTGCAGTTGAGAAAACTTCCAGAGAAAATACTGTATTATTTGAAATAAGTCTTTATATTAAGATGCATCACAAAAATAAAGAAAAACAAGTATAATACCTGAGCACTAAGATATATTTATTCCAAAATTTATGTCCATTTATTAAGAATGAAGAAAAGCTAAATCAAATATCTTCTCTCCCTTTAACTAGATTTACAATGGAAAAAGGAAAGAGAGAGGGGAGAGGAAGGGGAGGGAAGGAAAGGGGAGAGTATTTTTCTTAGAAGTGCTCCAGAGGCACCTCCAGATTATTAGCTGATGGACAGCTATGTAAACTAACAAATGACGGGTTCAGAATGATGACAAGTCATCCACATTTGTGAACAGAATCATCATTGCCATCATCACACTGCAAAGAAAAGACTCAAATAACCTACACCATCTTAAAAAAGCATAGGTTTGGCTAGTTTCTTCCAAGTGTGTTTAAAAGCATCTTGTTTATGTCCCTATATAAATGGCCAGTCTTGGCAATACATTAATAAATCTGCCTGTGAGGAAACATACAGTTGTAGTATGTATTCCGAAATTTGAGTCTATTCATTCTCAAATCTTAAAGACCTATTTGTGAAGTGCAAGACTGCCATGATGGGCCAGTAGTCCATTCATCAATGTCTAGCTCTGAAAACAGTTATTAAAAGATGCTGGACTGGGCCACAACAGATTTCTGAGATTTTCTGTATTTTTGTGACTCTACAATACTGTTCTGTGCCACCTATTGGGAATTTTGAAGAGTCTTAATTGGTTTTGCACCTGTTCAAACCACATTGATTCAAAATTTGACAACTGTTAACAATCAGGGCAACAAAGAGTTTTTGATGAAAAAACCCTAACAAAACAGAACTTGAGAAAATATTTGTAATAGCCTTTTACTATATTATATGATGCCATTTTCTCTGTACTGGAATGTATACATATATTCACTGTACTAGGTGTATGTAGTTGGCTGCTACAATAGGTAGCCCAAACATTGAAATATATCAGAGATTTATTGTCCCTCATAACTATCAGAAGTAAAATTTTTTTGAGGAACACAATCATGCCAGCAGAAGGGAGGACAGTAGTTATTTTCTAAAAAAAATGCTTTTGGCCAGAGAACAGTTGGAAAAGGCAACATGATAATAGTACATGTCTGCAAAAACAAACTATCATCTTTAAAACTAAAATTTAGTTTAAGAAAGGTAACAAATAATAGGGAGAATTCAGATTATTCCTCAAGCACATTCATTTGATAGACCATGAAATATATACATGATGGTAAACCAGCAGGTGTCACAATGACATGGTTTCTTAGGTTATACAATGCAAAAAAAGCACATTCCGGTAATTGAAAACTTCATGTGAAGTAACCTCCTGTCCTACAGAAACATTCACTGGGTGGGTCGTGACAACTCTAACTCAAAAAGACGGGTCACTCTGTAGTTAGTAACTTAAAAAGTTGTTTTGATAAACCTCCACAAGTGTTCGCTGTAATTTCAAAATCACTGCCCAGCAAGTCCCCCGGAATAAACATCTCTTTATAGCTATAGAAATACCTAATGAACTTCATGAAGATATTTCCAAAAGTTCACAATGAACCCACTTGGATTGAATTAGTATAATTGTAACCAGTCTGTTGTCACTTCCCCACCTCACTCACCAAAACCCAATGTCAGTTACACCCAACTGCTATAAATCCTTCAAAAACTCACTAACATTCCTCCTCCCACACCTATTATTGAATTGTGTCTTATTAATTTGCAGACCCTTGTTGCTCATCAACACAACCGTCTCTTTTCTCTTTACCTATCACTCTCCATACTTAACGACAACTGAAATGAAACCACTGCTTTAGGATGAGGACCAAGCACCCTATAAAAGAGTTTCCTTTCTTTACCTGAACAACCAATTCAACACACAAAACATTATAGCTTTATGTTTAAAAAAAACACATGAGAAAGTTATGCTACTAATCAGTGTTACTCAGCAATTTCAACTAGACAAACCTCTTTTTCTGCAAGTCAGAGAAGATCACCACTTACAGGTATCTGCACACTGCAGTTTGGAAGAAAGAATAAAATAATTTAGCTCAGTTCTGCAGCCAAGCAACATAAGTCTGAATAAGGTGCTGTCTCCAAAGATTTTGAAAGATGCCTTATTGTCATAACTGAAGAGATTTCCTGCAGCTTAACTAAGATCAATGAACAATGTGTTATAATACAAAAACAGAGCTTCTTTTCCAGAATATTCAAATGTGTTATTAAGACAATTTGACTCACAATTCTGACAATGGGTGGTATATAAATCCCAGAGAGGCAGCAGAAGCATAATGACAGAGAATAATGACCCTATTCTGCTAAACTAAAAAGTCCATCTACTCGAGTTCGTAGTCCATGACAATGGCTAGTAACAGTTCATTTAGAAAGAAAACAGGAAAAGAGTTTGAAGAAATTACACTATTTGAAAAGGAGAGAGAACACAGACTACAGATGTACAGAATATACTTACTCCACTATGTCCTCAAAGCAATCAGATGCTTATGAATTTTCTCAGCTGGAAGCTGAAACAGGATCATAGTATGTAACAGCTCTTGATGAAGTATTTCTTCTTTGGAACGTGTCTAATCACTTTTTGAACCCATTTACATTTTTAACATCTCAAATATATTATGCTAATGGGTCCATAATTTAGGCATGGGTTGTGTGAAAAAGGACATCCTGTTGTTTCAAATCTGTAGTCAATTTATTTTGCAGGGTGTCATTCAGTTCTTCTGTTATGGAAAAGGTAAATCTGTCAATTGTCTTCATCATGACAGTCAAAATTATAAAATTGGTACACCTCAGTCTTTTACAGAATCCCCTTCTGTTTGGTAGCAGCATCATAAAATTCAAAATAGTGTAAAAATAATAAGCAAGACTGGCCTTTTAAAGAGTTAACAATTCTATCAGAATTGGGGGTGTTCTTGTGGCTGAATTGAACTAGATGCACTAGCCAGTGCAGGAAATTCAGACCTTGGTAACCTCCCTCCACCACACAACAAATCCATTACAAAAGAGCACAAGATCTACGAATAGTGAATGAGAATCCTCAAATGCCATATACCTAGTTCAGTAGATGTAAATGTCTTCATGGAATTGATAAAGAACAGAAACTGAACCATGCTGTTGAGAAAATATTATTCTTTTATTATTTAACTAACTATTTTTTGCTTTTCAGTCCTCATGCTTAAAGAAGACAAGTCCTTCAAATAAAATTTATACTTGTCATTGGCTCAGCACCAACAGGCACTTTTTATAATGTTTATAACCCATTATAATTTCCTGCCAAACCTCCTTACACCCGAGCTTTAAGTATTCCACAGGAAAAAAAAGGTCCATTCCCTTCAGACCCAGAGAAAATGACAATATACAATCTCCTCCTGTTCCATAATTGATAGTCATATATTTTTGCTCAAATTGTCTGTGATGAAACTAATTAAACATAATTAAACTCAATGTCCATTTATCCAAGTATATTTGCCATTGATAAAGTCCAGTTAAGTGATTCCTCCAACCTTCACATGCTGCTAGTCAAACAGTTCATTGTCCCCTTCAGCTGTGCTGAGGGAACTATTAGCTTGTCTCATATTGTATCCACAAAAAGATCTCAATGTTAAAAAAATACTTTCTCCCTTGATTGTTTTTCGAACTTGCAGAAATACAGATTAGAGACATCTACACATCTGGTCATCTTTGCTGTTCTATGTATCCTGAGGAGGTGACGTTACCTGTATAGAGCATCTGAACTTCAAATTAATCACAAATTTCCACAAGGATTTAATGATATTTCCTGTTCACTTGTATTTGGATAAGCTCTCTATCTGTTCCCGAGCTCTAATGGCTGATTTTTCCATTATATTCCTAGCACCTCTCCCCAGGCTGCATTAACTAATTCAGGCTAGGCCCTAATGGAGAATTAGGGCTGTAAAGTGGGCTTGAACATCACCAGTACCTGACTAACTGTTTGCAACCTCATTATGGCTTGGATCTTGCCAATTTGCACTTTCCCAAAACAATATTTGGTATCAGATGCCCAGGACTATTCCAGGTGGTAATTTGGATGCAACATCATATTCAGAAGGGAGGAAAAGCAGTTTAGCCTTGCAGATGGGACATGCCATGCTACTAGGCCTCAGAGGCAAAGATCTGTTGAAAATTATTTTTATCTGACACTTTATGAAATTCTTTCAAGTCTCTATACGTCTGGTTTTAATTTTCAGTATGTCTGAAATGTTATCAGCCTAGTATGCATCCATTTTTCCAGAGAGCTTATGAAAATAAAAATCCCTCTCAGACTACTAAAGTCCTCTGTAGTGAAAATTCTCTAGGAATTCCCATGGTTTACTTCCGAGTTCTTAGCAACTTAGAAATCTATAGGGGGGCTTTTTCTCCAAACATATCTTTGAAGATCATTGAAAAAGGTTCATCTCAAAGTTTTATGGAGGTTTTCATTGTTGCTTTTTTTTATTGTCTGAAACTTGAGTAGACACTTTGAACCAAATAATTTCACCTACATGTTTAATAACATCTTCTATATACTTGGATCTTGCATCAGCAAAAGCCTATAGCAGCTATGCAGAGGTAACTGTGTTCATTTATGTGCAATACATGTATCCCTCCTATAACATATTTAAACAGGTGTCGTCATCTGAAGCAATAAATTAGTGAATGTATAGAAGGAAACCAATGGGAATGAAGTCATGCTTAGGCCTTCCTCTTGCTGAATGAAGTGGGAATGTAACTTAACATGCATTCATAGAACATGAAAAAAAAACAAAACGAAAAAAATTTATTATAGTCCAGTTGAAAGTTAACTGACAGGATTTATTTCATCATGCACAGTATGAAGTAGTAATTTTTGGACAAAGCAACATCTTCAAAGCTCTTGATCTACCAGTGACCACTAGGATAAATAAAGGGAGTACCTATGACTCACTGTGAAAAGTACACTCTTTGAATCAGTTGCACTAAATCTCATCTCATAGACAAACACAGGACAACTAGTCTAAAATTCTATCTAATCACAGTTACTTTAAAGGATAAAGTTACTGAATTACCATCATTATTAGCTAAATCATTACAGGATAACACATTAAAAATTTTTAGTTTTGTTAAGCCCATACTATGCCTGTACTTTACTGTTCTGTGTTTACAATCTGATTTCAAAGTCTTAAGACAACAGAGCAGTGTCAGAAGTAAAATTTCTGCTGAAAATCTTCACTAATAGCCAATATGAGGTTAAGACAAATATTAATTGCTTCTACCCCTGAAACATAAAATCATTCATTTACAAAATATGACATTATCATTTATATCCAACTAGCCATCTGCACAGTAAAAGATGAATTTTCACTCATCCTCAGGGCTTCCTGTACTTCCTGTGAGACAAAAGAGATGGCAGATTTTTTGCAGATATATTGCATATGGATAAGGTATCTAGAACTTTACTGGACTGAGTTTTCATTCCTCCCATACAGAATATCCATGAATAAATATGGCATTTATCCTTTCTTTGTGCACTTTTAGTGTAACATACTATTACATTGCATGACCACATACCCTCTTTTCCTCAAAGATGCAAGTCTTATTTAATAGACAGAACAAACAATGGTGACATCTATAGTTATTTTACTTTTTGTCATTTTGTTCTTATTGGTCAATGTTTGATTACAGGCCTTGTCCAGCTAACATTTCTCAAGTTAATACTTCTATACTTGGATTAAAAAGCTACTGTCCTATAAAAGTTAATGACTATTCCCTTGTTATTTATTGCTTCCTCACCTTACAGGCTATGGGAATGTTCCTACTCCATTTCATTGCAGGTAAAACAGGTTAGCTGACATTGACACAAATAATTATTATTAAAAAGTGTTGGGTAGGTGGGTATACAGTCTTCATATATGTCATTGGAATGGAGCTTCTCCACCAATTAGTAAGTTGGGGGTGTTTGTCTTTTGCTTGCTTGGTTTTTACTTAAAAAGCAAAAATCCACATACAGGAGAGAATCAATCTGAAAACAAAAAGCATCAAGGCCAGACAACACCAAGAAGTACTGTCTCCCACAGGAGCGATGTGGTTTTGTATTGCATACAACACTAATGAAACTATTACTGCAACAGTATCAGCCCTATACTGCCCATACTTACAGAAGATATTGACAATCTAGAAAGGTTTGAAATGCAAACTGAAGAGAAACAATATGAAAATTGGGAAACCTGTTCCTCAGTAAGATACTAAAAGAAGCTTCATATTCTAAATTACTAGAAAGAGTGAGAAATTTAAAAAAATCAAAGTCTGTTTATTTTCTAATATTGCTAGAAGTACCAGGCAGAAAATGATTTTGTGAAGAAAGGCTCATAAATAAGCAGCAGTGGTTTTGAGTAAACAGAAAAAAACATAAACACTCCTAATTCAAGCCTAACAAAGACACAGCAAACATTAGTTTAAGTACATGTTGAGAATAATTGCTCTAGATATAATGTGATTAACACAATTAGTTCAAGAGGGAACTCAGACCAAGCTGTGACATCTACTTCCTAAGGCCAAATATCTCATCATTAAAGGATTACCCTCTACAAATCTCTGACCATCTAAAAAATTCTAAATATGCAGAAGAGCTCCAGAAAAAATAAAAAATCACCTCCTTCACCTGACCCACTCAAAAAAAAAGAAAAAAAATCAGACAACACAACAAGGAGAAACTTTTTCACTAACTCCTTCTCAATATTTTCACAGCCAAAATGAATCCACCTGGCTGGCTGTCTTCTGATTAACTCAGAGAAAACAATTAAAAACCCCACTGAACTGGTCACACAGGAAAGAAACCATTTCACCTCAGAAAATTATACTGACTGTTTCAGGAAATGATGCAGCAATAAACCAATTTTTATAAGCAATGCTACAATACAATAGTCTCTCCAGAAATCTCCTCCAAACTTTTTCTGTATCTGTGACAAATGTATGCCATTTTCATTATCTGGAGGATGTAGAGCTCCACCACAGCACTGGTAAGTGCCTTCACTTCATCTGTCGGCCTCTGAAATACTGATATACTAACATTAACTTTCTAGACACATGAAAAATGGCAACCTGTAAACTGTTCCATACAAAAGTCTCTGAATTGGTTTTATCTCTGTGTAAGTGAGGACTGTACCAAACACATAGAGAACCAGGGTCTACGTAGTTCCCAGATATTCTTGCAACTTTTCTGAGAAAATCATGTACAATAGAGGCCACTTTTATCAGTGTAGATATTATCCCAGAAAAGTGGCACCTGTCAGTATCACACCAGTTACCTTGGTTCAGACCCACAAGACCACCTAGACCAACATCTTGTCTGTAGCTGGCCATTAGTGACACTGAGGGAAGAGTAAGAACAGGGCAAGCAGTTATTTCACTTGTACTGGAGAGAATGGAATTGGAGGATTCATCCTTCCTGTCTTATTTTGAGAAAAAAATCCTAGAAAGTTATCAAAGTATGTAAATAGTAGGGTTTGCATTAAAGCTACTACTTTGGTGTCAATAGTGCAAAGTCACACACTGCCCAAATAATTCCCACAATCACTCTTGTTTTTTGGCATGTATTTCTTGCCTGCTTGGATGTCACAAACATAAGCACAGCAGGAATGCATCAGAATGAAACAGCATGTCTGCAGCATCAATGAAATATTAAGACAGCCTAAGTATAAATCAAGGAGGTCATTAACATGCTGCCTAATCAGTTCCTCTTGCCTAGGTTGGGAATACGTCAGAACTGCAGCAAGCAGATTTTTAGTATCCCTCATCTACAGCGCTACAACTCCTACCTTGCACTAGCAAACAGGTATCTCTGTTTAGTCAGTGTGGAAATACGCAGTCCTCAAAAACTAACAAATCAAGCATAGGATCCTTTTATTTTTTTTTAATTCTGACAGCAAGATGACATACATTTAGCATACATATACTGACACATGTCCTGCCTTCATATATATTTTTATAGACTCTAACCCTGCTTATGGAAATGTATGTTATTCATCCTTTCATATATTTAACAACCTTAGGCAAAGTGCGAATAATGTTCCTCTACACATCATCTTTTAAAAGCCAGAATGAATAACATAATTAAAAGAGTAAATAATGGAATAAATATGATCTAATGTAGAACTTTGTACTTCAGTATTGCTTAACTGTAAATATTCAAGTCCAGACTTGCTCCCTAAATAGAGCCACATATCAATATCTCTCCAAAACTCACTATTTTGCCTCTCACAGGACTGTAGCCAACTTTAAAGCCCATTATGCTGATACCTTAAAACCTGGAACTGCAGCACCAGAAAAGAAACCATTTTCTGTACAGAACTTTTATTTTTTTTATATGTCAGTGATGCAGCCTAGTACAATTTTTCTTTTAGTATTAGCCTAAAGGGACTAGTTAACAAATTCTCTCTTTATATATAGTCTCAAAGTCTGGGTATGACAAAATCTCTTGCCACAGATCCTATTCCTCCAGTTCCTTCTCCATTTAAGAAAAACAGGCTAAAAAAAAGGCTTCTGTGTCTAAAGACCACGGAATGGATCAGTCTTAAATAAACTATCTCAGTCACCAAAATTTTAAACTCAGGACATACTATAAAGTAAGAAAAAGAAACCTGCACAGAACTCTATCCTTTCTACGCTCACTTAGCTCACTGAATGCTACTGTAGGGAAGTTAGAGCGAGTTTTCAAGGTATTGGAAGGAGTATATTCAGAGATAACTGATTCCAGTCCTCTGCCAAATGCACCAAATCTGACTGTCATCTTTGCCCACTGCTAGGGCACATAGAAAGGAAGGGGAAAAGGGTAAAAAATTAATTTGCTGAGCTAAATAGAGAACAGAATCAGGACTTAATCTGAATTCTGAATCGACAAACAGTTGTTTCAGAAGAAACATCACAAGAATGAGATACACCATGAGAAAAGAATGAATTTAAATGACTAATGAAAAACTACACTTTATAAAGCAGTCAGGCAGACTGCTTACAGGAATTGCATAAAAGTCTCAGTGAATTTATTGTGTAATGATAAATAAAAAAGAAAAAGTACATTGAATGTTCACAAATGTCCTTTAACTGAAACAACCAAATACACTCATTTAATCATTTGCATCATATCAACAGTATAGCTATCAAATAGCACTTAGTGCTAGCACTTAGTTAGTGTTAAAATACTAACTGGAAACCCTGGATACAGGAAAGCATAGCAGGAAAAAACAGTCCAGAAAAAAGAATATGTGTAAAATTACTTAAAAAGCCACTTTATGTTTCTGTTTAAACAACTTTGTGAGGAAATATCAGAAAATACTAAATATTTTTGTCACATTACATAATACATTCTCTTGAATGTACAACAGGTTACAGCACAGTATTACATTATGAAGTCCATAAAGGATAATATTAGTAGCAGGATGGCAATACCTCAGGCTTACCCTAAGAAAATTAATCTTATTGTTTTTCAAAGCCCAGGAAAAATATTATGGTATCTCTCTGAGGACTTATACAACCTGAATAAAAATTACAGCAATATCATAGTAATGTCATATTAAGCAAGCAATTTCTAATTTCTCCACTTTTTTCTTTTTTCTTTTTTTTTAAATCAATTAGGAAATCTAGGGTTCCTGGAAATGCACTAAGTCCACTGGACTTAATAGACAGTAACTTCTGAGCATGATCAGTGTAGTATCGTGTACTGAACATACTATTTTCCGTTTCATTCTTTTTTCAAATTGTATTTATGAACTACCTAACAACAGCATTTGTATGGTAGCAAAGTACATTACGTTCCCACTATACATAGCTTTCCATGTTTTGGGCAAGTGTTGCTGGAAGAAAATAATGTATAAAGCTGTTAATGTGTCCAGATTCAGCATTAATTAATCACAGGACCATGCAGTTTGATGAACATGAGGGCCATGAGAAGCAACGACTATGCTAAGTTATAGGCAGGTTTCCATGTGGAAATTCTGTGTCAGTACAGTTTCTTTTTTCTTATTAAAAAAAAAGTTCTTCAAAAGATTAGGAAAGACAGCTATGAAATTCAGTATCAACAGTGCAAAAGATGCACATCTGGCTTATAATCAATGTGCTTAGTCTCTTAGTGTTGTGGCAGTGAAGCTTCAAATAATAGAATTAAGGTTGGAATTCATAAATATTTTTCTGAGAAATTTGTTGGAAGATGAGAATCTATCCAGCAGCAGAGCCTAAAGCTTCCAAAATATTATGCCTCTTGCTACAATCATCTGCTACGTTTGCTTGAATGATATGTAAGAAGACAATGAAAGAAGTCTTGTGAGTTCTATGAGTATTTTATCTAGGCATCTGGAAAAGAAAAAATCTGGCAGATTAACTCAGCCATTATCTGGACAGAAAAAAAATTAGAACTCAAGTGTTTACTTATTACAAAAAGAGCCATTTGGAATTGCTGTGTGCAACAATACAAGGCCTGAGTGTGTTTTGAGCATGTATTTTATTGGTAGCTAATAGTCAGAGTTCAAAATGTTGCAGTGAATACCCAAATATCAGCATAAGCAGCATTCCTACCCAGTGCTACCTTTGCAGGTTTTCTCCAATATACCAGGAAGAAAAAAAAAAAAAAAGAGAGTAAAGAAAAATGTATCTTATAATCCGAGGTAGATCACCATCACTACGCAACTGTCATGAGCAACTTTGAATCTAACATTTACTATGATAGGTACAAGATTTGTCGTACACATTGACGACACAACTTGTTATATTTTGGGATATAGCTACATCTTAAACAGCATTGTATTTACTGACTTCCTTCCTTTTTAATATTTTAGGTTAAAAAAAAAATCCATCTAAAGTAACTAATTCAGTGAATCTCAGTCACAGATAAATTTTGGTTCACTTAAGTCCAAATCGGACATTTCAGTTCATGCTCATGCTAATGAAATTCAGATAAACTACCCTGGCTGCAGGCCCATTGACTTCTGGCTGAAGAGTACACACAGCTGGATGTCTGTAAATCAGGCAGGACACAATTTTTGCATATAGGTTAATGACTGTTCTGCGTCACCAACGTGTAAGAGTAGAGACACTAAGCCAGAGACCTCAAAAGAGCATTTTGCCTGGCTGGCAACTTTCTAATAAAAACAAAGCTTACTTTTTTTCTGTATCACATTACATAATCTCAACATTCATAAAGTAGACTACATTAAAACAAGAGGATAGATGGAAAATTATATCCCTACTGATGTAAAGTTACTCAGGCTCCTTAGTCACTTTAAGTCACCACAGATACCAAAAGATTCAGTAACATCCTCTCCTCCTCATTTCTCAGTGCCACAATAACTCATGTAGTAGAATTTGTACATACACAACACAAACTGAGTAAATCATCTAGCAAATTTCTTTCCTAAAAATGTTGCATACTGACAAATTAGGATGTTTTGTTATCAGAGAGATTTTATATGGCTATAGACTTTATCTTTCTAGATGAAAATCATAGAGAAGGCTCATCAGTATCTTTTTCATTCTATAAACAAAATGCATTCAAATTATTCTTTTTGACTTGGCAAGTGTAGTTTTAAATCTGGTTCTGCTTATTTTCATCTAAAATCCAACACTAAGGAAGCCACATCTGAATAACTGCCTGTAGCGTAATAAATACGGCCACCTTAAAGATCACTGTCAGCAAAAGGGAAGTAGCAGGAAGGCAGAAAGACTCATTTGATGATAACAGATATGAAGCTGAATGATAATGATAGCATAACTATTGCTTGACACTTTTACTACAAGTTTGGGGAGAATTAGACCTAATATATAAGTTCTAAAGTCTAAGAAAAAAACAGACAAATAACACTATTGCAGCTATTCATGTTCACTAAGACAATGGTCAGCAGTTACTCTGCTTTTGTAGTTGGTTCAAAAAGTTTCATTAGGATTTCCAAAAAAATGTCTCTTTAATTCACACTTTCCTCCCCTCCCCCCAAAAAAATTGGAAACTTTGAACAACTAAGGAACTAATAAAATCCACTTAGCAACATAAGAATCTTGAAGCTGAAAATTATCCAAAGCATTCATTCGGTTTTAGCATCAAGATCCTTGACCCAGACTATAAACTGTGTTTCAAACATACAATGATTTCTTATGGCTATTTCAAGTGCCTTAGAGAAAATCATCATTTTAAATTAACATAGTTCTTAAAAATAAATAGTATTAATTTCTGGTAACACTAATATATTTTTTTAATCTTCTGTTTACAAAAACATTGTCACAACTTACTCCCTTGATTTGTAACACTGATTTTCTGATTGCTTTTGTGGATTATAACAATAAACATTCTGCAGTGCTGCAGTTTGTAAACTACAAAGATATTGTAAACTGACAGTCTATTGCTATATACTTCTTCCACTAGGTAATCTCTTTAAATCAACAACAATTTACTGCCACCTTAGTATCAGATATAGTCATCACCACCAAAAATCTGGCTCAGTATGATTCTGTCCCTTGCCCACAATCATCTTAGCCCCCTATTTAAAATGAGAATTATCACCAGAAGTTAAACCTCAAGCACCTTAGAAGTCAGCCACAAAGCAATTCACATGCAAAGCAAACTCAGTGTTTCTTCCCTCACCTTTGTAATTGCCTCTTTTGCATTTTACCTGGTGCATTCCAAATCATTGTTAGAATTGCATGAATTTTATGTTTGCACACAATCTCACAAAATTTAAGGCCGTTACAAAATTTACAGGCATTGTCAACCCAAGCTGACTCATAAAAATGTCTTCTGGGTCTGTTCAATGAGGTATTTTACTTAAAGCAACCCAACAGAAACACCTCTACAATTCAACACACTGGTTTATAACCTCTGTGTAAACATTCCTATCTAAAATTGACTTAACACATGTTGCAAGTAGCAACTTTTGAGATGGTATATCCAGTAATTTACTGAGGCTTACATCCTGCAAATCCTGCATCATTTTAATTCAAAACTTATCAATTTTAGAACCAAGAAGCCCAAGTTATGTTCTCAAAAAGAGTCATTGCAGGTTGACGGAACAGTATGTGCAACTTAAAATGCGTAAACTAAACTTCTGAAATGAATACCAAAATAATTCAAAATAGAAATACCAAAAGGCTAAAAACATTAAAAAAACCCAGAGGACTTTTGTCTTTAAAAAAATTGTGGAACTGAAACATAAAAATTATAACAGTCAAGTTTTACCAAAACTAGGTTTCCTTTCTAAATCTAAAAACAACTGAGTTGTTCAAAGCTAACTATTAATCACAAATGAAAAGGACTTACCTTCTTGTCTGTTATTTTTCCTTTTTAGCCATTTTTCCACAGTTTCTGCACTTACACTTTCAGACACAAACTCATCCAGTACCTGGGGGTGAAGAGAAAGATACGCCTTCACTTTTTCATCTGTTAAACCTGAAAGAGAGAATAGTAATTTATTACATTATCAGTATGAACTCCCTCATACGAAAAAATACCTAAACACCAGCAAGAATCAATATTCTTTATTTTAACACACTGAATGAATACATGACTATTTAAATTGTCTCCTCCTACACAGAGAAATACCCAGTAAAAAAAAAAAATGAACT
>JAWWLV010000121.1:30491482-30563908 GCA_035041135.1 Platyrinchus mystaceus | reverse complement strand
ACACTGAATGAATACATGACTATTTAAATTGTCTCCTCCTACACAGAGAAATACCCAGTAAAAAAAAAAAATGAACTGTCATATAGAAAATAGTATCCATACAAGATACTGCATCCAAAAAGTCCCCTAGAGTGTAAATGGTACCCAGGAGAAATAGACAGGTAGGAATTTATGACTATGACTGTGACTATAAAAGTACCTATTTCCAAGATATGCAAGATGATATATTGATAAAAAACCTAGTTAGAAGGAGATAGAAGAAAGTGAACTGGTATGTCTCATAGAGGATCAAATTCAGCATTCTCACTACAAATGGCAGCAAAATCAACACAAACTGTTATGCAACACCAAAATCACACATAATTTTCAAGTACTGGAATTACTTCAGTTAACTTTAGATGTATAAACTACTTTCACAGGTATGCTTCCATTACCCTAGCAATTTAATTATCAAAATAAAAATAATTGCAGACAAAAGACCTTTACAATATCTGCAACAAAAAGATAACTGCAGTAAAGATTTTGGAAAAAGAAGCAAAATTCAGAATCTTGGATCCCTGACATAAACAAATTTTAAAATTCATATCATTATAATCTGATCATACACTTCACAATTCCCCCAAACCTAATGACCAGCCTCAGGGAGGTGAACCCAGCAGCACTGAGGCTTTCCAAAGATGGAGACAGAAAAGAAGAGCACCTGTCCCAAGGGGTTTGGCTCCCATAGAGAGAATAGGCGTCCCAAGTGCAAAAGCCTTAGTGGAATCTGAGGGGAAGAGGAGTAACAAACACTGTAACAACTTTAAACATGCTGTATTCTGTTGTGTTGGGTATCTCTAAATGTAATAGCAAATTCTCCACAAAAAGTAGCCAAGGTTCAGCAGAGAAGGTTGTTCAGGTTGTTCAGGTCAAACAACCCTGACCTCTTTTGGAAAGCATTCATGCTATAAAATAAGATCAGTTTTCCTATTTTATGCTTTGTGCAGTACCAGAACATGATGAAAACAGCTGTAGTGCAATTTCAATGCTAGTCAATGATGGTAATCTTTAATATATCTTACAAATGTTTACAATGAAAGTCTTTGGGAAGTAATACCAGAAAACAAACTACTATGCCACTCTCCCTACACCAACTGCACCACATCATTCCCACCACATCAGTCCCCATTAGCTGACATCTGGTTTAAACTACCCCTTCTCTTAATCCACAGTGGTGTCAGTTCCTGTTAGATATCATAGCCTCAAATAACAACATTAATATTTACAGGCAAGAGTCACCAGATCTGGATCATTTGAATAAGCTAATTGAGCATCCTGATTTTCATTAGTAGAGAAGAAAAGGTTCTTCCTAAATCAATAAGACCTGTAGATGATCAGCAAGTGAGGCTAAAACAAGTAAAACCCCATTATAACTGATTGTTTGACCTTACGTGATAGCTTGTAAATTTAGGTCATAGTGCATCTGTTAAGAAGTACATGTGCCAAATGAATAAGCAGATTTTTCAGTCAATACAGATATCATCTCACATTCTGAAAAATCAGACTCACTAATATAATTTTGTAATTTGCTCAACTAAGAAAAATGCAATACCTTGAAAAAGTAAGTCTTTCTAATTTCATAGTAATAAAATTTGAAAAGGAAACATGCTTTAAGAATCATTCATAAAGACCACAAGGTTTTAAATATTTAGCAGATTTAGCCATCATAAAGTTATCAAAATTTATCTGCCTTTAAAGTTCTGAATGAAAAATAATCAATACAGGGTTGTCACAAAATGCCTGCTACTTCCAAATTGTCTTTAGACTGCAAACAAACACTTTTTGATTCTAGTAAGAAACTAGGAATCGAAAAGATTGTAAAATTAGCAACTGAAATTCTACAAGAGTTGAATTTGTGTTTTCAGTGAAAATAAACTTAATTTTCTTTCTTGATTCAAACATTTATAAGTTGTTGGTTTTCTAATATACACATCAAAATTCAATAAAATGTCAATTTGAGATAAGACTTCAGTCTACAGGTCTCAAATTTAATTTCCAGATATCACTCTGCTTTAACCTTATATGGAAAAGTGATTCATGGAGCTGATATAAGAAATTCTACAAGTCTTTAAACTACCCATCTTTATTTCACCAAAGGCATCTGTGCAGATGTGCTTTTTCAATGCCAGATTTGTAGATGGGAACAAGCAGAACAGGATTTATAACTGTATTTGCAGAGTTAAAAAGAAGTAACTTAAACCTATTTTCTACATAGATTAAAGCTGACTTATCAGTCAGCTCCCAACTGTTAGCCCGATGCATTGAAAAACACGTGCTACAACCATACATGCAAACCCCACAACCAAAACTAGCAGGAACACATTGTAACTTCACAAAACATTAATAGAAAGCAGCCTTTCAGAAGAAATTTAAATGTTTTGTGTTTTATGTACACTAAGGCTTTTATGTACATAAAGTGTTGTAAAGATGCTTGAATGTTACAGTGTTTTACAGCTGTGCAGAAACAATTATTTTATGGGGGATATAAAGCCTTCTGCATTATAAGATGCACATTAGAATAAGATTATTATGTAACATCATGTATAGGTTCAATGATGGACACGCTCTCTTGAATATTCACATGCTCCTGAAAAATTATGGTACATGTATTTTTCCTAAATATTATCAACCTCTCTACTGAAGTGCTGCAATCCTTTAATTCTTAAAAATGAAAAAAAAAACCCCTATTTGAGAATTCAGAGGCAACAATTAATAACATTTAAATAAAGAATACCATAACACACTCAAAATCAGGAACCAAAAGTTTATCATGCCATTCAGGTGTTATTTACAGAATTACAAACAAAAATAACACAAGCCAGTGCTGATTATTAATTTTCTGTTACTAATGTACTGGTTTTAAGCATATGGAGCAGCAAACTTTTCTACATGCATTCCCATTAGAAATATTTCTCCACTACTCCTTCTTCCCTCACTCCTACTTCCCATCATCTCCAGTAACGCCAGGTCTTCTCTCATTCTTGTTCATCAGTTCTTGTGTGGAGCATCAAGTGTATATATAAGCAGTGACTAACAAAGGAAAAGACAGAAGGGCGCACATTCATAACTGCATTGGTCTGTATGCTAAAACCACATTTCAGGGCTGATATCTTTCTGACTCAGCTTGCTATTTGTCAAGTTTTATGCAGGTGTTAACCATTTGTTCTGAATTTATCATTAAACAATGAGGATGAAGATAAAAATATCATGCAAAAGGATAGACATGTATCAGATAAACTCTTATTTTTCATTTCCCTCTGAACAAAGAGGGGGCAAAGAAACAGCTACAGCTGCCTGACACTTGTGTCAGCTCAGAAGCTCCTCATTTCATGACCAGCACACCCATTTAGGTTGTGTAAATCTCAATTTGAAATGTTCTCTTTGGCCATACCATCCGCTTTTAAAAGTTTCATCATGTGCATTGAAAACTTTAATCAAGGTGGGTTTGGTTTCATTTTTTCCATTTCTAGGCTAATCCTGTTTGAACAGTAAGTGGAAATATAACTTTTCAATAAATGCTGGGTTTTATGCAAGTGGTTCACCTTATTGTGGGTTTTTGTGTATCTCATGTATTACAGGGTAGGATGATGTAAAACTGGCAAAGCTCACTGCAAAGCAGAGAGTAGAAGATGGCCTGTCCTCCCCCCACCACCTTCATCAGAAAAAGGCCTTTTTACTACCAGAGGAAACAACCTTTCTGGCAGGATAATCATCCCGGGATGTTAGGAGTGAGAAGGGTAAATAACACGACAGAAAAACAATTCTGTTTACTTGTAGTACTTCTATAAACTGATGTATTGTTGCACTCTACCAAAAAAACAGCTGTGTTTTTCCGCTTTTCATAGCCTGAGGCTTTAGCAGTTCACCTTATTTAGAGCATAGCTCATGCTAGTCTATCAAAATTTTGGGTTTGTGGTTTGGGTTTATTTTTTGTAGTGGTGGTGTATGAGGGCTTTTTGGTTGTGGTTTTTTCTTAAATAACTCTTTGGCTTTCAATGGAGCATGTGTAAGAGTGTTTTGGTGTTGGCTTGTTTGTTTTTTTTTTCCTACCCAAACTATGAGAAATCATTTCTTTTCACTGAAATTAATATCAGAAATATATAGAGTTGAAGACAGAATTATGGGTGGATTTCTTCCCTTTTTTATTTAATTAAACTAACAATAGAAAATAAAAATATTGCTACTAAATAACACAGTTCAGTCATTTCACCTTAAACTAGAAATTTATGATTTATGATTGTCCAGTTCAACAAATAACTATTTTTTCAGTGGTCTTATAATTAATACTTTAAAAACACACTTCATTTTGCTAAGGGTAAAGAGTAAAGAAACCTTTACCTGAAATAATTTAGCAAGTTTAATAGAGCTATTTAAAGAGGAATACTTATTCATGTAGATTATGAACTACCACAGGAAACTGTATATACTCTTTATTTATTTCAACAGTGTACCCACACTAAATCGTTGGGACTTCAAAAGCATAACTAAAACTTTGACTGTTTTTTTAGTACTTCTACTAAAAGCCAAACAAAACCAAAAAACCCAGCACCACCACCTTCCAAAATACCTGTATTTGTGGGTCTCATACAAAGACAGTGTGAGTATTGCAGGCTGCTTGATTTAGTGATTGTTTGGCCTGCTCAGGTCTAGTTTCCCCTTTTGATCTACCAGTAAAGCTTTCATTTCAACAACTCAAATATTTCATTAGTGATAACATCAAGTAGAACTCTAAAAGAGATCAACTGCCTTCACAGAGCAATCTCCCACCGTCCAGGGTAAGTAGACCAACAGCTTCATTAGTCAAAAAGAAAATCTGTAGCACTAAAAAAAGTACTAAATAAGAGAAAATTACAGAACATTCATTGCAGCTGAGAGTACTATGCAGGTAGATAATTTTACAGGTACTGAAACAAACATTTTTCAAGAAGCCTCAAGTGCATGAAGACAGGTTCCAAACAAAATGTATATTTGAATTACCAGTAAAGAATAAACCATAATAAGAGGCAAAGTTTACAGAATAGGAAGATTCTTATAATAAATGTGATCAGTATTCACCAGGTTGATTAACACAATCCTCATAATGTCTATGTTCGGTTTTAGGAGAGACAGAAACTGTAAACACAGATGTAGTCTTAGATGTTGCTGTCCTCTTAAGATGCCAGAAAAATGCTCTTTGGGAAATAACTGATTATTAACACTTAAAACAAAAGCTAGAACTACTACTTCTATCTTAAGGAAGAGAATTATTTTTTTTGAGCAGATGTGACAAATTCAGTATCTTAAAAATCACTTTACAGGCTTAAATTTTAAGGGTCCTACAAAAAAGCACAGTAGGCTTGTCTATATCAGTAAACTGAATATGTCTAGGGCTGTTCACTGACCTGAAACCAAGCAGCTTATAACTCCTTCATCCTTACTATTAAGCTTTCTTGATCTCCAACAACGAAGCTGAGCGAAAACTGAAAGGTTGATTGCCTGCTTGGAATCATCCCTGGCCTGACCCTACTCCAGAGCAACATTTGGGACCTGCCTGGGACATCATTAGCTGGCTTGGGCAAGGCACTGACAAGAGCCATTCCAGACAAAAAGCAATTCCCGTACCTAAGAATGTTCTTGTCCATTGTTTACTAACTTGGATGTAGCATAGCTGAGTTCAAAGATAAACCAAGAAATAAAACTTCTTTCAAACATCAATTATCAGTAATTATTCCTTGCCTTTGAGCCAGTTTCCAACAGAATTTCTTTTTAAAAAAATAAGTAAGAAAGCTAAAATCACTTGACAGATATATTTTTGCTTCCAGCTTTTTATGCTTTCTAAAATATTTAAAACATTTCTTAGATATTAGATAACCTATGTAGCACTGAATCGATTAATGGCTCCACTCTCTCACTCTTAATCCATGTCACACTGCACTCTCCTCTGAGAATAGCTTCACAGAGCTCAGTATAAAGCAGAACTGACTGTGAATGAGCTGAAAGAATTGAAGCCTAGAGCTATGTTTAAAAATCTGCTCCATTTAGCAGCATGAGTCACACACATCATTAGCAATTCTTGCAATTTTTTTCATTAGTGTTGTGATATTCAGTCTTTTTTCTAAAACCACTAACTTAATCAAACCTCATGATTGGACAAAAATTAGTTTTCACCTAAAGTTTCTGGTTCCCAGGTTGGGGGGTACATAGGGAGTCAGGGACAAATGGATAAAAATTGATGAACCAGCCTAATACTAGTGAGAGTCAGCATTTTGTCCTAGAACAGCTTCACTCTGAAAGACTGCAGTCACTGCTTTCCTCAAAACCCTTGCAACAGTCTTTGGTGAATATAACATACCTTTCACCCAGTTGGACAGGATTCAATGCTTTGAAAACACATTGTGAGTGTATACATTGGTCACTATAAGAAATCAGGTGGATTTCATGTATCAAGAAAGTTTTTACTAATAAACATGAAAGGAAATAACTACAAATGTCGAATTTTTTGCATCTGCTAACATTAAAAAAAAGGGAAAATTTAAGAAGTAATTCAAACAAAAAATACCATACACAAATTGGCTTGTTTGGTTTAACAGGTAATTCTTCCCTGAAATTAGAAGGGCACAGAGTCACCGCAAATATGGACAAAGTCATAATTTCTCCAAGAAAGTAACAATATACTGTGCCACATAGAAAATATGCTAGCCAAGGAAAAAAAAAATCAAATCATGGTGATAAAAACAAAGCATTATCTGAAACAGAAAACAGCCTTGCCCCAAATATAAGTGAAAAAAAAGTCTAATTTGAAAACACTTTTCCTCATCTGAAATATCAAAATTATGAAGAGAGACATGCAACACTTCCTCAAAATCAGGACTTGAAAATAAGTATCATACTCGTATAAAAAACGAAGACTTAAAAATATCTGAAAGTAATCCCGAAGCACTAATTTAAACACAATTTTGCATGTGTTCTTTATTTAAAGCAGTCTTGCCCCGTCTCTTTCTTACACAAAGATCACCTCTCTGTATTTTTCTACAGAACTTTATAAGCGATATTTGTAGTTATTCTCAAAAGCATTCAAGGCATGTGTGTACATTGCTTCATTTGGATTAAGCATTAATCCCATTAAATCAATCCCTTCTTTGTTCAAAGCATCAGGATTCAAAACCACAGGCACAGTCAGTTTTGAAATATCCTTTTCAAGTCAGACTTTTTATCTTAATCCATTTAAGTATACAGGAATGTAATGTGACCAAGTGCCCAAACTCTCTGAAACCTGACATTACTGGTCTGGCAAAAAGTGTAATCACTAACATGAAGCAATCAGAGTGGTAGAATCTCCCTTGATTTCTCTTTTCTTGTAAAATCAATTCACAATCTTATATGTGAGCAGCTTCATTCACCTTTTTGCCCCTCCTCCTCCAACTCCTTCCTGCATTGCTAGAAGAGAAACAATACACAGCTCCAGCATATCAGCAGATAAAAACAATAACACAATACCAGAAATCACCGCACTGCCCATTTGGGTATTAAAAAAGGGCATATGTTTGTTTCCCATATAATAAATTTTACCATTAAACATTTCAAATCTTCATTAAAACATGAATGTTTAATTATGCCAGCCTCGACTCACTGCATAAACCCTCAGGCTCTGTATACATGTAGATGACAGCAGTAGCAATGCAACATCTCAGCCACAATGTCAGCAGCTGAAGTTTTAGAGAGATAAAACAAAGACAAGCTCAGCTAAACAGAACTGGAATGTGCGCATACAGAAACAATACCAACAACTACTGCATCCTGTTTCCCATAATTCAAATCCCACATTCCTGATGAAAAAGCCATGGATGTGCCTTTGCACCTGAACATGCCAGATGCTGAGCAAGGCATGGACATAAAAGCCTTTAGTTTCCATCAACTTCCATGCTGTTTTTTCTGATATTAGCAGCACCTTGCAAGCTTGAGCCCTAGACATCTGCAGATACTCAACTGTTCATGTCTCCCAAAATCTAACACTCAAGAACTGCACAGTACTAGCAGCTCTGAACACTCCTTCAGTATTAAGTTAAAAAGCAAAACTTCATATAAGACTATTGATGAAATCAGTTTTCATTAGCTAGAGCTAAAAGACCTATAATCTTTCCACAGGAATTATACGTATGCCTAATGGGGTGAATGCGTTTTCAACTTGACTAATCATTTTTCATAGGGTTTCAAAACACACTTCAAATTGTCTGAATCCTGCATGTATACTGTTATACTGTAATATCATCCATTATATGATGTATGGGGCTTTTTAAAACTCTTACTTTCCTGGTTTGAGAGTAGCTTCTCTCTGGTTCTCATTAGCACATTGCAGTAACTCTGAGGGGTCAGTAACAAGCTTTATTCTCCTTCTAGGTGCATGATGGGACCAAATTTGGAAATTTAACACTCTGCAAACAGCTAACAAATGGACTACAGGCATGCTTTAGGAGTTGCAAATTGTAATCAAATAATTTTAAATACTTCCTTGAGGAGAAAGCTATGTATCATCAAGGTTACTGATAAAAATAGTTATCAAACTACTTATAAATAACACATTACACTGAAGTAAATATAAAATATATTTGTAGACATATAAGAAACATCTCAGTATAATTATTTGCTTTTTTTTCTTCTCTTCTGCAACCCACAGAACCAGGTTACCTTGTCTTCTGCCCAAAATACATCCAAATAGTAATACGTATCTTGAAGTTGAAAAGTACTAAAATGCAGTTCATTCATAACTCATTATGAAAAATGTCAAGTCACTCAGAACTTGCACATAATCTCTGAAAATAGCATATACACTTGCAAATTAAACTGTTTAAAATCTAATGATTAAGCAAGGTAAGAATGCCTTAACTCTTCCCTTGAGAACTGGTGTTGTGAGCAGGTTCTTGATTTATGTCTTCTCTGGTAATACCTTCTGGCTGATGTAATGTCTTCCTCCCACTTGACACCTGATCCTAGAATAGCTCTCTTTTTTAGTAAACTCCTCTGGCTTAAAAGTAGTCCCACTGTCTTTATTACCAATGTTTTACAGCTCATTTATTTCTTAAAATGAACTCCTGTGAATAAAGTTCTGTAAACACTTTTTAATATACTTACCAATATAAATTTACAGTGCTGTTCACTAACCTGCTACTTAAATTATTCCATAAACAAGATCCACTATGATGAAACCTACTTTGAGATATACTACATGCCTGTGCCAATTCTCACTCTGTCATTTCACTAAATAGGAAACAGAGAGCGTTCTTCCTTCTGAAAGGAGCATCCCACTTCATCTTAAGACTTAGATTAGTAGACATTTTAAGAAAGTTTCCCAGAGCACATGCTCTTCTTAAATAACCAAACATAGTCAAATAATGCGCTACTTAGCAACAAGTCGGGACACCTGAGTGTTCTCTACTTTGGAGGTACTAGGACCATATCTGCAGCACCACAGACCAGGATTTGTAATTCTTCTTTTAATTCCCTCCAAACTTACAGTCTTAGGATGTTTAAAGAGAAACACAGTAAACATCCCTTTACAAAATGAGAAAGTACAAAACCTAGAGAAGTCAGTCACTTAAAAGACTTAATAGGAAGAAATCTAACCCCAGCCAGAAAGGTTTGATCCAGTTCATGGGAATCAAGCTCATAAAAAAATAAAAAATGCTAGTCAAGCATTTTTCTAGACATGGTGGCTAAAATAAAACATATAGAAAAATACATGTCAGTTTAAATGAAGAATTTCATATATTCTGTAACTGTACTATCATAGAATCATAGAATATGCTGAGTTGGAAGGCACCCATCATGATCATCAAGTCCAACTCCTGGCCCTGCACAGCACACCCAAAGAGTCACATCATGTGCCTGAGAACATTGTCCAAATGCTTCTTGAACTCCGTCAGGTGTGGTGCTGTGACCTCTTCCCTGGGGAGCCTGTTACAGCACCCAACCACTCCCTGGGTGAAGGACCTTTACCTGATACCCAACTTAAACCTTCCTTGACACAACTTCAGGCCGTTCCCTCAGGTCATAAGAGAGAAGAGACCTGTACCTGCCCCTCCACTTCCCCTCATGAGGGTGTTGAAGACTGTAATGAGGTCTCCCCTCAGTCTTCTCTTCTCCAGATGGAACAGACCAAGTGACCCCAGCCACTCCTCATATGGCTTCCCCTGCAGACCCTTGACCATCCTCATTGCCCTCCTTTGGGCACTCTCTAGGAGCTTATTATCTTTTTTATATTGTGGTGCCCAAAACTGCACACAGTACTCAAGGTGGGGCCACACCAGTGCAGAGTAAACTGGGACAACCACTGCCTTTGAACAGCTGGTGATGCTCTGCCTGATGCACCCCAGGATAGGCTTGGCCCTCCTGGCTGCCAGGGGACTGCTGACTCATATTCAACTTGCCATCGACCAGGA
Organism: Platyrinchus mystaceus; assembly: GCA_035041135.1. Classification (NCBI taxonomy): domain Eukaryota; kingdom Metazoa; phylum Chordata; class Aves; order Passeriformes; family Tyrannidae; genus Platyrinchus; species Platyrinchus mystaceus. Next base: position 30,553,454 of record JAWWLV010000121.1, on the reverse strand, counting down.
TCCTTAGGTCCCCTCCCACAGTGCTGCTCTCCAGCCCCTTGTTCCCTAGTCTATACAAACAACCAGACTTGCCCTATCCCAGATGCAGAATGTGGCACTTGCCCTTGTTAAACTTCATACAGTTGCCCATCTCTAATTTGTTAAAGTCTCTTTGCAGGGCAACTCTGCTCTCAAGAGGTCAACAGCTCATACCAATTTAGTTTCATCAGCAAACTTACTTAGTATTCCTTCTAGTCCTGTGTCCAGGTCATTAATGAAGATGTTGAAGAGAACTGGGCTGAGGCTGAGGATGGAGCCCTGCAGAAACCTACCAGTGACAGGACACCAGTCTGATGTTACCCCATTCACTATAACTCTGTGCTTGACCTGTGAGCCAGTTGCTCACCCACTGCATGATGTGTTTATCCAGCTGTGTGCTGCACATTTTGTCCAGAAGGATGCTATGACAGTACCAAAATCTTTACTGAAATCCAAAAAGATTGCTATGCATGAGCCTGTCAAGTTGTTGAATGGAAGACTTCAGAAAGTATGGAAGAAACAGGCTGCAAGGTGCTATTTTTATTTGATCTAAAGATTAGCCATGATATTTACAGGTTCACTTGTTTTAAGACAGATAAAAAGTGCTGTCAAGATCCTGACCTATTGATTAACAGAAAGGGTATTGTCTGCTAGATGTACATTATGCCTAACAAATTGAAGGTTGAACTGGTGGACACCTTTTTTTGAAAAAGACATCTAATTCTAAATAAAACACTGATCTGTAGAAGAGTTTGTCACATTTTCCATTTAATCTCTTCAGGTTACTAATGGGTACAAAATGGTTGCACCTATTAAATAAATAAAAATTAAAAATCCCATTCTAATTTAAGTATCAATTTTTCTTCTTTTAGCTTCCAGCAATTCAGTTTTTTCTTTCTTATTTTAACAATTACTTTAAAAGAGTTTTCATCATTATAGATCATCTCTTTGTAAAGGTACCACTGGTCTGAATGAATAACATCTATCTTCTTTACAAAGTGGACCAGACTCATTTTTCTATATTATAATATTGTATTCTTACAACATTTCACAAGTCCAGAGATTTAACTCTAACTATGCATATGCAACTATTCACCTACTCCTACAGTAGTTCCAGAAGACTCTCAAATGTAATTAAAGAACCTTGACAAAAATGTCAATGCTTACAACTAGAAAAGAAGTATTTAAAAATAAAAGCTTCGAAAAGACTTCCAAAGAGAGAAAAATGAGTTTTTGTGACAGACACTCTGGCTTTATCACTTGAATGTTAGAGAGTACAACTTAGCCTTCCCTCAACCCCTCAAAAGTGCTACAGCAGATGTTTTAGCAATAAAGTTGAAATACAAAAAGTTGGTACCACATAATTGATCTCGGAAACTGCTTTTAGCTCTATCTTTTGTATTACTATAAAATATAGATACAAAATGCCTCTTTATAAAAAACTGAACTTTGAATGACATTTAAAATAAAAACCCATATTTAATTCTTTTATGGGGAATAGAAAGACTACCTTCAGACTAATTAAGCCCTGAAAGTAAAGCACTGACTCCATCAAACTGTCAGAAGAAAGTTAGAAACTTGAATTTATTTAAAATACTACAAAGGAAGAAAATTATTTTCCTTTTTTTCTGTCAACTCTTTTTTTCAACTGTATAAATGAAGAGAAGGAAAAAGGATTTTTTGAAGATGCTATCTCTGCTCAATTTTATGGTGATTTATGTAATGATATCTCTATGTCAGTAAAATACAGCCTAGGAAAAGCAGTATAATTTGGGATATTTAAATGAATATGCCACTGAAGTAAAGGAGTATTGAAGTGATAATTAAATACTGTGTTACATACACTTGTACATTACAGACAAGAACACATTGTGCAACCCTTATTTGCACTGGTGAACACTTATAGGAGTAGTCCTATTGACGTCAGTGAGACTACTTATGTGGGTAAGAGCTCACTAACATGTGAAGAGTTGTGCAACAAAGCCCCAAACATATTTCATTCCACACATTGTTTCAAGCTTTGTTCCTCAACCACAATTTTTTCCCTAATAGTGTTAATAATATTATTTCATTAGCGTTACCACTCAGAAAAATATGTGAGGACATACAACTTGTTCACTGGTATTTGTCATAGCCCAGTACTTCAGCTGAACTCTGAATCAGAGGCACACAAGAATTGCAGATTCACTGAGGATGGCAGGCATCTCTAGATATCGTCACCAAACCCACCCCCTGCTCAAGCAGGGTCGTATACAAGGGGTTGCTTGGAGTCCTGGCCCATCAGCTTTGAGAATCTCCAAGGATGGAGAGAGACTCCACACCCTCTCTGAGCAGTCTGTGCCAGTGTTTAGGTGTTTTTCTGTGTTCCTGTGGAAATCCCCATGTTATAGTTTGTGCGCATTGCCTTTTGTCCTGTCGCTGGGCACTGCCAAGAAGAACCTGGCTCCATTTACTTTACTTTCCCCTCCATAAGGTACTTATACACAATGATAAGATCCCCTCAAGTCTTCTTTTCTCCAGGTTGAACAGTCCAGTCCCAATCATCTTTATGGCCCTTCACTGGACTCACTCCACACAGGTCCATATGTCTCTTGTACTGGGGAAGCACAAAACTGGGCCCAGCATGGACAGGATTACCCATTGACCTTCTGGCAGCACTCTTCCTAACATAGCCCAGAATGCTGCTGGCCTTTGCTGTGAGGGCACACTGCTTGTGCAGGTTCAGAAGAATTACAGGACCCAATGCCATAAGGATTTCTACTTCCTAGCAGATGAAATAAATGAAAATACCTTTTACTGACTTGGATGTTGGCACCACAGAATAAAAACCAACATATGGCATTGGCTGATTTTCCAAAAGCTGTGGCAATCCTCTACACACGCAATCTCATCTGGCAAAACATCTTACATTGATGCTATTTTAGATGGGAATTCAAATATATATTTGTTACTATTTTAAGATTTTCTTGTTGGCAACCACATTAAAACAAAAATGCAGTGTTTCAGTCATGTCCCCAGTTTTTATTAAAAATCTTAAGCAAATGCCAAGGATCCAAGGCTAGTTTCAAAAAATTAAAAATGAGCAGCTGCATCTTTTCCCTGTCCTCCTCCCCTTCATCATCTCCCCACCCTCTTCTGTTTGTTTTGGAGACAGTGTAGCTCATAAACACATGTTCACCTCCAAAAATCATCGTTAGAAGAAAAGGGAAGGGGGGGGGAGGGGAGAGTTGAAAAGAACAGAAGTAAAAAGGAAAACAGGAGATGAAAACTGAGAGCATGTCATTGTATAGGACTCAGGAAACACCTTATAAAAAATCCTGCATTCACAGGATGTGCGTTCTCCAATGTGTCTTTGCTATAATGATTTATACAATCAAACTTTCCACAGGCAAGGATGATAAAGTACTCAATAAGAAAAAAAACCATACTGGTACAATCGCTTGTAACAATCACTTTGTAATAACCTGGTTTCATCTAAACCCTACTTGAACTTGGCCATTGACTACATTCAGAAAACACTCTAGAACCATAATGACGTCCATATAAGATGGACACTCTAAAACAGGAAATTGAGGCATATTTCCACAGGGCTGGTCATAAATTTTCACTTTAGTGTATTACAGTCCTGGGGGCTGCGATCCTGATTTCTGTCCAGCTCACTGGCTAGCCAAATAGTGCTCAGGAGATCATAATAGGTCCCTTACAATATCTTAGAATGAAAAAAAAAATTCTCAACCAATACTTTAACAATCCACTTCCAAAACCAGCCAGTTAAAAGACGTATCATAACATACCAAATAGGAGAAGTAAAAGAAAGGACTTCAAAAATTTCAAATCAGACAAAATAAAGAGATTTAACAAATGGGTAGCTTTCAATAATTTTAAAGTCCTTCATATTCATATTCACTCTGGGAAAGCCTCCAAGACTGCAAACTCTGTAGGCTGGAGAATACAAATTTTAATACTATTCAATTTAACTGACAGTGGCATGAAAGACCTGGAGAAAACCCAGTACATCCAAGATAACAAAAAAAAGGTTCCACGTTGTACTGCAAGAAAAATGGCAGCAAAGGGCTAATGAAAAATGCATTGACTCAAATTATATAGGCACAAGTCATCTTCTCCTGTGAAAGAGAGGCTCAAGAAATACCAGATATATTATCAGCAGGTAAAGGTCAAAGGGTTCCATACATGAACACTTTTTCACCATAGGTAAATGGGCAGAGTAAAGCTAGGAGAAAGCACATAGAAAACGCAAAAGCAAACTTTAGAGGCATGAGGATGAACACAGGTCAGAGATTACAGAGACTAAGGATGTAAAGGAATGATGCCTCTGTGTGGATAGGCACCACACAGAACTGGAATGAGTAACCAAACATACAAAATTAACCAGAAAAACAAACAACCCCCCCAAAAAACAAACAAACAAACAAACAAAAAAAACAACCAAACCCCCCAAAGAAACAAATAAAAACCCAACACAAAACATAAATTAACAGCTTTTGTCAAAATCAAGTTATCCTGTCTACGTATGTGAACCTTTATTTTGTAGCAAAGAATGAACGGTATGAAGTAGGAATAAGCAGTCCAGGTTGAGGGAAGGTAGGATTCTTCATACAGCAACATCTGGTCTACAATGATTGTGAATTACAGCCTAAAATGTGGTAGAATGAATTCATGCTGTATGAGAGGCCACGTAGCTACAGTTTAACTTGCAAGTACATAATGTCCAGAAAACATCAGCTAACACGCTTTTTGGATACAATAAACAAGTACTTATTAAAAATATCCAAATCTAATCAATTAGTTTTTTATAAACAGCTGGAAAATAGAATTTCCCAAGAAACATAAATATTCCAACATCCTGAAATTTGCTTTTATTTGTAATCAGTATTAAAAAGACAACTTTATAGGAAAATGAAAATTGGGGACATTTTTTGTTTGTTTTTCATTTTATTACTTAGTACTTTAATTATTTTCTTTAGAATTGTGAAAAACTTTAACTGAATTATTAACTCATAACTCATTTTTCTATTAGAATTAATTTGTTTGTATTTTTATTTCAACAAAGCTGCATTTTCCAGAAAGTACAAGTGAGTGGTGAAAGCCCACATCTCTAGGCCACTCAAAATTCCTCTATTATGCAATATGCAGACATGTGCTTCATTCTTTAACTTCTCCTTACTAGAAGCACTGGAATGAGCTGAACCTTACTAATCAATTTACTTGGCAAACCATTAAGGAAAACACATTACAAGTAACATGAGCTTCCTTAGAGTCAGGCAATTCAAAATAAGGTGAAATCAAGCAGTGTTTTTCAGCCTAAGAAGGCTACCTATTCAAGCTGAAATTACACCAAAGAGGCACAGACATAGTGGAGTCAAAACTGCCATTCAAGAACAGTTTTGTGCATAACCATCCCTCATTGAGCACTTCTTAATTAGGAACTTTTAAAACTACAGTCAACATATTAGTAAAAGCCATAATTTACAAATAAAAATATTAAAACTCAATCCACGTTTCCTTGTCCATTGAAAGGTTTACTAAGAGAGTCATACGGCTTAACATTTGCAGCTTTTCTTCAGAAAAAACACACTCTGCCCATAAGAAGCACTTTTTCTGAAGACTATTTCCCAAATATCAGTCCATGTGACACATGAAAAAATGAGTGGTTTTAGTAGTGTAAAAAATAATTATCTTGAATAAAGAATTCAAGGAACAATATTATTTTTCATAATGTCCAACACCTGTTAGGTAACATTAATTCTTATTTGCTTTAATTTTGCAATTAAGCATAGAAGTGGAAAAGCACAAGGCAATTTTTCTGTAACAGTTCTTTAAGAAAATCAGCAAATTTTATTTGTTGGAGCTCTCCAGTTAATGTCAAATCCATTTTGAAATGTTTTGACAAAACTTATCAACCTTTTGTCAACGATAAAACATGCCGAGGATACTTCCTGAACTTAAAATTACCACAACAGGCAAATGAAATATCTGGAGTTTGGTGGAGTTGGGGTGGGGGGAGGGTGATTTAATTTGTCTTTGATGGATGTTTATGCTAGATGATAATATGAACCTGAAATGTGTTCTTTGGAAACCTATTGTATTCCTCATCATTTTCTTTATCTCAAAGAAATTATGTTCTAAAGGAGATATATATATACATATAAAATATAGTAAAACTTTGTAGAGTGATTAAAAAAAAATCAGCTGGAATTCAAGTAATCCCAGTAAGAAAAGTTTTAACTAAACAAAAACTGTAAACCTAAGACATCAGAGTGATATTCTGCTTTTCTGTGACACAGTATGGCATGCCTTTGAATTTAAAAGATAATTTAAAAGACTGATGGCCAATATTACATTATTTCAAGTTATCATACATACCACATAGTAACTTAATGGGCTTCTGGCTTGTGGTCATCTTTATTAAAAAAAAAAAAAAAGATTATGAAAATCCTTAGTTAGAGATCAACCGTTAAGAGAGTCCTTGAGATTTATATAGGAATACATGTAAGTGGGACAAGCATTTCTCCTGTTATCCAAACAGAGAAAAAAAATTTTCTTCTCTGGTGTTCAGAAAAAATAATCTTTGAGTTTTGCTTTTCTTCATGCTCAGGGCACGCATCTACTACATATTCCAATCTATTTCAATTTCCTCTAAATCAAGGAAACACAACATGAAAAAACTCAGGGAACACTCTCACTGCTTTTGTGACCAGAGGGTTGCAAGAGAGTGCCTAAAGATCTACAAGAGTCTGGAACTATGGGTGTGATCAGTATATTGGTAACACAGGCCAACAGGAACCACCAAACATAATTTTTTATACAACTGCCTAGTAGCAGAAACACCTGCAGAGAAGGTAAAATGTATGGCCAAAGCTATTTGAACCAACAACCCTTAAATCCCTGCAGACTGCCTTAACCTGCACACACTGAGGAGCTCTACCTGGAGGCCAGCGAAGGAGGGAGGTAAGTTTCTGAAGCAGGACACAGTTGTTCCAGAAACTGCGAAGTGACAAAGCCAGAAGCAGAGTATTCAACAGTATTCCAGGACACAGCACGCAGCTGGCAGCAGGGGTACACCCTGGTCTGAGTTAGTTCACATAAAACTACTTCTAGTTCCCACACAGTGCCATTTTACTCTACAACATACATAAAAGGTAACAATATAGGGGGGTTTTGCTTTGGTTTGTCTCCTAGAAAAACTCACATCCATGTGCACACACATTTTTTGATTGGGCTTTGATTTTAACATGTAGTAGCAAATAATACTAAATAGTTGTATCAATTAAGAGCTTAATGCTTTCCACTTCCCTAAAAGAAATGTAATGCCCATGCTGAAAAGATGTTCAGTAGTTACAATCAGAAACATTGCAAATCCAGGCATAAAATGTTACTCTGTTATCAGGACCTAGTGTTCCCTTTCACCACCCTCCCAACACACCCACTAAAAAAGAGAAATCCACTGTAGGAGGCCACCAGTGCTAAAAGTCCCTGTACAAAGATCTAGAGTGCAATCATTCCACACACGTTAGAACAACTATTCCCTTGGTGGAGCTTTAATTAAATTGATAGAAATCTACCATAACTTCCCTCTATTACTAAGGATACATAATTATGCTTGCCAAACTAATATAGCACTTAATGATTTTATAGATTTATCTGTTTATGCTATAAAAATGCATAAAGCTTATTTCATTTGCACTATTAAGCAAAAATATTAGCTGAAACATTACAGCTACAGTTAAAATGTAGTAAATTCACACAACACGTAATTGTACGGTCATTTAAAGATAACCATAGGAATGGAAATATTGCGACTGGTGTGATGATTAAATTATGGCAAGTGAAAGAACAACTGGAAATATGTTCATTCATATTAGCATTACAGAAGCTTTTACACAACAAGAAGTTGGTAGCTGTAGAGAGTATCCATTTCAGAGAACTGTTTTGAGAGAAAGTAGTAGGCACACACAGAGCTTGCTTTGGGGAGCATCAGGAACCAGCTGAACAGCTGAACTCAACACTAAAACCTGGCTCTGACTTCTGCACATGGAGAAACCTCAACCAGAATAGTGGCACTCTTGTTGGATCACAAAAAGTGAAATTCTTCTTTCCACACAATTAGAACAGCGAAGAAACAGCACCAAAACATATACACTGCTCTTATGCCCACTACAGCACTAATTATGCCTTGCTTTTATATGTCTCCGTTTCTTTAAAGTAGTATCATGAAAAAAATATACTACTTGATTAAAAAGCACAAAAGTACCACATGCACTCAAAAAAAAAAAAAAAAAAAAAAAAGCCAATGTCATGGTACCTTGCTGAAAGTTGAAAGTTGTTTATAGTTCAGAACAATGATACTAAAATTAAGGGAAGTGTAATGAATGGTTTATTAGAAGTAGCATCTTCAAAACATCCTCAGCTTTTATTTGCAAAAAATAGATTGCCTGTGAAGACAGAAAAAAAAGGTGATGCAGAGGTTTGTATGCTCTTTAATATCACCCCTCTTTAAACAACACGAATCTTGCCATAAGCAACAACTAGTTCTTAAAGTTTAGTCCTCCCACATTCCTATAATTGAACTCTATCAAGCTGCAAATAACACTGGCTAAACTTGTATTTCTAGGGCCCACGGTCACTATCTTGCTACTTGAAAACAAAGCATAGACCTCTCTTAAAAAATAAATAAATACAGCTTTTCTATGTTTGCCTAACAAGTTTCTTTCTATTTAAATATCACCTCCATGTACTATAAACATTAATTAATTAAACCCACAGGTATTCAAGGTTATCAAATTTATGATCATTTAAAAGACAAAGAGAAGTTAAATGATTCCTGCACTTTGTTTTCCTGTAAGTTTAGAGGAGTCTAAATTACTACTTCTTTATATGAAATAAAGTCACAGAGCTTTAAAAGCTTATAATATTCCTGATGCTTCAAGATTAATTCAGGACAGTATTTTAGTCTTAATGTTATAGCTTTAAACTCATATAACAAATATTTCACCATTGATGTCTCTTACTAAAAACTTTGTATATTATTCACAGCTCCTAGGAAAACATCTAACAGTATTTGTACTCATATGCACAAAGCCTTTGCAATACATATCCTGCATAATCATTTTCAAGTGCTATTTGTGTTCAGGTCCTTCTAATCATCTAAGTACTGTCTGTCTTCCACATTCCCAAACAAATAGTTTGTACAGCTAAAATATTGACTGCCCATAAGCACTTATCTCCATTCATTTAATTATATGCTGCTACTGACAACAGAAAGTAGAAAAGTTTCTTTTGGCCTTCTACCCTGAGGGCCCAACACTGGTCAAATTATCAGCATGGACACCAAATCTCAATAATACACAGAGCTGCATGAAAATAAGTATCTCACACAAGAGGAATATAAGTTTTTTAATTATTTGTGCAAGCCTTATCTTTATGACCCTAGTATTTTAAGATCCTCATCGAATTAATCTTATTTTCAGAAGTGGGAAGCTTTCCCATTAAGTTTCACTGAACTCAATAGGAGTTAACTGTAACGTTGCCATGTCTTGAATGTGCAGTCCATTTTTTAAACTCTACTTATCCAAAAAACAGTGTAGTTAAAATAGTCAGATCTTTGTGAATTTTCAGATAACCTATAAACTCAGAGAACAGCAACAAGTTTTCACACTTTCCAGTTCATCCTAAAAAGTATACATATATCTAGCAAAATCAACACAGTTTGAAATATTGCAATGTTTCTATGAATGCTTATAAAACTGTATCGTATTAAGTAGAGATACAGAACAAATCTTAATTATTTCTAAATTCGAGAATTCATTTATAAATCCTATTCAATTGTACACCTGCATAAGGTATACACTCTCAATGAAAGATCCTCTTTGATGAGTTAAAGGAATATTAATCAAACAACTTACACTAGAGGGAAATCTCACCGCTTCTGGAAAATCAAAATTGTTCTCACAGATGTCATACCCACAAGAAAGTATCGCAACACTTTTAGCAAACATAGGTAGCACGGCAATAACAGATTTAATTTTTAAAGGAGAACAAGCCAAATTTACAGAGATTATACACTCACAAAATGATGGCAGATGTTATAATAAACTTTTTAAATGAGGTATAGTCCTGTAGAAGCCTCAGCAGCATTTATTTCTATGACAGTCATCCAACATGCTTCAGCTCTTTTGTAAATCCTATCGTTTATTGGAAAGAAAGAATTCATGTATTTGGATAATTCAAACCAAGTTAAAATAAACTGATGTGCTAACATTGTGACTTTCAAGTAATACAAGGAAAACTGTCAGTTTAAATTAATTTAAATTAAGGGTGTCCAAAACTTTTTTTGTTTGATGTGCAGGCCATGCAAAACAGCTAGATGCTCTAGGCAACAACTGTCCCATCACTGCTTCCCTCTCATCCACGCACTGCATTCCTTTGGTCCATGAAGTTTGAGCTTGCCTGCCTGTAATTGTAACCTCACACCATAGTTTGAACTGAAATCTCCTCTTACCTCTTCTTTTTGTTTTAAGGTATTTTCTTCAGTACTTAGGGTAAAGTAAAGGTAAAGTCACTGGAAAAAAAGAAACAACAAAATAGCCAGGATGGAACTGCATATTCGACTGCTGCAACTTAGCCTAAGCTCTCTGTGGAGCACTAACCCTCCAAAACCACCAACCACACTGCTGAATTGCTGAATGCTATTTTGAACAGTTGCACTATAAACATCGGTGGCCTATCTATTGTTTTCGCCAAGACCATATCCAAAACATACCTGTTCTCTCCAAAGCTTGTGTTTCACATTACAGACATGACTTTGTATTAGAATTGAAGCAATAATGCACCACAAATGTGCACCACAGTATCCCTTAAATCAAGCCTCCTCAATACACCTTTATTCCTACCTAAATTATTACCTGCTCAGACTTTTGCAGTTCTCCATATGCTATATTAAATGCACAAAAAGCTTGAACACCGTGGCTATATTCTGCTGCTGTGCTAGTCATTAAGTTCCTATGACCTCTCTTCTCCCCCTCCACCGTGCTCCTCTGCCATCTCCAGCTCAGACTTCCTACAGCCACTCTCAGGGTAAGAGTTTTAAAATTACATGCTGATTTCCAGACTTGCCATAGTTAAATTCTCTCATTTTATGAAATTAAAATATTCACCTAATCTCTTTGCCTGCTCACCTTGATTCTTTGTCTTGGCTTCTTCTCTGTCTTCATCTTGCCTTTTTCTACAGCTGGGGACAGGGATATTGATCTTTCAGTTGTCTTTGGTCTGTACACACATCAAGAATATTTTGTCCCTTCTGCAAACAATAGGTTCCTACCTGAGGTAACATTTAAGCAAATACTGCCCAAATTCTTGCCCTCTCCTAGTTTATATCTGCCTTCTAATGGATTTTGGAAGACATTTTATGAAGAACACAAAGTAAAAGCAAACCAAACTGCTTAATTACATTAATTTAACAACAGTGTAGTGTTCTCATACCAAATTTTGTTTTGGAAGAAGTAAAAAAGCAGTGGAAGACATTTAAACTATTGTTCTCTGTGAAAGTAAAGGCAGGAGGAGATTTCTAAAATCTCATAAATCTTGCATTTTCCTAATTGCTGCCAAGATTCAGGGGAGAGACTAAAGGGCTTAAATGCAAGTCACTCACTAATTGTTGTCCTTTTTTTTCCCCTTTTTTAATTAGTCAAAACATAAAGCCAAAATTGTCGTTTTCATTATTAAAAACCTTCTGGATTTAAATCCTTACATTTATACATTCAGAGCTGCATGATAGAGATTATTAAAAAAAGGGCCCAATCACACAGTAAACAGCATGGAAAAAGAGAATGTGAGAGAATCTCTAAATTTCTCTCTCTGTTCTGAAACAAGATCACATAAGCACTTTTAAGTGTACCTCCTTCTTAGGTTTCATTTGAAAGCTGTTCTAAGATAGCAATCATTCCCAGCTTATATTGGTTTACTGTCAAAGTATTTCTTACTATTTAGTCAGTGTTTACTGGAGATTTTCTCTTGTCATACTATAACCTCCTATGGAAGACAACTGTATCTCTTCATGTACCAAGTTCTCTCCAACTGATGACTGTATTCTACATTGCCCTCTTCAATCTATATTCTTTGTTCTAAATGGATCAAAATTTATTATGTTTTCTCAATTTCCTACAATTCTATTGCTTTCCTCTGGATTCCAACTTGTTCATAACCCAGAGATTTGTCTTTCAACCTACACATTATTTTGTCTACAGCCTCATCAGTGGTGAACAGAGGGGAATCATTTTTTCACATTTCATTTGTAATATTTCTGTTAAGACTCTTTCCGTACTTCAACTTACTCATTTTGCTATTCATTACTATCACCATATCTGATTCTGCATTACTTACACCTGCCTATTTCTGATTTTACACTTGCACAGCTTGTTTTCAGCACTATTTGTCATCCTTTGCTTGGATCGTTGCAGATAACTACTCCTGTTTATCAGGATTTTTGATTTTATTACTTTCTGCAAAACTTCTCCCTTGCTCGGTGGCTTCACTGATTTTTGTACATGTAGCCTCATGGTTTCCACCCACTTCCATGAAAGACATGAAATATATGTAGCCCAGAAAAGATTTGTATGTGCTGTTAAGCTCAAGAGAAAATGACCAATAATTATTCTTTGAGTAACACTGTTCACTTTGCAAAGTAATCCCAGTATAACTTCAGTGAGAGCTCCCTGTTTTACCTGTGATAACATACAAAATGACGTTAAAGTTGAGATAAAGTTCTATAGGTCACCACAGAGGCTCCCAAACCAAGAAGCAGAAGAGCCTAAAATAGTACAGAAGAACGAACTAGGAAAGCAAAAAAGGACACAGTTTATCATCAGAAACCACTACCACATACAAGTCACAGTAAGGATGCATGGCTATTATTGGTATCCCTTCTGAATTACCAAGGGATGAGAACTTGGGAGAGGCTCTCAGAGGCACAGAGGAAGCACACAAGGGCACAAAACAAAAATGTATGTCCTATTCCCAAGCAGAGTTGCCACACTGCAAACTTACTGCCTCGCAGGAAGCAGTTCTTCTCTGCCCAGGAAGGCGATACAGCATACCCAGGCATGGGTGCGAGCACATGGCACTGAGTCTGGGAAAAAGAAGCAGCAGCAGGCAACTGAAACCCTGCACTGACTGGGAGGGAAAGGGCAGCACCCACAGAACTAAAGCCTCAAACAAAAAACTCAAGAAGAATTTAATCAAATCCTACTGCTCAGGCTGTAACTAACTTCCAGAAATGTATGTACTCAGTATTGTCAATACAGCTGTATAAAGTGTTCAGTCATAGCTTACCTTCTTATAGTCATTAGATCAGCCTTAAGTGCTCACTTCATTTATAACTTTTCTCTGGCTCTAATGGCTAGGCTTTTTGTAAGGAACATCCTGGGGTTTGTTTCACACAAGCTGTAACGCATTTTACATCTCACCATTTCTGATTATTTTTTTAAGTGGTACATTTTTTCAGTTACCCACATTACGTAACCTTCATCCTCCTTCTTTCATGTTGTGTTCTATGTCCTGTACACAGATTTTAAAACAACTAGAATGTTACAAGTATATTACTAAACCATCCTTCACAAAAACCTGTCTTTTTAAATAAAAACTGAGTAATTTTAAAAAGGCTTGATCAGGGATATTCAGCATCTTTTTTAAAGTTACTTTTACTCAGCAGAAAATTATTTCATGAATTTTAAGTAATACAAGCAATACAAAAATCATTGTTGCAGAAGTAAAAGAAGAGTAGAGCCTGGTGCTTTTCTTAAAGACAATGAGATCATGCTGCTGACTATAATGAAATCCATTTCAGCCTCCAAATTGCTAAAGGACAAAAATTATACAATTACATTAAAACACACTTATGTTTTCATGCTATTATTAAAATGATGCTAACTGAAAAAATGAGAATTTAAGCTATTTTGTATTTTATAAACATTAACATTTAACAAGTATAAACTATTTAGAGTCCCATTATATAGGAAATTAATACTATGTAAGATAGTTTCCACTGAGGACTTGTGAAATGTTTTTGACTTCAAAATAATAATTGTAATTCTTTCTAAAATTATCTTGGGATAATTATTCTTGAATCCCTAGGGTGAAACATCATCCTGCTCAAGTCAGATGATGAACTTTGGCCTCTATTAATTACAGTATCTATCTATACTTCCTCTTGCATAGTTTAAGCAGAAGATTTGACAGACAAAGGCTTTTTCTAAATGTGACAATTGTGAAACTACACAGGTATGTGCACAATATCTGGATTTCTCTTTTTATTGTATTCTTGTTCTTTGTGGAGTAGAAAACTATGGGAATACCTCTTCTTTTTTTTCCATAAACAGGATTCACAAGACATTTTTGTAGACTTTATCTTGAGAAGCAAGTATGCAACAACCAGATTGAGAAGGGGAAGAGAGCTAAGAGAAACCCTTCCATACAATCAAAAAACAAAGCCCACTATCATATGGGAGAAAAACACTGTATATTAATAAGATTAACTGCACCATTTATTTCTAAGAATTCCCTGAAATGTCAGAGTTGCACTTAATTTAAACCACATTCTGTTCATTCTGACTTCTTATGCAGTCAAAAAAAATATTATGGATCACTTCATGCCCAATTTCACTTCAGGATGATTTCGGTATCTTGTAAAACAACTACATACTTGAGAAACAACATGGTCTTTCACATCAAATAATATCATATCTGATATTTTCATCTTTAATAAAAGATTGCATAGACTGTTATTAATATGTTATTAATATGAAGTCCCATTTTTTTCTAACACACCTATGCATCCAGTCTTTACAGAAATGAAGCATGTTTGTGCTATAGATTTAAATGAATCATAGAATCACAGAATGATTTGGGTTGAAAGGGACATTAAAGATCATCCGGTTCAAACACCCCCACCATGGGCAGGAGACTCCGTCCACTAGACCAGCCTCATCTAACCTGGCCTTGAACACTTGATACTTTGCATTCAATGCAACTTACAGTCGCTCAGAAACAAATCCTGCAAGCTCTTCCTGATTAGAAATTCAGCTGAATTTTGCAAGGATTGCCTGTATAGACAGCAGAGTGCCAGTCATAAGAGAAGTTATGCTTTCAGATACCCAAAACAGTACTTTGAGCAGCACTGAGAGTTAGCATCATTATGCAATTGTGAAAAGGCATTTTGCAGTAGACTTTCACGTTTGGGGATTTAAACACATACAGACACACACAGACACTTTGATATCTGGACTGTGATTAATGGATGAAATTCTGCAAATGGATGACAAGTAAGATATACGGCTTTATATATAAAGTAGCCTAAAGTGGGTCCAAATATTTTCATAAGACATGTAAGATAGCACATATAATACATACAGTGATGTTCTCTATCATCACTAAACACATCAAAGTTAGCATCAACCCTGTGCTTCCTAACACACAGACGTACCTCCTTTGGTTCAGGTAGTACTAAAGGTATAGTCCCAGAAGATGTATGAGGTATTCCTTTAGACCATGTAGCTTCCAAAAAAAGCTTTGTATAAGGGTTTGAATCATTAGCCCAGGATAACCATGGTAGTGCCATCCTGCCACTGCTTCACTACAGCAGCAACACTTCAAGGCTAGCAGCCTTACGAGGGCTTCAACAACAGTAGCCACTGCAGTGGCTACTCAAGTCTCTGAGACCTGTGATTAACTGGGTTGTTTTGGCACGTCTGTTTTGGATTTGGCTTGACAGCAGCGTTAAGTAAAATTGTGACAGTATATTCATATAAATACATCTGCAAGAACACTGAAATGTGGAAAAAACTGGACATACACATAGAAATTCCAAATAGCAACACAAATTTTGAAACATTTATATAACAAATGTACTATTTTCAAATAACAGGCTTATATAAATATACAAAAATAAGCATGTTACTATGAAATGGGTTCAATTTCCTATCTTAAAACTACAACATTTAAAGCTTTGAAGTCATGTAAGCTAATGACCTCATTATTTCTAAAGGTTTTAACATTCTGCAATATTCAGCTATTCCATTAAGAAAAATGTTAACAAGAGAAAATATAACACTTCTAAAGCAGAAGCACATCTTTCAAAATTTGAAGCACTAAAACTACAATTTCATACAGAAATGCAAACAATAAGAACCATAAAGATGAACAGAAACAATAAAAGGTCAAGGACTTCAAAAAGTACTGTTCTATGTTTATTATGGAATAATTTTGACAGCTAACTCAGTCTTAAGTTTGTAGTTTTTTCTTGTTATTCCTCTGCTCCATAATCAGATAGTATGTTCTTGAAAAGCATGGTTCATATAGCTTTAAACAGCATTGTAACATGGGCTTGGCTATCACGCTTTATAAATACTACATGTTGTATTGTGTGTCTGATGCCACAAGTACAGTCAGATATACATCACACATGATGCATTAAACACACTTTTTTGAGCGGACATTTATTCTTGCCAAACAATTCAGGAATAATATTAAATAGTTTAAGCAGACAGAACTCTGGCCTGAATTCAAGAAAAGCAGCAAGATGTAAAAAAAAAAAAAAATCTCAACAGAGCAGCCTTTTCCAGACAAAGAGCTTTTTTTTCCCCTCTTGGCACAGAGGTTTGGGATTGGAGCCAAGGTGCTACTTATCAGCTGTTTGACATCAGGGGAGGACTGCGTGCGTCAGAGGACCCAGTAGGGACCCCTGGCTTATGGCATGCACCATGTGGTTCTTATCTTATCAGTTTGCAGAGTCTGGCACTTCAACCTCTGCAGCCTGAAAAGAAAAGAGAAAAAAATGGGGAAGGAAGGAAGGAAGGAAGGAAGGAAGAAAGGAAGGAAGGAAGGTGTGTATAACTGGGAGGGAGGAGGTCAAACGGGACTGGTAAGCCAGGTTGGACTGCAGAACAGAGCCCTGATTATACTTTGGCCTACTGGGCTGTGTATGGTTGCAGAAAATCCTAACAGAAATTTCTCCCACTTTCCCTATATGCTCATAAAGAGAGGAACTACTTCTCATCCAGGTCCAGAGAAGGCAGAACAATGTGCGTGTTGGAGGGACAATGCTCCCTTTCACACACAGCTGATAGACGGGCTGCCAGAGAAATCAGGAATAGGATATACCCATGAAAGAGCTTATCAAGGTAAGCACATCCTCCAGGAAACCTATGAACCAGTGCAGTTTCTTGTTGCAAACAAGATTTAAACAGCGTGGATTATTTCTTCAAATGCACAGCTTCAGCAAGATTTATTATTGCAAATTATTCTCAGGGACAAATGAGCCTTATGATACAGTACAACTCCAAGCTTAAAACTTGATTGCACAAATGAACCTTTGTATTTAGTATTTAGAATAACAGCAACTCAGGAATGCAATCATCAAGTAAAGCATCTGCTTACCAAGGTTCATTGCAACAGAAAAATTAATATAATTACTCAGAAAAATATTATTCGTCTTACCCTACTCTTCCTACACAATGTGTATGAATCAGACAGCAAAAGAAAAAGTCACCTCCTTCAGATTAATTTCCTTAAATTAAGCACCATTCTACTGCTAAAGGTGCATCACAAGATATAAATTGCAGGAGAAAATGAGAAGCTGTTAAAGTATCTGTGGAAATTAGTCGGTTTGCACCCCTGACCAATCTTTATAATTATTCCCAGGTAGTTCCCTACAAAAACTTTTCATCTCATACCACAGTGAGCCAGACTAATATCAGTACAGCACAAAAGAGAATGGCTCAGTGCTTGCACAGAAACCTTACTTGTTAAGGATTCAGCAGAGCTCTGAGAACACCTCCTTGCTGAGGACCAGGACTAGGCGACTGCGATCAAGTTCTGTTCACACTAAGGAAGGTTCTAATTTTGTTTCTTTAAAACACTGTTTTCATAAAGTTTATCATCAAAAAATGTAATGTTTTCCTGCATACAACCATCGTGTGCTTCAAGTTTCATTTCTTGTGTTGTGCCAACTTTACGAACCACAATAGTACTGTGTAATCTGTGGGAAAATCAAGAGGTAATTCCAGTACTAGTATGCTTTCTTCTCCAAATCTAACCTATTTAAACAGTAATGTATTCTTACGTAAATCACAACATAAAAAATTATAATCAAGGATCCTAATATTTAAAAAAATTTCTACAGAGTGAAATACTAGTTTGCTATGACAAATCTAAGAAATTGCCACAATAACATATTGTTTCTGATTCATATTTTTCTTTTCTTATTTGTTACTTTATTTTGGTTAAATAGGTTGTTGCTTTATCAGATTTAGGAGACTGAGAAAAATAGAATCAGAAGCCTGAAGAGAAATATCAGCTGTAGACACTAATCTGCAGCCTAACCTTCACAGATGAATTTCTGCACTTGGATGAAGCCACCACCGTACTCATTTCAAAGGCCTGTGCATAGCAACTGGGAAACCAAATCAGTGGCTTGCAGAGCATGCTGTTTCCCCTTGAGTTAAATGACAAATATAGAAGTTATTTGTAGTGATCAAGGATCACTCCATGTGGGATCATGTGTTTCCATGTGTCCCGTGACTTACAGAAGGTATATTTCTTAAGCATGTGATTTTTCACTCTTTCTACTTCAATTAGAAAATACAATTGACAAATGAATTGTAAGTGTAGCTACAGATCTATGACACACAAACATAAACACTGGATGTGGTGCTTCATTAGCCAAGAAAAACAGACACACACATGAAAAAATAATGTGCATCATCTTTGAAGACCTTATCTGTCATATTAAATGGCTGCTCGAGTATAAAAAAGGGTCTACCTTGTATCTCTATTTTGTAACTCCCCTTCTACTTCCTCTGTTCTTTTTGGAACAAGTGTCAAAATCTCAGTACAAATATAAAAAACTAAGCAATTTTATTCAAGTCAATTTAAGTGCTGAACTTAAGTCATTTAACCAATGCCTTGTCAGCTGTGTTTACTTAATTTACAATTAAGTAAATTTTTTGCATAATCAAATCAGATTGCAGGCTCTACACTGAACAGATATACTGTGTATTATGCCAGTGTGTCTTTCTTCAAATAAGAAAGCCGATTTGTTCTTATAATAACAAAATATCAAAGCTACATCCAAGTAAGTCAATGACCAATGCCATGTTCGGCTAACACCTTTCCCCCCCTCTCAAATTCTGGGGAACTAACATGGGCCTTGAAGAACAAACCACAATGAAAATGTTATCATGCCAACCAAAGATTTGGTGTTCCAACTGGCACATTCTCATGCACCAAGCTTCTATTGTTTGTGTTATGATAACTTAAAGAGAAAAAGGACCTCAATTTCATTTTCAGCTTCAGATTTCAACCTGCTGTCAGAAACATGAAGGTAGTTTACAAATCGTGCTTTTTTGAGGTCTATTTTAGGCTTATGTTCAGATTTTTAGGGGACTTTTTACTTTTATAAAGAGAAAAAGAGAAAATTAGGCAGAAGGAGAAAGAAGAAAAAAATAGGGTTTGGTTGTTGTTTTTTTCTAGAAAATTAGAATTCAAGTTATTTACAGGGAAGGGGTTACTGTTCTTGCTGTTCATAGTCAGTCAAGTAGTCCCTCCAATTTCCATCCCAGAATACAAAACTAGAATAGGTATAATATTTTATCTGGAGAGCTGACTTTAGGACTCGAACTCTGGATCCAGGCTGAATCCACCATGTAAGCAATGTAGCTCTCTGGAGGAAGGTAATTCAAACATTTCTTACTGTGGCTGGATTCCTTTTCAAGTGAAAAAAAAGTAGTTCTGACAACCATAACCCAATCCTAGCAGAAGAAATTCTGATGACACAATGGCCTAAGCACTGAAAATAATACAAAAATCTGGCTTTCTGGTTTAGAGTGCAGCTTGCTAGAATCCCACAGATGAGAGTACTGGAGAGGCCCAGCACAGCCAGCAAGCTCATCTAAACAAGGTCAGTTTTTCAACACAACTACTTGAGGTTGCAATCCTTGAAGAAAGATTACTAAACTTCACAACGAGGTGGTAGTTCTGGATTAAAACCATTGATTTTTAAATTAAATAATTTCAAAATACTTGATTAAAAGTAGCATCCAAGTTGATCAATTAAGGATGCTTACTTTTTCTAAGGAAGACAATTTTTTTAATTTTTCATTGTAATATGTTACATTATTTTTTTCTGAAATTTGAAACAGATAAAAAATAAACAGTAATTATTTTATATTCTCCTTTACTGAGAGAAACAAAAAGTATAGATGAGTAGTAAGGCGATTTCATTTTTCCATTTAAGGGATAAACTACATAAGGACGGGGGGAGATGGAGCACATGCTATTTACTCAACTACTCAACTGTGTTTTATGCACCAAAGTCAAATTTCAAGCTGAAAAAGAGGAACAATTCTTTGGCAACCTGAGAATTAAAAAAAATTAACTTTAATTTCCTAATTCTTGTGTTTGACTGTGGAACACTGCTTCCCCCTATATTTTTGTATCTAGAAAATGAATATAAGCCTTGTCATTCAAACTTTACCTCTTAGGGTAATATTGCAATACTTACATGCTATTTCTACTAATGTTTTTAGTACAATGAAGTAAATGGGATCTCTTTGCATGGTTAAAGACAGTCACATTTGTGGTGAGCAAAAGGAAGGACATTTGTTTTTACCCTGCACAGGTTGAACATCCCATGTAGCAGTGTAGCCTTGATCTTGACTATGTCCACTAAAAATACTCTAATAAAAACCAAAACCAACCAAACAAAAAAAACCCTCAAACACCACAAAAATAAAACATCCACTGCCTTGCCCTTGATCATTTTTTTTATAAGAGCTTTTAAGCCTTTACTTTCCATGACCATTTTGTCCAGTTTGCAAACTGCTATGCAAATAGTTAATTAAATTCGAAATTAAGACTTCCAACCCCCACATGAGATGGATGAAGTGATTCCCAAACTCTCCTGTCTTAATAGAGAAACCACATCAGACATTAAGGCAACACTGCTCTTTTTGACATTCTGATGTAATTCAATTCAACAGTGTTATGTATGGAAATATGAAAGCATCGGGAAACCAAAATTGCACACAGTATGTAAGTCAGAAGTAAAAGAATTAAGAGATCTAAAAGGGCCAAACCAAAGGATTAACATATCCCAGCTAATGAAGTGCAACACGAGAGTTAACAACCTCATAAAGTATAAATTGTTATCTTATCCAAAGATAAGACATGTCCACAGCTAGAAAAAATGATTCAGCACATACTGAAGGAAGCAATTGTTTCTTTAACCATATGCAATTTCTTTAAATACTCCTTAGCATGAAATCCTTCAAAAGATTATAGCATTAAAGGTATGCATTCGGGCAAATGATATCAAAAATCCATAGAATGCACTCAAAATGTATAAAGAGATTGAAGTATAAACATATGCTCTCTTTAAAACTAATGTAGATTTGAGTTTTTCCCTAAGTCTTCATTTTTACACACAGACATCTTGGTTAGCTTTGCCAAGACAAACAGTTGTAGAGTTTAAAAAAAGAATTAAAAAATTGTTCATGTATAGAAGGAATTTTGCGTCTATTATGACCAAATTGTATTTGCATTCCACCATGGACAATACTGTAGAAGTAGCAGAAAAGAGTCTACTGTGCTATTACATTAACAAATCTGACAGCATGAAGGTCCACAGGAAAAAACAAAACAAAAAAAAAAACAACATCAAAAAAACCACCTTTAAATAAAGCAACACAAAAAACAAAGTCTTTTATGTGGCCTCAGTAATATCTACATGATCTTATGCTTTGATCTTCATTGAACAATAAACTGTACCACAAGACATTAGTATGGAAAATTCAGCACGTTATAAGGTACATTTGGATTATGCGAATCATCTATCCAATCTATCCATCACTATTTAGGCAAAATCTTAATTCCTCCACTGAATTCAGTAAAACTACGTGTATGGCTTACTTTCAAGCAAATATCAAAGACACATTCACAATTTTGACTATTTTTTTTAGTTCTAACTAAAATGAAATTACAGATTATTTTAACAGCCATCCCTATTTTCTTGAGATAAATACAGTTTAAAACATAACATCCAAACTAAACATCTTGCTTCAAGACAGAAGAGTCAAACAGCACTCATACCAAAACCATTAGCTGTTCAGCCTTCCAGTAACTTCTTTTTCCCCACCTTAACAAAATCTCTTCTAAAACAAACAACGCTGCTTCACTTCACCACTGTCAAGTAACAGAAATAGTTCCAGACCTACAGACTATATTATCTGAATGTATATTGCATGTCCAAATTCAACTTTTCTGCATATTTAGACCCTGTGCACCACAGAATGTTTTGTAGGCAGGGGGAGGGGGGGCGGGAAATCAACTAAACTCTTACTAGCAACCAAAGTGCTCCACTAGAACATTCCCAGCCCACTTCCTTTGCTTGGCCAGTCTTCACAACACCAAGTCAGCTCAGCTGAAGAGATCTGGCCTTCTTTGTGGGCACTCGTTCATCCCACACACTGCCAGCCAACATTCTCCTTAAGGAAAAACTCCCAGGACAACCAAAGATGAGGCAGCACTGCAGAAGATGCTTATATCCTCTCAGGGAACTGTAGCCATTTGCAGTTAAACTCTGCAGAGCTCTATTTCGACTTGTTACTTTTTCATCTCATTTTTCTTAGATATGTAAAACACAGTGACAGAGAAAACCACAAACGCTCAAAGAAAAGTCTCTAGACATAAACATTCCCTATATAGAAAGAGAAAAACAAATTGTTCAGCATTAGTAAAGGAACTCCATTAATTGCCCTCTATTAATTGCATCAATTAGTCTCATTCTGCAGGAACATTTGCTCTACCTGACTCTTAAGAGTTCTCAGTGATTTTTTTTTTGCCAGCTTTATTTACAAGCTTTTGCCCAGAAGCAATGTTTTGCCCAGTATTACTAGAGCACATCACTCAGTACCTTATTGAATGCCCACAGTGGTAATACCATCATAATTCAAAATGACACTGGGCTGCTCACTTCAGGGGCAAAGTGCAATGTTAAAATTCACTCATATACCTTTTTTTTGAAAGACACACAGGGATTGTACTGCTCATAGTGCTCTCCGGATTGAAAGTTTAAGATCTATCCAGAACACTAGAACACTCATTTCTGCAAAGCAGCTCATTGCCTGCTCATGACTGGAGAAAGGGTCTTACTGGCACAGGTACATGAACATTTGCAGTTCTAGTACACTAGAAAAAGGCCTTGGTTTTTTAATAAACCTGTCAGCAGTTTTGCCAGCAGACTCCAATTTTTGAGTGGGGAGATACATGAGATTACGCTTACAGAATAAATTTTTTTCCCAGAAAATGTTTTCTGTGCTGAAGCCTAGAACTCAAAACATGCAAACGTGTCCAATTTTAAGTAACACTGATTTCAGTAGGCATATTCACATCCCTAAGAAACTTTAAGTGACTCCCACACACAAATGTCTACAGCAGCACTGAAATAGTGAAAGGGATCAAAATCGTTGTACAAATATGACTCTTCATCTCCAAGTTTTAAAATAAGAAATCTTGTGAGCTTTTCAAAGTATTTTTAAATAAGAAATTTAAGAACTTCACCTAGTGAAACCTAGCCACAGAAGTGCAATATTGTAGTTCTGTAGTAGTACCAGGGATTTTTTTGATTTTAAAGGAGACTTGCTCTTAGAGGAAACACTCAGAATTTACCCCTGGTTTTGTTTCTTATAAGGTTGGCCCTTCCTCCTGAATCAGGCAGGGGCATATAATCCAAAACTGGGCCAAGGGACAGCTGCCAGGATTTTTCTCTGGAAGGTATGCCTCTCCTTGCACAGCAGCACTGCCCATCTGCTTCTCCAGATAGACAGGAAGGCCCTGTCTGCATGAGGCTTTGAAAGGGGTCAGCCTTCCAGCCGCAATTAAATAACCCTTAGCCTTTCCGACCTGAAAGTTCTGGTGGTTTGCCTTTGGTTTGAGGGTTGTTTTTTTTAAGCTGAATGACAATTAGGTAGAAGTAATCAACCTATTTGTCATGCATGTTTCAAGTACTTACCCCAGGTTCAAGTGTCTGTGGTTTATCCAAAAGGATTTCAAGGCAAGCCACAAGTGTTTGTAGCTGGGAGCAAAAATTTGAAGAGTGTCCAGATGATCCTTTCAAATGTGTTGACAACCTTGAGAAAGTAGTATGTAACTGCTTAAATTACAGGTCTGGCGAGGACAAATGCACATGGAGCCATTATGAGATGACCTCTCTCTAAGAGACTCACCCACAGTCTTGCAAATGGCAAGATCCAAGGAGCCCCCAAATGTTCATGAAAATTTTTAATAGATGCTTCAAGGTGGTCACATCCTTGACTTCACAAGCTAACTCATTCATCCATTAAGCCACAGGCCTTTACATAGCAGAAAGTACACTAGGCTGACATAGTGATACCACAAGAAAAAGAGTTAGTCTTGCATCTTAGTAAAGAACTTTTTAATGTAAAAGCTATCAATATTTCCATGTGAACAACAGGCAAGCCATTGAGTTGAATTCAGGCCAACTATACTGCTCAGCAATTCCCTAAAAGTCAGTCAAAAGTACATGTACAAAATGACAACGGGACTCAAATTTACACAGGATTTTACACAGGAGACAAGCTTTAATTTGTAGGTTATTCCTTTTTTAATATAAGACAAAGAAAACAAGAATACTGAGTATGAAAATTATAGGCCCTATATTTGATTCATGTTAACATGTCTTTAAAAGAGAGCAAATCAATTCCATAAACTGATAAAAGGTTTGTAGAGAAATGGATTTTTGACTCTTCAAACACTGAAACCCTAGCTAACTGCATGCTTAGTACCATATTGTCCTTTAGAGGTTATGCCTACTGCTTAAAACTAGAGTCCATATTTTCTCTTTCCTTTGCTGTACATATTCTTTTTATTCCACTCATTTTCCCCCTTCCTTCTTAACAGATAGACCTATTATTACCCATCATAAGGGGCAAACAGAGCTTGGATATTTGGAAAATGTGAAAAACTGACAACAGAAGAACCTGGTAATGGGCGGCAAAGCAAGCATACAACTTGTATAGAGTAGCTCCAGTAGAGTCTAGCTATGGGTTGGCATAGATTTCAACGTCTGGAACACCGAGGAACTAAAGAGATATACAGTATTTCTCCTATGTACATGCATTTCTACACATATGGGTGTCAAATGAAACACATCACAGATAACTGTTTATAAATACAGCTCAAACATGTATTTTCTGCCTAACCCTAAAAACTCGCTTGATATTTATCTTACCTCATCATCCTCATTATGACATGATTTAAGAAGCCACAAGAAAGTCATCTCTGAATCCTACCTTTACACGTACATCTATACAACACAGAACACTGTAAATAAAAGAATTTTAAGGGGCAAGTAGATTTAACTGATATAGTAGGAACAAAGGCCAGGTTCTTAAAAGCAGCAAACAGCTAACTTTTAGTTTTAGCCAATTTGTATGCTCCTCATCTTCCCAAGCCAAAAATGTTAACACAAGACATGTACTGCAAACACTGTCCTTTATTCAAAATAGCTCAGTTTGAGCTTATGTAGTATCAGTAATAACTTTCAATTCTAAGTCTAGGTTGATTCCAGCCTCAAGCAAGGAATGGAAAGCTGCTTGTTAAACATATCTAGGTTTAATAAGAATTAAGCATATGTGCTCAACTACACTGAGACACTTTTAGACTCCTTTTAATCAACCTTCTCCTACACAAATGTTCCCACTTGCATACAAAAAATTATCACCCACAGCATATGCTAAGAGACAAAGATTATGCCTAAATAAAACTGTGTTTGGATTTATGCATTTTAAGAGGAAACTTTTTCAACATTAAAAGTGTACATAAAGTTATACTTTTACCTAGTTTGCATTTGATACCAATTCTGCTTCAATTTACATTCTTAAGGTCTCAAATTAATCAGCCCCATGAAGCATTGCTAATAATGCTTGCACAAAAAGAATAAAAATAATTTTGAGAAATTAAAATGACAACTAGCATAAAGCAGTAAAAAAATATTTCTATCTATTACTATTTTGTGGATGTGCATTTGTGGATGTTTTGCCTTTAATAGGATAATTAAACAGCTTTAACAAATATAAAGTTGGAGTCTACCTTGACAGCAGTGCTGTTCAAGTGTCTGAAAAAAATTAGTGTGGCAACATAACCACAGAAGCCAATTACTTTTGTTCTATTTTTTTTGTATAATAAATAATTATGCCAATGTTCATTCCCCAAATCCCAAAACCATACATTTAAAATTGTAAATATATTTTCTGCTGTGATCCATAGGTTTATATTGTTATGATTAAATCCACAATCCCATATAGGAACACAACTAGTCAATATTGCTTGGAAAAAATTGCCAATAGATCACAAGAATTTGAGCATGAATGCTCTTTAAATAATTATTCAAAACATAAAACAAGAGCTCAATTGAAGTTTCTGTTTGTTAATGGAAAAAGGAAAACTATATTACAACTAAATGCATTAAAACCAACATTAAAGTAACTTTTGCCATCACATATTGTCAATATTCATAGTCAGGTCTCTCTGCTGTAATTGGCAGCTTCAGTAGAACCTAAATCCACAGAAGGACTGAAAATCCCCATCCTTTAGGTTGGAGTGATGTCAGCAAGCTGTTAGAGGAAAGCAGTAACTCTTCAGGCTTTGCTCACATGAGGAAAAAGCCTTTCAATTAGCATTTAAAATTAAAAGCTGCAACATTATTTAATCAAAATAATGTGGCTATTTGGCTCCAATCCTGCTATAGTTTGTAAAAAATCATCTTAAAGTAGTCGGAGGCTTTAGTTGATCTGCATCTTTCTAATTGCATAAGGAGAAGGCAAAAGCATTTAAAACACAGTGAGGTACAAACCTCACAGTCAGCAGGAAGATCCAGTATTTTCAAAGTCTTTTGGGAGAGCTGAAATAATTTTCAACTCATTAACTTGAAATTAGATCCCAAACCGACAGTTTGTAAGATTATTTGTGTCAGAAAAAGCCTTTTTAATTGCAATTTTCACTGTTCAAAACAAGTTCATATTTGCAGCCAGTGAAGACCAGACTTACACATAAATAGTTAATTTGTTTCAAAAATGGTAAAATAAAATATACTTGCCATTGGGGGTGCGGGAAAAGGGGGTGGACATCCAAAAAATCAAACCACCGAAACAACTACCAATACTGTCAAATTTAACAGTACCTCAAGCATTCCAGCAAATGATTAACAAATGAATTTTAGTTTCCAGACAGACCTCCGCTACTGAAAATCTCATCTGCATTTAGTCAAGTTGGTTTAAAAAAAAAAAATCAGAATATTTACATCTACATAATATTTTCTGTTAGTAAGCCCTTAAGTAATTAAAAAACATAACAAAATTGTAGACCATGCTAGCATAATGTTATCCTTTTCCAATGTCTGATCTTCGGATGTGAAATACAAAAACATACATTTGTAAAACACAAGGTTATTGAAACATATAAGCAGCAGACCCTCTCTAGCTACTCAATACAGCACCTAACAGTGCTTCAAAGTGAATCCTGCACATATATTCATTTTCAAAGTTTGTATAGTGGTCAAACCTGAAACACTTCAACAGGCATATCCTTAATAAGGATTCAAGCTTAATAAGCTTCAACATTCCACTCAAAGTTTTGCTTATATTAAAAAGAAAAAAAAATAAAAGGTCACTGTTATCATTCCTTGTTTCTTCTCTCCCTTCAAAAACTGTATTAATGCAAATTCCCAAAATAGCCATTTTCAGCCACAAGAAAAGCCTGGGAATTGCTTACCTAAAGAGCACTAAGTTTTACAGAGGAAGAAGCATTTAAATCAGAAACTTTGAGTGGAAACCATGATGAAGCCTTAATGACAACATTTATGTTAATAAAAATAGATTTGCTCTAGAGAAAAAATTCCATTTCCCCTTCTGACATCATTTTCCCCAGGAGATCTAGAGGAAGTTTTAAAGGCCAAACCACTCACTAGGAACCAGCAATTCTAAATGCCCCATTCTGACACCCATCAGAAACATCTGACTGACTGTAGGCAGGGACAGTTTGTTTTCCATTTAGGTTCACTTTGTGTTATGAAAGTGATTTAAAAAAAAAAAAAAAAAAAAAAAATTGAAATTCCGAGGAGAGACATCCTAGCATGGAGAATTGTAAAATTTGTGGCGATATTTAATAATGTAGGGTTTAAATGTCTCCATTTTCCACCTGTAAAATGGTCTTCATGTTAAAAGACTATAGTAATGAGCTTGACCAGAAAAACATATTAAAAAAAAAAAAAAGAGAGTTATGATCTTTACTGCCATTCACTTATGTTTAGATTTTTTTTTTATTGGAACTCTTTCACATGTGGCTGTTGAATACCATGATAAATGTATGGTGAATAATTGCATTAGTCAATCAATCAAGCAAGAATATAAAACCAAAGCAGACCGTCTCTTGGTTTTTCAGTCAAATTGATCAAATAAATTGTTACTGTGTCAGGATGAAAAAATCCCTATCATACTGAGAAGGTTCAAGTCAGTTGAATTATTTTATTGCCAGGAATTTGCTGCTTCTTGCCTTTTTTTTTTAATCGTTAGCCTTTTAAGCCTAGGATATTTTGATAAATAGTCAACGATCAACAGTAACTGGCTTACAGCAGATTATCTCTGTCAAAAAAAGCTGCATGCTTGATCCAGACTCCTTTGATACTAAATAAAAACTTTAAAAATACATACTATTACCTTATCTCCTCATATAGTTATTAAAAGCTAAATAGACTAAAAGATTTAATAGATATAGATAGTAATAATAAAAGACAGGAATCAGTACTGCCCAAATTCCTCAAATGTTACCTCATTTCAGAACACTTAACATAAAAATGTTATTAAAAATATGGAAAGTGTTTTCCCTCTTCACTACTTACATGGCTTACAGAATTCATAACATTGGTATAATTGTTATTTTGAGCAGCTGTAATTGTTTGGCTATTAGCTTTACTTTTTTTTTTTTTTTTAAACACATGAATACCAAAGCCTGTTATTAATCTGCTAGTTTGTACACTTGGTGACTGAGAAGAAGCAACATTTGTCAAATATGACACTTCTGCTATAAACTCTGAGATTAATGTTTAACTGTGAACTGATAACCAACAGGATTTATATTTTACTTAAATTTCTTTGGCCTAACCAATACTCCTTCAACAACAGAAACTATTCTATTCCATTGTTTCTGTTTTCTTGCTACACATAGCTACAAACAATAAAATAGCAACATATTCAGCAGGTTCATATGAAAGCAGCTATACCGATCTTAGTTTCGGTATGTAAACAAAATTCCCTGTTCTTTCCCCACCTCTTGCTCAAAAGTTGTAAGTAAATTGAAAGTGTCGCTCAGTCACAATTTACAACTGATCTTGCAATGAGCTGCCTATGAATGACCCAAGTATGGATTCAGAGTTAATTTTGTCACTCTGGGATTTCAGGGCCAGCCTATGGCAGGGCTCTTAATGGACAATTTTAGGCAGCATTTAGTCTGTGGTCATGTGCAATTAGTTTCATGATGCAATGCTGGGGGAGTGAATTGTGGCATCAATCCCTCAATTAAGTTTTCATAGAAGTCTCACCGAACAGAGGCTGAAAACATGAAGGAAAATAAAAAGCTTTACTACATAGTCACACAAGTGTTACTGTGAAATTATCAGCACCCACAGAAAGTGTCATGGGATCTCCAGAGCCCATGTCACGATAGTTCTGGAGCAGACTGACAAAGCTGGGAATCCTGAGAAATGGTAGACAAGTTCTAGCTACAGAGAAGCAGCTGAGTCTCTGACTAGTAGATTAGTTCTCCTCTTGATTTAGCATTGAATGAAGTATGTTGATTTAGTTTGAATAGATGCACATATCATTTAAGCTTTAAAGTAGTTATCTGTGAAAAGTGGTTAAGATTCTGTCCAAAATATCACAAAAACATGGAATTGCAGAGAACCAACACAACAGGGAAAAGAAAACAAAGAGGTATTTTCGTTTGTACTTCTAATACAGTAACTCTGGATTACAAAAGAAGGCCAATTAAAAATATCTATAGTTACTCCTCTCCAGCTGTAGATTCAACAGCACTAAACGTAGTCCAAGTAAAACATAAGATTTAAAAAACCATGTATTAATACTCTCGTTAGTAAGGCTGAGCAAAACATTGTTTACATTTCTATGTAACAGGAGTACTATTTTTTATTATAAACTACAGAATGTATAATACTAAAACTTAAAGAACTTCTACAGATGCATCTGTTAGTAAAGAAAACACTGATTCTAACCTTGCATCAGATTAGATATGCAGTAGTGCCCCTGGCAGTGGCAAACTGCCACTGAGCATGTAATTTGATGTGTAATCTTAGTGGCAACGTCTAGAAGCATTTATTCAGTTATCGCAGTATAACCAGAAAACCTGAAAAGATATATGAAGGGCATCTATCTTCTACATCCCCCATCTATCCTCTACCTCTTATTTTAAAGTGGTGCAGGTTATGCTCTTCTTGGTTCTGTTTGTCAATGCACTATAGATCATCTTTTCCTCTCGCAGCTCCGAGACACCCACTACCCTTTCAGGAACATTACAATAACTGTTGCTGTAGCAGTAGTAGTAGAGTCATTACACTTCTCACAGCAGTCAGATCATTTCTGATAGCTCAACAGAAAGGAAAACATGACCATGGCTGAAAAAAATAACATGAAACATGAAAGATAAACAGAGTATTACTCAAAAGCAGAAGACTAAGATTAGACATGGTGTCCTGCTCAGCTTTGCACCTCAATGGTCAGCACAGTTCTTAGAAGTGGGTAAAGCACAAAAATAGGACATAGTCTCAAAGTTGTATGCAGTCCTGTGAGCATTGCAGTAATGGATGGAATTATATCTATCCTGCAGGCAGGAATTGAATTATATATTTTTTTAAGATTATAGTAAAAACCCACCATATTTTCTGTCTCAGAAACGTTACCTCAATATGTTATTTTTTTAAAAGTAAGCTTTCTGTTCTGCTTTTGCATCTGTACATGCAGAAGGTGAGCAAATGAAAATACTGCAAAACCTCAGGCATAATAACTGAAGTATTGACATTTTTCGTCTGTCCTGCAAAATACCATCTTCTCTACATACTCTCCCACATCCATCATTTGCTTTCTCATATATTCGATACTGTTCCTAGAAGTTCACGAAAGACAGTATTATGAACTGAAACACCAGCAACATTCATTTTTTACCAGAACAGTATCTATAATCAATAAATTGGTGAAAAAGAATGTTACACAATCCCTTTGATTATTGAACACTTCAGATTAGATCAGTTTTAAAATAATAAGCTAAGAGGCTTATTTTCACAGCTGGGTTTGCCTTATATTTTATCCTGTATCTTGGGAGTACAGTAAAACCCTCCAGGAGACATCTCTATAAAGCATATAATATTACTCTGGGAGTAAAACTTTCAAAAGGAACAAAACTCCCTGGATTGGACAAACCTACAGAGAAAAAAGTTGCTTCATCAATCTAATACAAAAAGTACCAATTAATTCTACTGTGCTACTCCTGAGCAACACACACTGAACAGTGACTTGTATTCAGAGGATTTACATTACTGCCAATTTTTTCTGCTCTTAGCCTAGAAGCAAAACTGGAATAAGGTATTTAAAATTTCTTAGTCCACATTTAAAGCTGTTGCCATTGTCAAGCTGATAATGTTAATTTGTTTTATTATTACTAACCTGCCAGACCCCAGCTGTTGTCTTAGTCAAAACCTGAGTTTTCCAATAACTAGGAACTGCAGCTGTTCAGAATGGGTCACCAGGGATTTGAACCACCACAAACATTACTCATCTGGTCCTGCCCTGATCTGACTTCTTTGGCCAAAAGGCAGGGTCAGGCCTGCCTGAGATTTGAGGCATACAAATTTGAAGCTTTTTTTCCCCCCCCAGCCTTCAGAAAAATAGTATTTCTCATTCAACCTTTGAAAAGTAATCCATTATTTTCACTGACTGTGGATCCAATGTGGCAAAGTCTACTTTTTTGTGGACACTCTGCACTAATTAACTCTTGAAAAAAAGACCATGAATTATGACTTAAGACATCCACTAAGTTACTGCTCCAAGCTATCATTCTGTCTGTGCCAAAAAAAGAAAAAACCAAAAACAAAAACAAAAAAAAAAACCCTAACTCAAAATCAAGAAAGTATTATTTATTTCAAATACCTTTACATAAAACAATTGAGAAATGTTGTTTCTACACGATGTATCTGCCAGCTGCTGCATGTAACAGGTGTAACCATAAACATTAGAAAATTATGCATTTCAATGGGCAAAGTGCCGAAGTGTTGCCTGATTTAAACATCCCAAACTAGAATCACTTTTGTTTAACAAATGCTGTCACATGAAGTACCCTCAACAGAGCCCCAAAACTTATGGAAAATGACTATTTAATGTTTAACATTTTACTGATATTTATTATTGGGTTTACTCTCATATATTAGATTCAGATGGGATTCCTTGCCAAAAAGAACACTAACTTTCCATTCCTCCAGATCTTATTAACTGTTTCTGTTTGGATTACAGACATCACACATCCTGATTTCTTCCTTTCCTTTCAACAAGTTTCTCTCCAAGACCACAATCAATCTGTCCGGCTCCCTGAGCTCTGCATCCTCTTTTTCTTGTCCTTTCTCCTCCATATTTTGTTTCCTGTTATTCTGGCTTTCCAGAATACCACTCCCTCTCCTTGCAGTACCATTTCTGCATTGTACAGCACAGTAAAATCTCCTGTAAAGTAGAAGCACTTGCTAATGAGCAACTGGAGAAGTTGATGCAGCTTGTTCAAACTCACTGAACAGAGAAGTGTTTTAACCACAGAGACAATATAAAATAGGTACTTTCTCCATGACTCTCAAAATAGACATACACATATTGTACATAGTACAGACTAGAGACCACCCAACAACTGGAGTCCATTTCCTGCACAGCAGTGAGGAAAAGTTCCCACAGACAAAGCATACCAACCACAGGTTAGCAGAGTACAAGCAAAGTCATGCTAATGTGCTGAGCCACTCAGTTTGCATCCCAGCAATTTCAGTATTCAGCAGCACACTAGCCTTTAATATTATGCTAAGCTCTCTATTGTGCTCTCTTAAAGGTACAGGAGAAAGCAAGCCATGCCAATGGCCAAAGCAGAGCCAACCTCTTCAGTTGAAGATCTTTTCTCATCAGCATTACTAGGCTTTCCATGTTCAAAAGATGCATGACTACAAGCCGATAGTGTCCTTTGTACCTCCAAGGCTTTCAAGTTTGACAGAAGAAATAACAAATTATTCATTAATCTCCACACAAAAGTAGACAACTGTCAGTGATGGAAGTGACAGGTCAGTCGAGTGAGTAGGCAAGCCTGATCTTTTCTAGACGTAGGAGGAAGAAAAGGGTGCAAGGAGAGAAATCTCTTTTGAAGTGAAAAAGTTTGAAGGCTTCCCCATTTGCTAACTTTATCTGTCCCTCCTTTTTTTTTGAAGTGGAAAAACATGAAGAAGCAAACCTTGAACAGCAAATTTTGAAATAGACCTTTCACTGACCTTGTAGAAACTGAAAGAGAAAAATTTATAAATTCCAAAGCCATTGAAATTCCTCCTTCAAACAACAAGAACTGAACACTCTTCAGGCAAAAAAAACCCTGTCAGTCACAAATGAGTCACGCTTATTAACAAAGGTTTCTCACTTAGACTCCTACAGTCTCTACAAGCAATGCCAAAATTTTTAATCCTAGAAAAGCAGATATTTCATCCCATTCAGCTGATCAGCTCTACCTTTCCCCCTTCAAAGGAGCTAACACCTTGCTCTCCCATAGAGCTAGCTAACCTAGGAGAAGCTAAGGCCATGAATGGAGTTACTCAGCAACAGCTCTTTTCTCCTCACATGGAAGACCAACCTTTCCGTCCAGAAAGATCTGTCTGGCTCTACGTTTTTTTCCTTTTTAGCTTTTTGCCCATTGCACCTTACTTGGCCCTGTTTTGTCTCTGTATCTTCTGGAGGTTGCAAATATCTGCCAAAACCTGTTACTGATTCCAGTGCTTACAGTTTGGGATGTTCATCAACTTTGCTGCTGAGGGCTACCCACCAATGACAGTCATCTTTGGCTTCCTCACAGCTACCAAACTCTAGAACTTTTTTAAGAAGCTATACTTTTTAAAAAATATTTTAAATGAGACAAGTGAAAATATTTATTTTAAATTCATAGAAGACTTAGAGAAGCTTCTGGAAAGAAAATGCAAACAGCGAGGACGCATTTATTTCAGTTTATAGGCTCTTGTAGCCCTATCAGTGGCACATGTGTTAATTTTTAAACCAACAAACCAGCCAACCAAACTGCTGAAAGAATTTCAAATATAATTATGCCTGCCACTTGGGCAACAAATGCATATAAAGCAAAAAACAGCCCTGGATTTTTATATGTCAAAGCTTCCCCCTCTCAGCACTCATTTTACCTTCAATAGGCCAGCCCTGCCTATTTCATGCTGCTCACAAGCCCTGGCTCCCAAGCAATTTTTTCCTCACCCATTTGTACTTCCTTTTTCTTTTCTTTTCTCGTCATCTTGCCCATGTGTCACCTTCCGGTCCCTGACGACACACAGCTTTATACTCCTCTGGTGGATCAGGGGTCGTAGACACAAGTGCTGCACACCCTGTCAGGGCTGGTGCCACATTTGTCTCACTCAGCCAGCAGTAAGGACAAGGGATGGAGTGGAGCAGCATGAAGCAGCGAGTGCCCTGGCCCTTGCCTGCTGATTGGTAATGGCAGCACACTGCTAACAGAATTCCAGTCCATTTGCTCACGTGCTGTAAAAGTCCTCAGAGAGTCATGCGCTGGGCACTCCTCTCACTACACAGCACGGGAGGATAAGTGCATTTTTAACCAGTTATACTGCATCGCACTTCCATCCATGCTGCATCACAGGAATAGTCAGCCAGTCTGTTGACCTGCAGTTTGGCACAGTACCTTTTCAGGCAGGAAGAGAGTGACTACATGCTGCCTGCAACTTGAGGTATATGCTCCCATATTGTGGCATTTGTAAAGCAGAGGCAAGAAGAAAGAATTAACTCTGCATTTTTCCCATTACACTTATGCAAGCCTGGAAACATCCTGTGCAAGTCACAGCCACTGCAGGAGTCTAAAGGAGAAAACATCCAGGCTCTACAGTGTTCACACCTCCAGCTCTGACTGGCCAGATCAGCAGCCTCTCTGCTTTTTTCCCGCAACAAGTTCTGGGCTTATGGGCCAATTTCAACTATAACCAACACAGGATGAGAGTTATCCAAGAATAACTACATTCCTGAAAGTTTTATGACCACTGGCAACTGGATAAACTGGTATGGCCATGGTTAAAAAAGCTTCAGATTTTCTGTTGCCTGCCCAGGGTTTAATCAATCAGCACACTCACAGCCAGTCAATCCACACCATCAGTCACGTCACATCTTCTCCATATGGCTGCTGGGGCCCATGGGAGAAAAAGTATTTGGGGACACAGGCCAAAAGCATTACAGTGGGAAAGAGGTACCTCTAGAGATACTAAGTTCAGAACATATAATTCAGCTCTATGTGAAACAACTCTAGTTTTGCATAATTTCCAAAAGAAATGAGCAAATTTGATTACAAATATATATATGTAAATGTGCACCTATTTCAGGGGTTTAACATGTCTGACATCACTACAGAATACTTGTATTAGTGATCAGCCTGGTAGAAAACAGGATATATATCTGTGCCTCCACTGAGAAAATGGGCTGCAATATTTGCTAAATCCTTACAACATATAAGGGTGTCTATTGAGGGGGACCAGCCACCAGACAAAACCAGAGTGGGGAAAAAAGCTTTATTAGTCCCACTGCTCAGTCTCATGGGGTTACTTAATCACTTCCCCTCTCACTCAGGAGCTGACCAACCCTAACCTTGCCCAGCAGGAGGTTAGCTCAACAGATAATGTGTTCTGGCACACATCAGCATCTTTAGAGTACCCGTTCCTCTTCTCTCAACTATTCATTCCTCTCCCCACAAAGTCTTCCCTGTTGTTCCTAGTCACATCAACACATTTTCTCCTTGGAGAAATGTTTTGCCTTGCTTTCCTTGAGCTAGCAAGCAGAAGATCTCAGAAAAAACAGCACTGACTCTTTTAGCAGCCATGTTGGCACATGCTAGCTTGAAGTATTTCTCAGACTGCCCTAAAACATCAAAGTACAAGGTCTCAGTGGTCCAACTGCTGTCTAGCATTTTTGCTTTTCTTACTGATGGTTTGTCTTCACAGAGCTTAATGAACACAAGCACGCATCACATAAAAATATTAATAGTATAGTTACTGCTACATCATTTATCAAAGGACAAATAAAATCTACAAATAAATTTTCCAAAATGGATAACTGGATAACAGCATGTGTCTTTACAGTTCAGACTGTCCAACAATATCCTTTAAAATGCTCACTTCATAAATCATAAAATTTAAATAGAAGTTTTCTGTGACCAATTTTAATTCAGTGGAACTTACATTGAACACAAAACCAGCAAGGAATTCTTTCAGAAAACAGTAGTAAAAATTGTACAATTTGCCCCCGGTCAGTAAATTTTATGCATTTGCTCATTTGTCGAAATAGTTCTAGTGTCTAGTGGAGTTAAAAATAAGAAAGAGGGATCACAGCAGAAGTGAGAGCAATATGCAGCTGTGCATAAAGACTTCACCAAATATGTTTTAACAGTAAGCAATGGATATTCATAATTGATTATGCTCAGAACTCCAATATTTGTCCCAGAACCTTCTTAACGTTCCACTTGCATTAAATATGCTCCCAAAGTGTTGTTAGTCTCAGGAAAAACATCCATAGAAATCACAGTAAAACTGGTAGGTCTGCATTTTATAAGCATGTTATTTAGCCTCAAAGGATGGTAGAACTTCTTCTTTTTGAAATCCTCACTTTATATGTTCTGCTCACCTTCCCCTCACTTTTGCTTGGGTTGAAGCTTCATTTCACAACCTTTGTTAACAAACAATGCCACATGCTGCTTATTTGAGGCCCCTTTTTACAAGTTGGGTAGCTGATTATTTGTTAAAATGGGAATATAATTAAATTTTGCTAATTCATTTTGCTAATTCAATTCAGTGTTTTTTACTTTTTTTAGGGAAATTTAAGGAAAAACCACACTATTTTATGTCATCATTCCTCACTTGTGAAATGCCGGAATTCAGAAGTTAGAATAAACTATGACTCAGCTCATTATTCAAACCTTTCCTGTGCCTATGTGGCATTGTATCATCACTAGTAACATGAATGCTAGTAACACTACACTATCCTAAGGGCTCTCTTAGCATACCCACAAAGTACACGTTTAATGTGGAAAAAAACCCAGAGCTGCTCCCTTTCTAATCTCTATGAAAGTATGATATCAACACCTACCATGCAACCTTTAAACAATGCAAGAGATGTGGAATTATTACTTCTTTTTTTTTTAACTGCATTAAAAAAAAAAGTCCTCCTCCTTTCTGAAAAGTTTGTAACTGAATGCTTCCAAATTTCTACTGGAAGAAACAACATCATAGCATGCTATTCCAGGTGGAGTTTTCAGATCTTGTTAGAAGGCCAGTCATCTGAGTTTTACACCCTTCCAGAATTAGAAAGCACAAAAATAAAACCCACCAAAATATATAAAGCATCAAGACAATTTAAATATCATAATACCATAATGATTTATGCATGTATTTATTACAGAATCACTCCTGTAAACTCCTTACAACAGTCAATCTGCTTTGAAAACAACATGTGCAAAGCAGACAAGACCCGAAATCAGGCTGAAATAAGTATCTATCATCTTCAAGTAACCTAACCTCCCTCCTGCCTCCTTCTCAACACCCCAGCCCCTCAATTTTTATTGTTTTATGCGGGCAGAGGCTTAGATAACAACCTAACATTTCAGTGACTATTCCTTGTATAATAGCTCACAGAGAAAGGACAACATTTATTTTATGCTTACATTTACTTTCATGAAAATGGTCAAGTGCAGTCTAGCAGCTCTATCTTCTGCAGTTGACAGCAAGAACTGTGTTGCCTCAGGAATGGTTTAAGAATAATGAATAAAACATGAGCTCTATAGAAATGGACATTAAACAAGGTCAAACATACATATTCTACATGTTGGTGTGTACAAAATAAAACACTGACAAACCTGGACGAGAAAATTAAAGAACACGTGCCCAGTCAGACTCCTACATCACCAGCATTTGTTTTAACAGTTTACATCCTATTCAGGCTCTATTATAACTTCTCAGAAAAAAAAAAAAAAGGCAACTTGCAATAACTGTAGTAATTATTACAACTGGGAACATCACTCAGATTCTTACAGATCTTACTGTTTATTTTAAAACACAAAATCCACACCTTGGAGGTAGAATTCAAAATATGTCTCTAGTTCACAAATCTTAGGTGTGACTATAAAGATAAGAAAAACAGGCAGGCTGATAGTTCAATTCATCTCAAGAGGGCATGTAAAGTCAGTCACAGACTCTATGGCTTATGTCTGTTATGAGGACATGTATGTTCACCTAGAGTCTTGCGTCACATTCGTTGCTTCACACAAGCACACTCAGGAACCCCACTCTTCTATTTTTCCAGCGAATAACCCAGAACCTTGTGCAACAGACTATGTCTACGACAATATCATATCTGTATTTTTACATGCTCTCAATGTATGCAAACAGCAAAGACAGAACTCTAATTAAAAGGTACCAACATAGTACCACTGTAAATAACATTGCACTAAAGAGCAATTATTAAAATCACCATATCCATGGTTAAAACATTGTTGCCAGTGTACTCTATATGAGTTACACTGCACTACTAAAATTCAAAAATTCTTACCTAGTTGTCTGATTTTGTTGGAGTCAAAAGCAGCCTTGGATAACTTAGCTAAGACCAGTATAGGTACAGCCTTTATCACACAAGAGTTGGCACAGTTTACTTCCTGAAGCAACTTCACATCAGAATCGCTAGACACCAAAAGCAACTAATCAACCACTAATGTTGCCACAGCGGCATTAACAATGCTTGGCTTAAAAGAACAAAAGAAAACAAAAACCAACAACAAAAAAACTGAAACACACACACACTGGCTTCCTAATGTTACGAGCACAAAACACAACAAAAATATGCCATTGTACACAATACTTCCTGAATTACTCCAAGAAAAAGTGAGATAACACCAAACTTAAGTATGTTTCTGTCAGTGCAGTGCTTGCAGTAGATATGATTATAGTGTTAGTAACGAAATACATAAAATTACAGACAGAACAATAATTTGTTAACAGTCAATAAAACATTTGCAAATAACTGTGACCATGGTTACATAAAACATCAGCTTTAGGAGAACATACTGAAGGTAAAACCAGTGATTTACTAAGGGCAGAAAAAGAAAAACAGTATTTATGAGTAGAGTCAATTCCAACACACGCTTTGTTTTTTATTTTTTTTTATCTTATTTGGCATTCCAGCAAATGTAACCAAAAGGCTTCTCATCAAAACACAGATTATTAGATCCCACCAAGACAGAAAGCACCATCTTATGAACATCCGCCCACGTCCTGCAGAAAGATGTAAGAATGGTCCCAGCCCATCAGACCTGGCCATAGTCAAAAAGAATTCACGACAGCTCCTGAGAGTCGGGGAAAGCTTCACTTCAAACTTCATTGAGGGTATGGTTCAACTCATGCTTATCATAATACTGGTTCTGTGCTTCATTCCTGAAACACACACTTTCTTGATAGCAAATACAAATTCTTGTTAGACTTACAAAGTTACACTGATCAACAGCATAACATATCAAATCAGATTGGTCTTCACGCAAATAGGAATCTAATTAAACCAGTATCAGCATAGCCCCCAGCAGGGGATGTGTTGTTCAGTTTCCTTTACTTTTGCAACTATGGATGTTCCTATGACCTGCCAGTGACAATGTGCACTGCTGAACAGCAAGTCAAGTTTGAAGCTCAAAACTGGCCCTTTGCTCTTCTGCTTGGGAACGCGAGAGCAACAGCTCTCGGTACATGATCCAGCCACACACCACCTCAGGCACCATATTTACTCTCTTCCAGCAGCTGATTTAAGAATCAGGCAAACTTTGAGTTATTCTCGTTTAGCTTCTTTAACCAGAAACAACACTGAAAACAAAGATGAGAGAATGCAAAGCAAACCACAAAGGACAAAGGGCAGTCTGAACATAACAGAAAAAATCTATTCAAAATTAAAATATACCACTGGAAACAAAGAACAAGCCCACTGGAATTATACTATATATGAGAATTACAGAATCAGGATCGCACAGTTCACAAACATTTGCATTCTTCAGATCTTTCTGATTAAGGCTATATTAACTAGGTTAGGTAGTCAGAAAAGGGGGCATAGGTTTGTCCATTACTACTACGAGGCTAGGAAAATACGCGCTTGGCTAGATACAGGAGAACAAGGGAGAAAGAAGCCTATATTCAAAATTTTTGTCAAAAATCTCATATTATATGGATTAAATTAAGATTCTTCTATTGGATTCAGTATTGATATGAATACAAAAAGAACATGCAACAAAGGATTAGTCTACAAAATCAGTTATAAACAAGAACAGCATTATTTAAGTGTGGCGAAGAACATAACGTTCCTCTCTTGTCATTTGTCATTTGTAAGTATATTGCTTGGTTTGGTTCTTTTTTACTTCCTGCTTCAGAGCCATGGCATTTTATAACTACACTTACTCGCACTTTCCATAACTAAAACCAACACAGTGCATAATGCTCTTCTCGGCAAAATAAAAATTCTGATTTTCTCTGCAAATAGGTTCAGTTCAGCAGGATCAAATTTATAACATTAATAAATCAACAAAACCCAAGATAACATCTCAAAACAGTGTAATATATAAGCCTTAGTTATGTTTTACAAACACATTAATCATGAACAGATTGAATAGGCCCACAGTAAACCAATTCTTCATCTGCATCCCTCCGAGTTCCTTTCAGTGGGTGACAAAATATTCTTAAATCAATATTCTGCAGTATTTTCACAATGTTTTGCCAAAGCTGTTTAACATACCCAGGTCTTTGAAGTAATTTTTCAGACACTTAGATGCATGCAAAACATCAGTCAGTGCATGACATACATCTTGCTCCCCCTTCTGCTGCCACCACAACCAGTGTGAAAGATTCCTGTGGCACTGATAAATTTTCAAAGCAGAATGATCTGCACATCAGATCTGTGTCTACGTTAGCACAACCTGCCCAGGGTTGAAGCCCACTGATTTCCAGACCAAAGTATGTGATTATGAGGACCCAGTATTTATACTTTTAATGTTAAGGTGAATTTTATTTCAAACTATCTGATCTGGACCAAATCTCCTTCCTAAGGTAGAATGCTGCAGCACACATTCCAGTCTTGTTTAGTCTGGAAATAATCCAGTTAAAGGATAGATGGTCTGTTGGACCATTTTCTGATGAGAACCAAGAGCTAATGAGAGCAACTAGAACAGTCACCTCAAAATCACATTACTGACCTGAACATACTAATATGTTAAGTTTTGATGTCAATTAAGGAAGAACAATCCAGCGGATGGAAGCTTCAGCAATGGGCAACCTCATACCCTGTCACCATAAACCAGGTAAAGCTAGGCTTCTAATAGGAGAAAATTGTCAGTGGTTCTTCATAACCTGACCAAATAAATCTTCCCCAGATCCCTGCCCTTCTCTTCACTTGATCATACACTTCCTTAGACCTAGGCTGAAACTGCTTACTCAGTGATCCCATCCTTACCCTTTATAACTTAGCCCACAGCCTGAAATGCTCTTCCTCAGCACCTTCCCAATGACTTTTTTCCTCTTCTCCTTAAACTAGTTGTAAGTGGAGTAAACATTCAGGGTAATCTCTCACGCAGGCAATCTGCACAACCATCTAACTCTCATTCTTTCAAACCAGAATTGAGGCTCCATCAGACCTGCACACAGAGCCATGAAGTACAGCAATGATTCTGGAAGAACAGATGAGGAAGAGAAGTCAACTTGTGGCAGCCTAGAAAGGAAAAATTTCTCAAGCTATCTGAAAAATGAAAAACTTTGTGCAAGTTCAACTGTCAGGGAATAGTATCCCACTTGAGTTGGGAGATCCTCAGAAGACATTTAAAAAACAGTCTTACAAAATACAAGGGGAAAGGGACTCCAGAGAGTAAAACTGTCTGGGACAGAAAGAAAATGGATCTTGGAAAGTACTACACACAATGCAGAAACATAAGAAAAAGTGAGGAAAAAACCACATAGGACAGCTGCAGATAATTAATATGGCTGCTTTTTTATTGGAAAAAATCTAAAATCTTATTATGTTATTCTTCAACATGTTCTCATTAACATGTGAAAAAATCTTAAATTTAATGCTAAATAAACTTGCAGCAAAGCTCAGGCTAGAGGTGGAATGCAGACAAGCCACTGCTCAGTAATGGTTAATACACTATTTAATTGATCTACTTAATGCAAACTAAATGCAATTTCTGAAGAAAATGATAATGAATACATATAAAAATAAGTGAAATGTAAAAATAAAATTAACTTACACCTTATTTTTATTCATGTATGTTTTTACATTTATTCTCCTTGAAAAAATAAACTACTACTGTAATCTTCACCTCCAAGAGAGTTGCTTAACGAATGAGTAAAGAAAATTATTTATCTGGCTCAGTCCATTTCTGTTAGCTGAAACTAACCTTACCTCAACTTTTCACCTAGTGAAAAAACAGTCCAATATTTGCTATGGATCCAGATCGGACTCTTGTTTTCGATAGGCAGTTAGGTATTTCTGAAAGCAGGCAGTAGTAATAAGAAACTATTTTGCAGCCCTAACTCTTTTTTGCTTTCAGCAAAAACTGTAATAGTAAAAACAGGAAAAGGCTTAAACTGGTCCAATTCAATAAGAAATACAAGAAAGTGCAATAATAGTTTTCACAGCTGAAGATCTGTGCAAGGGTTCTAAGTCAGCTCTGTAAGAGGAAAGCACTGTAAGATGATCAGGAAACTAAAGCACTCACTGCTAAGTTTAAAAGGCAAAAATAAACTTTTTTTTTTCCTCCCTAATTAAAAAAAAAAACCAACCACCACAAAATACAAATTGAAAATCACAATAAGCATATAAAATCCTTAAAGAAGCAAAGCACTTTCCCCAGAGCATGGAAAAAATTTAAGTTTAGAAATTTGGGCCAGAAGTGATGAGACCAAGATCCATCTCCTGTTGACTGAAGAGCGTTAAGCTTACACAGTCCCACATATTTACAGACAGATTATAACTGCAAAATTTGATGTCCTGCCCACTAACGCAGTCAATCCAGACACTGATGTTTGATAACACTTAAAATACCCTAGTTTTAAAGACAAGATGATTGCTGTTGTCTTCCCCTATATCCACTCCTTCCCTCCCTCCTCTCTTGAAATCGTAATACTTTCAGCAGCCAAAGATATTTTTATAGCCTTTTTTGACTCAATGTCTAA
Source organism: Platyrinchus mystaceus (assembly GCA_035041135.1). Classification (NCBI taxonomy): domain Eukaryota; kingdom Metazoa; phylum Chordata; class Aves; order Passeriformes; family Tyrannidae; genus Platyrinchus; species Platyrinchus mystaceus. The sequence goes on along the minus strand of JAWWLV010000121.1, from coordinate 30,509,803 downwards.
GACAACAAAAAATATTTAAGGGCATTTTTCTACTTTTGGGAAGATTTGTACCTACTGTCAAAAAGAGAATTATTCCATTTCATGCATCTATCAAATCTAAGCAATCCACTGTACAATATTTTATTTCTGTGTAAGAAATTCAGCTGAAATTTTCAGTAATGCCTAAGGCAAATCAGCTGCTCTTTTTGCACTACCCTTTAAGAAAAACCTTGTACCTACTGTCTCCTATATACCTTCTCCTTACAAGTACAACAGGTAGGAGGAAAAAAAAAAAAAAAGCTGCTCTGAGTTATAATGTGCCACAATGCAATCACCTTCAACACTGTCAACACAACTGTAAGAGAACCTCCAGATCAGTGTAACAGTTTTAGGGAGTATTTCTTCTATCCCTTAATCTGCAGAATTGCCCATAGGTTACAAGTAAACGACTGTCCAAACCAGGGTGCCTATGGGCTTGACAACACAAGCATTGGGACAAGTCTTAAATGAAGTCCCTTACAAGAAATCTAGGAGTCTACAGTCCATATTCTTTAGAAATCAGTGTCACTTCTACTACATCTGGAACAAAGATATTACACATAAAATATTGTAACCAGTTGAAACTGTATTAGTACATACAGCAGAGTCTTACAACCTTGAGTTTGATTTATTCCTCCCCACCTGCTTCCTGACCTCAACTCTGTCATCTGATGAAATGCAGAGATAAACACTGCTTACATATACAGAGTCTGTATTTCATAATAAAAACAGGGGGAACCTCATATAAACCCCACATTTTAATTACTAGAAAATAACACCACAATTCTGCAGTCAACTCAAGAATTGTCCAGCTGCTCTTGGATCTCCTAAGTGATAATGATCAGTTTGATTCTCCAAACCATCAAGGAATACTCTTAAAGGTCTTCATACAATGACAAGTACTTGTACAACTGAGCCACAGATGGTGAAAGACTCAAATAATCTTTCTTGTATTTAACTTCACCTTAAATGTCTTCCTAGTCTTTAATCAAAAACTAAATAAAAAGTCAGTGAGAGCCTACAGGTCGTCTACACCAACATGAGCATTGATCCTTCTCAAAGTAAAGGCTGCCAAACAACTGGAGTAATCTTAACAAGTTTAACATCTATAGCTGCCACTCTCTAAAAACTTTCAGGATGTAAAACAGCACAGGCTCAGGTTTTAAATGCATTGAAACAAACAACCATCCATTATTCTAAACTACATCTCTGCTTATAAAACCTTTGTTTCCCAAAATCCTGTAACATTCTATTCTTTCCTGAAAGATGACTGTTTTCACTCAGCCCGGCAAAAGATTTGTCCTTATATGGAGAACCCTGAAGACAACAAATGGCTCTTTTCCCAGTCTATTATCAAGCCAGGAAATTAGACTGCCTGAGGTACTCTGCCTTACTTACTCCGTTCAGAGCTGAGAGGAAACATTCTCGAGTTCGTTAATCAACCATTTTCACACGAAGGTGAACGGATGCTTTTCCTTTACAGCTTTAGCAGCAATCGCCACCAACAATTATATGGAAGATTAAAGTCCTCACACAGCCATGGGAGATAACGGAGTGCTAACAATGACAGTGGAAGTTACACAGCCGACAGCTGTGTCCCCTAGGGCTTGGCATAGAGGAGAAAAAAGAAAACTTAAATTTCAAATAAAAATAAATATCACACATCAATAAATTCTGCAACACTGAAAGAGTGGAAACAGGAAAAAAGCAAAATCCTTGTCTGTGTTTCCAGTAATGCCTCATCTATTTCCTTGCCATTCATGATATTTAAATCCAATTCTACATAAACCTAGACTGAAGAACACTATGGATATGAAACACTTTGCTCTCTGATACTGTAAAGCTCTTTTGCCTTTCCACGCACAACTTGCTGTTGAACTTGCTATCTTTAGTAAGGAAAAAAAAAAAAATGGGTATGAGAAATCTATACCCTGAATAGCTCTGAAAAATAGGTTCAAGGTCCAAAGAGGTTAAGACTTTCTAAATGGCCAAGAAATTTCATCCTCTTTTCACACTGGAAATCCTGCAAAGAAACCCCCTCTCACAGAGTCAACTCAGCTGCCTAGAAACTTAGTGGCAAGCCAGTCTTTGCCTTTTTAAGCTACAACAAAGGAAATTATTGAGGAAACATTAAAACCAAAGTGCACCATAAAAGGCATCTAGCAGAAAACTAGCTGCTATTCGCAATAAAGAACGTGCCTTATTTAAACAATAACAAACCACCACAGTCCCTATATCCTCTTAACACATAGAGAAAAAGAATGTATCACAAGAAATATGACCAAAAGTTGGCATTTCAGCTCCTCAGAAGCAGGCAGAATTTCTTTCAGAAACTTGAGTAGGTGGGACTGTATCTTCTCAATGGAAAAATATGAACTGATGTGTCATAATCTATTTATGTTTTGTTGGTATTTTTTAAGTCTTCAGCCAGAAAATTCCTTATTGCCCCTTCCATTTCTTGGTGTCCCAATTGTTTTTTCAGCTATGTTTATTTTCTGATTGGCAAGGAAACTATGAAATTCTATCTTGGTTTTTTTACATGCTTTCTTGCTCTCTTCCGTTTTCCTCCTATTAAGTCATCTCGCGCACGTTAATCTTTTGAAGTACGCTTTGCAATGGAATCAAGCAGTCCTTTACGCTGCCAGCATTAGTCAAGGCAATAAATAGCTGAAAGATGACTACTTAAAGCAGTCACAGAATTGTAACTGTTAGATATCCATCCCTAATACTTCTCAAAAAGACCATGGGTACCTACAAAACTACCAATCTCATTCATTAGACAGCTGCCTTCTCTTGGTAAAGCTGTTAGCATGGGGGCAACTGTTTTCTTTCTGAGGAAAGTCTCTTCTGAAATGAAGTTGTGATGGGATAATAAACAAACAAAATCGACTCTCTTACTGAAGATATTGCATCTACTAAAAGGCTGTGGTAGGAATCAATTAACAAAGCGTATAAAAAGTTTTGGAAGGAGGAAAGGCCACAGAAAGCTCTCTCACCCTTTCAGCAGGTAGTCCTAAAAGGGGAGTCACCAGGAATGCCCCCTCTATATTTTACGAGCACATGAACAGATTAGTTTACATTTTTAAAAATACTGTTACCAGCACTTAGTAGTACTCTTATTTCCTTCCCTAGCTTCCATCAGCTGCCCACCTTCTTTCCTAATGTATTGTACCTTTGTCAAGAAAAATATATTCACCATAAATCTAAATCTAAACTATGGTTTAGATAATCTAATAAAAATCTAAATCCAAACCCTTCATCAAGGGAAGGGAGCACGTGACTAAGTGAAACTACATAGTTCTAGCAGTTTGCATTTTAACAACAGCATTTAAAAGCATTATTTCCCTTCCTCCTTTTGTCCATTTAATCAGTCAGATGAAGGGTTGTGTCATCCATCCAGCACAGTAGTCCACTTCAAAATGCCACAGCACTGAAAAACAAGTGCTGTCTACATGCAATTATGTGAATACCAAAAGAGAACCAACAGCACTTTTTCCTCACCACAGCCTCAGAAACAGAAACTACCATTTATTTTCATAAAGCCTGCTTTTCAAAGATGTCACAAGCCCATCAGTTTAGTCAAAGAAAGGGATGTCTGAAAATTCAAGCCAAAGGTAGCAAGTGCCTGTATATGAACTACTGCCACGTGCTGAGTTTAAAGGATAAAGGGACTTAAATTTGCTGTAAAGCAGATGTTAATTTCCTGAAATACAGCAACTTCTTACTTTCCTCTTTCAATTGAGAAAAACTCAGTTACATACAATGAACTAAAACATACTCAGATGCCAAATATCCTCGTTCAGGCAGTGCTCTTCGAAACCTGGAATTAAGTTAATGAAATGAATTATTTCTATCCAAATCATTATCCCAGCAGTTTTTTTAGTGTGTATGTTAGGGAGATTTGCTTCCACAAGTGTCCAAAAAAAAAAAAAAATTACATTGACAGTCTTTTAGCCCTGGACATTGCACAGCTGGCTAGAAGACAAGGAGGGAGTTGCCTGTCTGCAGCATCCAATCAGAACCACCTCTATGCTCTAACATTCCAACTGCTACAGGACAAGCATTGTCATTAACAACTCACTTTTAATAATTGTCACAAACACTGTGGGAATGAAAAGTCTGTTTCAAGTCCAAAATGCAACTTACAATTCAGAAATGCACCTTTAGTGTATTTCACAGATGGTGCCACTTTTTACAATAGCTATTTAATATTCTGTTTTATTAAAAAGTTCCACAAAAATATAACAACCCTTTCATAAGCAAAACGTGAGTTGCCATCTCCACATTCCCAGGCTTCAGGCCACCAGAGAAATAGACTTTATTTTTTATCACAGAGGAGTTAGCAAAGGAAAGCTGGTTTTCATTTTCTGTCAGACATACGCAAAAGGAGAAATCAGCAGCAGAGCTATGTAGAAGTTTCATTAGAAAACGCATCACAGCTTGCAATTCCCTCCTTTCCCTTGATTTCCGTTTTTTTTATAAACACAAAATGCAGGTCATGCCCTTGAGCTTCTGCCAGTGTATGATTTTACGGAAAGGCCATGTAAAAAACTCAGTGGTTCAATATGAATTAATATGAATTAAATGACCAAAGAAACCAAATAGGATGATAGTTGTTTCAGATGAGATTGCTCTTTAGTAGGAACTGAGTACACCAATATGTGAAAAATGAAAAAACTTTCACCAGCTTAACATACCTTATTTACTAATTCAGACCACCTAGACAATATGCTTCCAAGTTCATTTTCCTGAAATCTGAAGCTATACCAGTCTTTAATTCACAAAGGAGTTTAGAGACACATCGCTCCACTTAAAAGAATAAAGGTCTATATGGCAAAAAATAAATAAATATATGTACAGTTTTCAATTGTAGATTCAGCTCTTGTCTAGAGAGTTTTATTGGGATTTGAGTTGCAAATTCATCTTTGGCCTGGAAAAATGAACAGCCACAAAATGACCATAAACAGAATAAGTATCTTCCAACTGTTACTAAAACATGCTTCGCTTTACTTTACAAAATAATTTTGTCTGTCTTTAAACTATTTGCAGAAGTTTTCTTCAGCAATATTTATGCAGAGTTAAGCATATAAAAAAAGCCATCATTGAGTCTTCTGTGTTTCGGCATACTAAAAGAACAACTGTCCATCTAGCTGCCGTTCCCTTCCTGTCAAAGCAGACACAAGGTTCAGCCCATGACTTTCAAACTTCCTTGAGATCATGGGCTAGGAAACAGCACAAAGGATTACCCGTAACACAATTACATAACATAATTACCGTTATTTTTAATAATACAGAGCCATCAGAGTACCATTATGACCAAGAGAGAGGGGAACCTTTGCAAGTAGTCATTTTTGCCTCCACATCTGCACGCGTAAGCAAATGGCAGAATGCCTAAAAAGTTCCACAGAACTTATCACAGCAATATCTGCAGGTCTGGTTGAAGTCTGAAATCAACTTGATGATCAAAGTGGTTGTAGACAGGAAGGACTTTTTTACTTCATTTTTTTTTTATTGCTTTCCCACCCCCTATGCCACCAATGCCTTAAATACAGAAAAAATCAGCTAAAGTTACTAAGCATCAAACCTCTCCTCTACTCCCCTGCTATGATCCCCACTGAACCCAAGGTTATACAAAAATAACTAAGGGAAGGCTCTTTCCTTTTGAGTGTTTCTGAATATTTTTCTGTCAAAAATTTGTTACACATCATTAGTCACTCTATAAACTATTACCATGGCAAATTTCTGTGTGCTGTATGCTAACAACTATGACCAGATAATAACATTTGGGCACCCCAAGCATTCAAACCAATGACTTGTATAACATGGAGCTCATGTTTTTCCATAATTTGCCATTACTTTTTCTGAAGCCAATACACATCAAAAAATTAGCAAGACAGTCACTGTGTTCCATTGGTCAAAATATAATATTCAGTTGTACACACTGAAAGTTCCTCAGCTGATGAATTTGTAATGTGTTTCTACTTCAAATTAAATGAGGCTTTAGACAAATGGTTAAAATAACATATAGGAAAGCAAGGTGATTTGGTTTAAACATATGGTTGCAGTCTACAGGATCAAAGTGTTTCAACTTAATGTATTTTAGTTTCCAAGACAGACTAAGAGGAAACAATGCATCTTCATTAGAAAATATATTCCTGACAGGACTAATACACATTAAATAAATCTTGACAGGAGTAATATACATCAGATAAATATTTAGACTATTTAAAGAATTTATCTATCAAGTCCACCCCGTTTTATGCATCTAGCCCCTCTTGCCATATAAATTGTGTTGATCCTGTTTTAGCATAGTATGCAGAGAAAGAGACTTGTTGAAATCTGATTTAATTTCACCATATTTTAAAATATTTTGTAAAAATACTCTTCGTGAGTAAAAACTTTCAATACTTCTTTGAGGGACTAATGTCAGGAAAGCAGATTCATAAAGCACAAACAATTCATTACCACAGAATGATCAAATGATAAGGATAATGATTAAAGAGTAAATATCATGGCAACAGAAATCAATGACAAATCTCACATTAAACAAAGAGGGGCTGCAATTTTGTTCTGTTTCCAGGAAACGCAAATGCATTACATCAGTTGAGATGCACTTCCCATCACGATGACTTAATTGCAGAGTCCCTTGGTAAAATTACACTTGAGAAGGAAAAAGCTACTGAAAACATCATTGACCTCTCCTGCAGAAGCTATGTAACTCTGCCTTGTGCATAAAGCATTAAAAATTTCAGGAATCCAGAGAAGTTAGAGCCATCATTAATAGAACCTCAGTGCTACCAAGAGAACTAATAGAGATTCAAGAGCAACGAGAACCCAACAGATCTTTAGAAGGTCAAAAGAAACAAGACATGCAATTGCCTTACTGGCTTTTCAGCTACAAATTTTTCCCCTACAAATGGATTTTTTCCCTATGATTAACTGCAATCAAATTTGACCATACCATACATGTATCAGATGTGAATTCATGAAAATCAGCATCTAGGAAGACCACACAGACATGAACAAGAGGCTGCAAAAAAAGAACAGAAGCTCTGCCCATCTAATGCAATAGCAGACATTCTAGGCAGCAAGCAATGGGTGGAGGAAGCAAAGAGAAAAGAAAAAGCACCAGGAACATCCAGACTTCAGATCCAATGCCCACAGAATTGATTGGGGTTTAGGGGTTATTGGTCTTTGTCTTATTCGAATTGAGCAGGCACAGAGTCGAGCTGATTCACAGTGTTTCAGCAGAAAAACCATGTAAGCAAAGTAGCTACAAAATGAAGACATATAAAATAGGAGAACAGCACTTTGGGTGGTACCCAAATTATGCACTGCTCCAAAAAAAGAAAGCATTATGTCAGTAAGATGACAGTATTTGTATTACAGCATTTTACCAAAATAATTCAAAAATACATAGATTTTTTTTCAGAACAGGATTATTACCAAACAATGTGTGATAGAAATAAACTGCTAAAAACTAAATAAATCCAAAATCTGAATTCAAAACTTTCACTAAACTGCACGTCAGCTGACCAGTTGATAAAACTGAAGGACTAAGCCTTCACATGCAGATTTTGACAGCCAAACAATATAAAAGACACCAGTAAGTAAAGGACCACATAAAATCTGCAGCAGTACAAGACAGGAAGTGACCATTATCCGTGCTTCTGCATGTTATTGAAAAAGTGTAGGCTGGATAGCAACATATTGATGTATCAGTAACAATCATCTAGACTGACGATATATTACTTTACAGTCGCTGTATTATTTTGAATGTGTTTATCTCTTTCTCCTTATTTTCACCCTTTTATGATGCTCCTCCCAAACCCTATTTACTATCTGAAGTTCAAGAGCTCTGAAATAGTTTCACAAAGATCTCCCAACTGATGCAAAGATGGTGGTCTGAGTTATGAAAACATCTACAAAAAACATTACATTACCAACTGCAGTTCTCTCAGTACAGCTTAATACTTCACTTTTTAAGCAACACCACGGACTGTAGCACAATTAGTTGTGGCCAGACCATACTAAAAAATAGATATGAGGATGAATGTATGTTCTGAAACTAAGAGCAAATTCATAGCAAAAGGTGAAGTAAAACTGCTGCAAATTCCAATGCTGGACATCAATAAATGAGGCAGAAAATGATAAGTGGCCAGAAAACTATGAATTGTAAATACATCTGAAGGACATCTTCTAGTTTGTCTTCTCTTTCCTTTCTTTTTTTCCCCAGTCTTATTGATGCTGGTGAGGTAAACTTACCATCTTCATTGTACTTACCATTTCTCAACAAATATAATGTTATTTCCTAAAGCAGTAATTCTTCTCTCAATTAAAATGCATCCTAGAAAAGCAGCAGCAGCAGCAGTAGGTCTAATCAAAACTAATGATTACTTTATACTTCATGCTTTTAATGCAAGAACATTTAAAGTGGTCTCAATTTTGGTCTTGAAGAGAACAATGCACTATTATGTTTTTCAACCAAAGCTCACAGATCCCCGGTGTCTGGGAGCTGTTTACAGAAAAAGACACCAAGAAAAACAAAGTCACAGGAAGCTATAGCAACATTCTGCTTGGATCATTAAAGCAATGTTATCTGGCAGAAAGATCCCCACACGAGAAGCCGAGTGGGGAATTCCCATCGTGGCTTTGCCATTTTTCTACTTTGTAGCCACTCATCTACTTTGATAGGGTTTCTCCAACTGCTTGGAAGGACAGTGTGCTAAGTATTTGACAATATCCTGGTTTAGAAAACTTCCAGGTTTGTTGTGAGAATTAGTCTGTGTTCACTCAATGCTTGGGGAAAGGGATGGGTAGAGATGGTGGATATAATTACTTCAGGTTATCATCTCCAATCATAGACATAGAGAAAACTAGTAGTGAATATTCTTGTACTTTTTCCTAATCCCTTTCCTTTTGCATTCTTCAGTAATATGCAAGTGACAAGAGAATATTACTGCCCCTAGCACAGGAAAGGATAAGAGTTATTAAAGAGTGTCCAAAGGAGGACTATGAATATGGTGAAGGGTCTTGAGAGGAAGCCATATGAGGAGTGGCTGAAGTTACTTGGTCTGTTCAGCCTGGAGAAGAGGAGACTGAGGGGAGACCTCATTGCAGTCTACAACTTCTTCATGAGATGGAGAGGCATTGATCTCTTCTCTGTGGTAACCAGAGACAGGACCCAGGGCAGTGGTATGAAGCTGAGTCAGGGGAAGTTTAGTTTAGATATTAAGAAAAAGTTTTTCACCCAGAGAGTGGTTGGGCACTGGAACAGGCTCTCCAGAGTAATGGTCTCAGCACCAATCCTGACACAGGTTTTGGACAATGGTCTTAGGCACACGGTGTGACTCTTGGGGATGTTCCTGTGCAGGTGCAGGAGTTGGACTCGATCATCTTGTGGGTCCCTTCTAATTCAGGCTATTCTGTGATTCTATGAAAACAAAATGTATTTCTTTCCCACAAAACTTTTGTGCAACTACCACCAGTAGAAAAACTCAAAAGACAACTAGCAATTCCATCTCTGTGAAAGGTCTTCACTATAGAATTAGAAGGATTTGGGGTTTGATACAAAGAAAAGAAGATATGAAGTGATACTTCCTATCTACATCACTCACATTGTGGGCTAGGTAAAGTACTGGGCAAGAGAAGCAGAAGTCTTGTGGGGAAAAAAAAACAAACACCAAAATAAAAAACCCTGGGCACACAAGTAGAGACCTCCATAAAGCTGACTTCCAAGATGGCTAAATTTATATTACATAAATTATGCTATACCTCCATCTTCCATGTTAAATAACATGTTTTAAACATGCACTTTTAACTCACAAATGTGCCTGCAAAAGGGAGGAGTACTCGTGTATAGAAAGAGCAGCCTTAAGGAGGAAGAATTAGACTATTTATTTAAACAGGAGGAATAGTTTACATGAACTTCAAGTGACCATGAAACTGTGGCGTAAGGATACCAAGCACAGCCAAGTTGATCTAAGATGAGCTGCTGATGAAAGGGGTTACCTTCTCATCAGCTCCCAGCAACAGGATGACGTGTCAACAGGCTTCCCATCAGCACTGGTGAACCTTTGACTCCAGAAAAACAACTTCCTGAACTTATTCAGGAAGTTAACTAACCGAAAACTTACTCTACTCAACAGGCACCTACCACACCTGAGCTTCCTAAAACAGCTTGCTTTGGGGTCAATGTTCCAACATTGACAAGGGATGAAGCAAGTAGGTTTAACAGTTTATGCCCTCATTGCTCCTAACAGCCTCTTGTACTCTGCTTCTAGAGATCACCAGCACATGAATAGGACCCAAGGTCATGTTTGTGCTTCTTCATCCATCACAGCAGCCTACAGCTCACTAAGTTAGCAGACATTTACCTTTGCATGTATCGCAAGTTAGGAAGCCAATGTGCTTGAGCCTTTTTTCTGCTACATGTGCTGAGCTGGTAGTGACTTCCATCAGAGAAGCACAGGTTAGGTATCTCAGCTGGCACCAGTAGAATTGCCAGAGCTCATCTCTGATGTCTAAAGCCTACCAAAATTATATTAGTATGAGCCAATATAAAAGTCTTTTAAGAGACTTTAAAACCAGTTTGTCAACTCAGTTCTAAGTTCCAAAGTGAAGTTCAGAGCAGGACATTTCTATATTTAAACAAAGCTTAAGCCTTACCAATTTATGTTTTAGCAAAAGAATTTAAAAATTCCAATATTGCTCAATATAACTGTGTAACTGTTCTCATGTTCTCTTTTCAATTTTGATATATATAGCAGCTTCCTTACCATTCCTCCCTTCAGCTCCATAAACAGCAAAAGAATTGTGAAACAAGAAAAACAAAAACCGCCTTTTTACAAGTGCTTGGGAAAAAAGTCTTTCTTGGCACAGCAAAACAGCTAGTTGCTTTGATTCAAGCACAAGTTGTTAAAACAAGATGTTGTAAAGTGCTAAGAGAGTAGTTCAACATATTATTTAAAAAGGTACAGACAGCTGAATGAACAAAAACAAACAAAAAATTAGTCTTGCAGTCAAATCAGAGGGTAACACCTGCAACATCATCTTGTAAACAAGAACAAGGCTTGTCATGAAAAGAGGTCACATAAGCAAACTAACCAACCACAGTGATATTTGCTATACTCACAACATATCCACAGATAGAGCCATCTAAGGCAATTCATGCTAAGAGACAGAGAAGAGGCATGTGTAGCCAAATTACACTTTAATAAACCGTTAGATAAAAAGCAGGAACAAGGTGGACATATTAAACTACAATTAAAGCACTAAAAAAAAAACCCCATAGGGTAGAGAACAGTAAACTTTCAGTGACATTAAAATAGTAAAAGACACTGTCAACTGGTATAAACAAGAGATTGTCAAATAGCAGTTGGCTGATCCATGAATATTAAGCTATAAAAAGTAAAGAAATAAATTAAAACGTTATCTGTAATTACATTCATCAAGTTTATAAGATTCACCAGGCACCACTTATGTTGTTGTGAAAGAGGAAAAAGTTATAGTTAAGCAGAAAAAAAGCATCTGTGACATTAAAAAGTAACACACAAATGGTCATCTTATATCTTACACATCAGTGAAATCTTATACTTCATTGAAGAGATTTCCTTGAAATTTAATTATTTCCTGGGAGATATTTACATATCACACCTTTCATCTACCCCAAAAGAAACCTCTCATAGTTCATAAATACCTTTCACTATAAGGATGAACATCTTCTTCTGCTGTAATTGCATTCCTTTGAGAAAAAAAAAAAAATGTTATCTTCTTTTACCATTCCAATCTTCTCCCTTTTCAATTTCTGATTTTTATCCCTTCAATACTACTGTCATGGACGGACATGTTCCCATCATTTTTCATTAACTTGAGATATGTGATATCACCACACACACCTCATTCATCCTTGCCAACTCACAAACTTTGTGTCTTCTTGTTCCCCTATGAACATTCATTTACACATTTTAGCCACAACTTTCAAAAATTCTTTTAAAGCAGCAAGTTGAGGAGACAAAGACCAAAAATACAAATAATTGCACTGAGTCGGGCAGCAAGCCATGTCCTCCAACAATGGTCCCTTATTCACTGGATGCATCTTTCATTCTGGACTTTGTAGAGCTTGTGGTTCACTCTTTAGGAGAACTTGGTTTGTAGAAACAAGGTCTGCCTACTGCCACAAAGAGTTTAGCCTGTTTGGTTCCTCTGCTGATCCATATGGTTATGTCCTTATACAAGTAATGAAAGCAGCCCAGAGCCTGGTCTCCAGCCACAAGGTACAGAGGCATGACATAGCTTGTATCTGCAAAGCTAAACTCTCCTCCTTTCTCCGGGTCAGAAGAGGCAGGTACAACACTGCTTTTTGGGAACAGTCCCCCTTTGCTTACTCCCAACACACATGCAGATAGTTGGGCATCAGCCTAAACTGGACCAAGGAGCACTCTCAAAATTAAGCAGAATAGACAGGACTAAAGCTCGAGCCCACATTCTCTCTGCGCTTAGTTCAAAAAGTACAAGCATTGCTTATCACTCAAAAAAAAGTTCAAAAAAATATTTGAAACAAACATGCAAACTACAAGCAAAATTCCTACCCATAAAAAAGTCTATTAAAGTTCCTACAACATGCCAAATTATCCAGTTCTTTCTACCACCACATGAGCTAAGCCAGAAGTTGTATGAGGAACACTCTGTTCTATAGACATTAAAAACTGCAGGTCATCCTCACTCTCTGATGTCTTCAAAGCACTTCTCAAAAGGTATCTCTTATCCCAAGACCGTCTTGTGTTCATAATCATGAGCTGAAGGCCAAAGAACTACATTTAAGACTCAAAATGTATGAAAAAGCAGCTTTCCAAGGGTCATTGTCTCAGGAGTCTTTACTGGTGAAAACTGAAGAAACAGGAACAGTGAGACACATCCACACAAAAGCAATTTGCTCTCAAGAATGAGGCACGGGAGCCTAACACGATGAAACCTGAGCATACTAGCTAAGGCAGTGCCTGTTTTGAGAACAGATGAGTTCAGTTTCCTGTTACATCAAACAGTAACTTTCATCAGTCCTACTTGTGCTTAAAAAAAAAGGCAAGAAAAAAATTTCTGCTGACATCACACTTAGGGCTGGGCAGACAGTGTCAGATTAGGAAATAAAATGACTCACCACAAATACAGAACACATAGTGAGCATTTTCAAACTACCATGCAAAATTTCCTCTTACCTAAGAAAACAGACAATACCACTGAAGTGAGCTCTACCAGAAGAAGAGTAACAGCACCATAGTGCCTTCACTAAACAAAAGCAGTTGGGGAAATAAAAACACTGTAAAAAGAACAGGCTAAGACACAAACCCACTGCTGGAAGAAACAAAATCAAAAAAATTCAGCAATCAAGAGGAAACATCAGCTAAAATAAGCTGATGGGTGGACAAGGAGGAAATAATATTAAGTTAAAATTACAGATACAACTGAAAGAAAGAGAAAGCCACACAAAGAAAGGACAACTGATTGAGCTGTGTTCCAAAAAAGAATTCACTCTAGAGAAGTTGCCAAGGTATCTGTATCTGCATGAAAGAAAACAAAATATAAACACAAAAAAACAGCGTAAGTAAAAGAACAAGTTATTATAAACGTAACTGCTATGTGTTAGGGGAAAAAAGAGCATTAGTGAAATACTGAGACACTTTTTTGTTGTTTAGACTAAGTCAAAGACCATTAGAAGAGAGGGTAGCTTTATCCAGTTTGGAAGCAAATACAATAAGGCACTATGGAAGAAATACAACGGGGTTATAAAAACTAGGCAGTGAGGAAAACTACAAAATAATAAAAAGGATCCACATTTAACTCCAATAATTCAGGCTAAGCATCTTATTCTCTGAACCAGCAGAATACCCCAATGTTGCAGAAATCCTACTAAAATATATATGACAAAGACAGTGGCATCTTTCCTTCCAATTTGGACATTTCCCCACAGGGGGAAGCAAAGCAAGCAGTATTACTAAGGTGAACACAGCGATGCTTGTCAGCAGCTGCAAAAACTTGCTATTTTGGGTATGTATGGGTCAGAAGGATTAGAGATGTGAGGTTTCTGTACAAAGTTATTAGAAATTCAATGCAAAAGTTTTCTTTAGGAAGTATTTGTGGCTTGACATTAAGGAATTTCTTTTTGATGCAAGTGGAAGGGTAAGAGGAAGAAAGAATGTTAAAATTATTAACAGCTGAATAAACTTTGTTAAGAGAAATGCATCTCTTCTGCATGAGAGTTGGTTAATAACGCAGAAATAAGGAATCAGATCAATAAGTGCTAATGAAAGCATTAAATCTTCACAGTTTCCAGAAGGAAGGTGGATTAACTGGTCTCAGACCCTGACAATCTCTTCTTTGGGCCCCAGCATCAAAGAAGGTGAAATTACTACTGCTGCTTCTACATTGAGGTTTTTTATTATTATTTTAATTAGATACCAATAGCATTAGTATGGCTTCTCCGAAGGTAGTAAATAATATGCAAAAGCCTTCTCTTTCAGTATTCTTGAGTCACAACTCTTCAGAAAGCTTTCAAGTGATACAGCAACCCCACCTCTAGTCCTTCTGAGCTACAAGATTTGGCATCTCTTAATGACATGACATTTTATTGTTAAAAACCTCACTCAAACTACAACTTGCTATCAATGTATTTTCCAAAGGAATATGAAATTTATAAAACAAATATTTCTTGTTCTTAATGCCAGCTGTGACAAGGTGTTTAGGAGCTTGGAATTAAGAAAGCTTCCTGTGGTAATAAATTACTGAGAGAAAGATATATAAAAAGAATTTTGAAATAAAGGAGTTCTTTGTAAGTATGTAAATGATACACTTTTTTAAACTTGTTCATACATTTTCCAGGTTTATTTTTTTTCTAAGAACATAATTAGCATACTTCTTTGTTGAAATAAAGCACTCTCAGAGTGCACTAACAGTAAACATGAATTCATGAATTTACCATAAAAATTTAGAACTTGTTAACAAGATTGTCCTTCTCCTCTGCAAAAAAATCACATCATAAGCATTCTGAAATATTCATTTATTAACAAAGTCATGATTATGAATCTGTTACCTGCCTTTTGAACTATCTCATTCGGGTGTGCAACACGTCATTACATTGTCTGGCATAGCAGAAGCCAAAGTCTCCAATAAACATCAGCCAGGCTGGTTCCTCCCACACTAATTATGACAGCTTGACAAGGAGTGATGAAGAAACCACAGAAATACACCACTTTCTCAAAAGCTTTTAAAAAGAGGACAAGGGGGCAAGGGAAGCCCACCTCCCAGGATGAAAACCCTGTGTCCTCACCTTGAAAAAAATTACAAAAAAAAATTGCATCATTTGCTATTTGACCTCAGAAGAGGTCAAAGCTGGGACTTGATTCAACACAGTTGCGAGGTTCAACTGCATCAACTTGTTACATCCCACAAGAAAAGGGAAGCTGAGCTGTGAGAGCTTTCAGACAGCAAACGCAGCAGCGCTCCCGGAGCTGTCAATCAGTAGGTGGCACTCTTCAAACTCCGACCGAGAGAAGCCAAGTACCAGCACAAGCGAGGACACTACAGAGCAGGCTGGATCTTTAGCAGAAATACCAACAAGAAATATTGAACTGTTTTAGCCATGACTGACACCCATGAGGAATGCAATGGCTTCATTTCAATAATATATACAGCAACTCTTGCATATAATCTCTGAAGTTACTAAGAATTATAATTTTTGGGTGCTATAAATATTTTGAATGAACACTATTATACACTATTAGTGTAACAAAACCAGTACCTTAAGAAATTATCCATTACATCTGCAGAATACTTCGAGTGCAACCTTGTAGCTAATTAAGTAGATGTAAGTCAAACTCGTGACTTTTTTTTTTTTTTTAATATAACAAAACACAGCATCATTATTTATGTTTTATCACATAAAATAAAGCTGGGCAGTAAATTTGTTACAGCAAATGAAATAGATAACCGAATCCTTTGGAACAATATATGAATTGTTATTTCTGTGATATTTACTAGTGAAGAGGCAGCCCACACACCCAAAGATTCAATCGTTTTTAGGACAAGAGTTAGAATCAATACAGGGTATAACAAAAATAAAAACATTGTTCCATAAAAAAAGTGTCAGACTTTCCATTCCTGCAAATAGTGTTCTTCATTTCACAAATATACTTAAAAAAAAAAAAAAAAAACAGATTGAAATCAATACACTTTACTGCTTATTTGATAAAACAGTAAAAGAGCAGATTTAGTAAAAATGTTTGAGTACAGGTACTTGTAATTGAAGCAGCCAGCAGAGGGAGTATAAAAACAATTAAAAAACCTTCAATCAGCCCTTTTTATATATTTTTAGTTATGATTTTAGCTTTCTTTTAGAATATGATAACAGTGCCAGCAGTGCAAGAATTATAATATTATTAAAAAAAATTAAAGTATTAAACATAATGACTTGAAACTAAAATACTATTTAAAGTAGCATTAAAAATTCAGCTGATACTAGACTGAAATTGAAATATGATTTTAGACAAAGGCAAGGTTAACATCAACCAACAAGCTGCATAAGCCATTTCCAAGTTATAAATCCATTCACTCAGAGACTCTCATTCTTAATTTTCTGAATCTAAAATCGACTTCATGATTTGATAATGCTGAGAGAATGTTAGGCACGATCTAGGTGTATTAGAATACAGCATAAAATCTTAAAACTAAATAAAAGTTACTGTCGTATTGATCTGTACAATAGACGATATAAAAGCAAGTCAGCCAAGTTATGCCCTAGATCATTAGTGGAAATTTACATTTACACGACTGTTTCAAAATCAAGTCACTAAGTCATATATATGCCGAATAAAAACTCATCTTTACATTTCAGGTTTTCACCATATCCAGCTGATATGTATGGCTTAAACATGAGCAAAGGGAGTAAGGACACAAATGGGGTGAATGGAGCTGCCAGCCTTGTGTTAGAACCTTAAATGAGCTCCCATCCTCCTCACACAAGTGGCAAAAAGAAACCATCTCCCAACTCACCTACACTATCCCACTGTGCATAATCACACCTTCCGCAGTCCATTTTACAGAAGGAGCAAGGTTACTGAGTTAACAGTGAAGGCGTTTCCTCCTTTCTCAAGGTTTATAAGCACTAGGTAACCCCATGCCATCAGGCAAACACGGGCAGAAGAGCTGAGGAGTCAAAGGGACAGAGGATTAGTTATTTCAAATGTAAACTGAATGTCTTATAGAAAACTATTTGCAAAAATACCTGACTTGGACAAACAAGCCCTTCTTCACTGTTGCCTGCTTGTGCTTACATGGTTTCATTCCCTTTCCATGCCATTCCTTGCTGTCTGCCCTATATATTTTTCTGTTATCCCACTAAACAGAAGGGCAGTGCTGCAGACCAGGACACACCATGTTCCTATATGCTAATGCAAAATGTGATACTATGAAACACCAGTCCCGATGGGAACCACTGAATGACACCACTTAACTATATATCACTTTAGTGACAATTTTGCTATCAATGAACCAGAATCCATGGCTTGAAAACTAGGGACAATTCCATTTTTTACATCATCTAAATTTTAAGCATGATCTAATTGTACAACCAAACCCTGTCCACCTTTACACAGGGGATTCATCACAGAAGATCAGCATTTGGCTTAAAACACCCTGACTGCAAAAAAATGAATACACAAACCAGGAAAAATGAGAATCAAGCCAAGATTAACTTTCCCAGTAGTGTAGGTAACAGGAATAATTTTAACTATATTTAAACTTTAATTGCTATTTTCTTCCAGAACTACAGATCTTACTACATCCATTCTTTCTTAAAGTACTATTTAATCAGAAAGTCTTAGCATCTAGCATGTGACGGTACAGGATAAAGTTGCTGCATCTCAAACAAACAAACAAACAGAAAAAATCCAGAAAAAAAGGTAACTGTATAAAACAACATTATGTTGATAATTTTCTGACAAACAGAAAGTCCGCTTACTGTAAAATACTCATACCTGTCAGTAGACTCATGGCACACTAACACACAGATGACACGTGCACCTTTAGAGACCTTGAACATAGAAGGAAGATGCGATGCTCCCCTAAAGGTAAGACATTTCCCAGAAACCTGAAATATGAGATACCTGGTAACTTGCAGTATCCTAAATATGATAGAACTCCACTGGACTATTGATCCAGGATGTTCGATACTAGACGTTTCTTAAAACACCATGTTATGCACCAAGATTTTAAACAGTTAAGAAAAACAACTCACACCACACAAAGTTCATA
>JAWWLV010000121.1:30409223-30491382 GCA_035041135.1 Platyrinchus mystaceus | reverse complement strand
CGTTTCTTAAAACACCATGTTATGCACCAAGATTTTAAACAGTTAAGAAAAACAACTCACACCACACAAAGTTCATAAAAGCTTCTGCAGTCCAGTGCTTTGTTGGGAATATTGAAAAATAAATGAGTCAGATATGGCACAAACTGAATATTGCAAAACCTAAAATTTTAATATCAAGAATCTTCTAACGAAATGCTGACTGGAGAGTTCACAAGTCAAGGGAGCTCAGAGGTGAAAGAAGAATACACCTCTAGCAATTTCACTGTTTTCCATTCTTGAGGATTCTGTTAAGTCACTTTTAAGTCTCCTTTTCAAAAGAGCTCATGTCAGTTCTGTTCCCTACAGAACTCTTCAGTTTCTCTGCAAAAATATTTAGGCTTTTTTTGTCATTAAAATCAAACAATGTATATATGTATATAAGTATGATTTAGAACCTAAAATATGGTTCAGAAAACAAAACCTATCAGACGCAGAACATTATCTTCATTATTTTACATGATCTCATCCTCTTCAAAACAATGACAGCCTTCCGGCTGCACTGTAACCAGCACTGTGCATAGTACTCCAAACAGTTGACAAGTGTTCTATGCAGTAGCTTCACTCGATCTGAATAGTATCTTGTTTGACTTCCCTCCACTCCTTTTTTCAGCCTGGTTTCCTAAGGAAAAAGACTTATGCAATCACTCAGGGAGGGAGGGAGGTGTACGCATATGTACATATGCAGTGCGCGTGGATGTGTGTCCATCTGATCTCACTAACACCTTTTGAGCCCATTGGCCAGTTTCAATCACGTTCAAGAGAGGAGTAGAGATATAAGACATTTAAGTTCTTGAAAGTTGCACGATAGCAGGCTACAGAGCATGGAAAAGTGTTTCCACAGAGAGAGAGGCTGCATGTCTTCTTAGACGTCAGTAAACTCACAGGGGAAAGAACAGTTCTGCTCCTTTCCTGCCTGCCGGAAAATCTTCAGTCAGAGGTCACAATCAGTGAAAGACGACCAAGTTTGTTGTGTTCAAGTATTCATAAAATAGCTTAAGTTGAATTCACCACTGCTTTTAAAGCCGTTTTGAACAGAGACGATGTTTTCCACATCATCTTTTTCCTCATCTAGCAAAGAGGTGAATTGCCCTACATGACACACAGTCCCTGGCTTGATCCCATGCTCCCAAGACCACTTATTTTAAAACATGCATGGCAGCATTCTACCCCCTCAAACACAGAGAAAATTAAAACTGCAAGAGTTTAGGATTCCCTTCAGGCCTCAAGACTAAACAAGTACATGGCTCTGTAACATGATTAACTACTGAATAAAGTTTCAAAAAGACAGTGCAGCATTTTATTCACCTCAACCGTGGAGTACAAGTACTACCACAGTTGCAGGCTCTTGTGCTAAAGACAGCTGTAAATAATGAGATTTCAGAGAACATCTCAATAGTTCTTCTCACACACCCCCAAAATGCATACATGTGTGAACTAGATACGATTCACCTGTATCCAACAAGCCACCTTTACCAAAGTATACTAACAGATTAAAATGCAAGTCTAGGGACACTTTAAGGCATATATCTACAAATTAAGGAACTTAATGGCAAAAAAGAAAGAAATAGCTGCAGCTGATTGAAGTCGCTCTAAGCATCAAAATACTGGGCAACACAAAAAGTTTTTTATAAAAGAAAAAAATTATATCTGCCCTGATAACACGCTCCTCTTGGAAATTCATTCGTCCCATGACTACACCGAAGCCCAACACATTTCCCTTCCTAGCGGTGGGGCACGGGCAGCCCGACCCCGCGAGGTTTTGGCCCGAAGTCGCGGGCGCTCCGGGGCCGCCCCAGCCCCGAGGCGCCCACCCTGCGGGGCGCGGCGTGGCGTGTCAGGGAAGCGCCTCGGAGCGGGGCTGGCGGCACCGGGAGGCTCGGGGCGAGACACCCGAGGGCCAGCCGGGCCGCGTCCCTGAGAACGGGGAGTTTCTATCATGCGAAGCCCCCCTTCCCGCTCCCATAGCCCGCCTCGGGGCTCGGGCCGCTCCCGCCGGGCTCCCCGGCCAGCACGGGGAGGGCACTCGCCGAGCTCCGCACCGAGAGGAGGCCGAGTGGCTGCTCCGGCCCCACTCCCGTCTCCCGGCAAGGGAAGAGAGCGGCCCCGCGCCCTTCCCCCGCGTTCGGGCTCGGTGGGAGCCGGCGAGGGTTTGGGAACGGCTGGCTGCGGGGAGCCCTGTACGGAGCGCCTCAGTGCCCCCTTTATTCCGCCCTCCCCACCAGCCGGTCACTACCCCCGTTCCAGCGCCAGCCCCCCAGTAGCAATGAGCACATGTTTCCTCTCCGGCTCCTGGCCCGCCTTACAACGAGCCACGGCTAGTGGAAGGCGGCACCCGGTACCAAAGCCGGATCAGAAATATGGAATGTGACGGCGCGTGGCAGATCTGACGGGGGATGCAGAAAGAAGCGATCCATTTCACCCTTTTCGGTCCTCTGTCGTCGCTTTTCTGTCAACTGCCGATACCATAATGCTTCCTTATTGTTACTTCAAGTAAGTAGGGGGAACAGTCTCCATTCCCCTACGTGTCATTCCTGAGCAAATTAAGCATGTACCAAGTAAAAGGTTGACATACATATACGTAGAGTTGTCTGATCCCGGAATGATGCCGAAATACTCGAGGCGTTAACAGCCAGCTCCCACAAAGCGCACTCAGTTACATTGAGCATCCCCTTTGTCCGTGCATCCTCAATACACACCCGGCCGCTCCTCCATGCGTCCACGCACGCCCCACGTATACGGCCCCTTTGTGTCCTCGCCTCCCCCCCACTCACAAAGAAATGCCCTTTCCACACGGCATGCACCCAGCCTCGGACACAGCCCTTCGCCCTCCCTCGAGACACGCGAGACCCGCCGCCGGGCACAGCGCTCCGGTACCTACTTGTATTCAAGAAACAGTCCGTAAACCTCCTAAAGCAGCTTGCAGAATTAGATCCATCTTCCATGTCTGGCCCTAGGAGCAGGGGAGACGAGAAGGAGAAGAAGGCGCCTCTCTGCCGCTGCTGCCGCCTAGGAGTCCTGCTCCCGCCGGGGCCGTCGCCTCCTCGGATCCCGTCGCCGCGGGCTGCTGCTGCTGCAGCAGCGAGGGAATTGCAGGACCACAGGCGAGAGGCGGCTGGAGAGAGGAGGGGCCGGGAGTGGTGCTGCCGAGGGCCGCCGGCTGCGGAACGGAGCAGCAAGCCCTGGATGGAGGAAGAACAGAAGAGTCTCCTCCTGCCGCTGCCGCCTGGATGGGCGATCAAGTGAGCTGCTGCTGCTGCTGCTGCTCCGCCAACATCTCTTCCTCCTCCTCCTCCTCCTGCCGCTCTCGTTGCCTCTCCTCCTCCCTCCCTCCCTTGGAGACTTGTGAGGTTAAAGGAAAACGAGGAGGGGAAATAAGGAGGCGGCGGCAAGAAGTAAAAAGAAGATGGAGAAGCGGAGGAAAAGGAGGGGATTGGAGCAAGGAAAGGAGCCGCTGCCTCTCTGGAGACGATGCTGGCGGAGACGGCAGAAGAGGCTGTCCCTGCAGCGCGGCTCCTGCTGCTGCTGGTGGTTGTTAGGAGGACAGAGAGGGAGCTGTAGGCAGCCGAGCCGCCTCCAGGAGCGGGGGGAGGAGGAGACCCGCCGCTGCCTCCACCTCCACCGCTCTGGCCATGGGAGTGGAGCGGGCGGCTGTCGGAGCCGGGCTTTTCCCCGAGTGCTGCAGCCAGGGGGGCCGAGGGGCGGGATAAGATCCGCTTCTCCGGGTTGGACATGCTTCCGCTCTTCCCTCCCTTTCGCAGTAGTTTAAGGCAGGACGTCTAGGAGAGATACCGGACTAAAGCGAAAGGGGAAGCCGAAAAAGGACGGAGCCAAACCAGGGGCGACCGCGGATCGGTCCTTCGTTCCCTCCGACAACCCTCGGACACTATTTCCTTCGCTCCCCGGCTCCCCGCCCTCATAAAATCCTCACATTTCCGTTCCCCCTTTAGGCCGGAGGGGACAGGGCTCTATTGACCGCTAAGCGGTTCCAATCCCCTTTTAAAGTCCGCTTTTCCCCATGCTCCCACCTCGCATTCAGAGCAAGAAAACGGCAACAATCTGTATTTTCTTCGAGCGAGGCAAATATTGCCCCGTACGTGCGCGCTCGCCTGCAAAGAGGCAGATACAATCACTGCAGTGCCGCTTCCAGCACCAGCCACGGCCGCCAGAAAACGCCCACTGGCGGAGCCAGCGCTTCCCAGGCTGCCTCCCTCCCTCCCATCCTCTCATTGCCAGGCGCGCACACGGGAACTACGGCACAGCGGTTACCTAAAGGGAACGCGGGGAGAGACACGAGGAAAAGATCCTCCCTATGCGGTCTCATTATTTTAAACGTATATTTCCATCCGCTGAGACCAAAAGGCAGACACCCTGCGGTGCCTGGAATGGAGAAGCCACAGAGCTTTCTGTGGGACATCCAACACCGTTCCTATGGAAAGAAGCACAGTCCCTCCCCATCACACGTGTTTGCTTCGGCCCCCTCCCCGCCCTCCCCACAACTTGGCACACTGGCAGGCACACACCCCTCAGCCCCGGCCCCCTGGACCCCCGAGGAGTCGTCGCAGACCCTTCCCTCAGGTGCAGCGCGGCCCCGGCGCTGCCACCGGCCTTGCTCCGCCGGCAAAAGAGCCGTCGCTCGTCAGAGAGCCTGTCGCAGTGGCCAGCCGCCACCCCGCACCCGCGCTGAGGTCCCAGGGCATTTGGGGTCCCGTCCCGTAGCCCCCGTCCGGGGAGCGCCCCGCTGCCGCCGCCTCCTCGCCCCGCCAGCCCGGGCTCAGCCCGCCCGTCCCGCCGGCACGGCGCCTCGGCGGGCAGCGCTACCGCGTCCCTCAGCGGGGCAGCCGCCGGGGAAACGGCCGGCCAAGGGAAGCCCGAAGACGGGCTCGAATCGGAGCGGGCCCGAGGACCGCGCTGAAAGCCCTGGCCCCGCGTATTTCGTTTTCGCCCTAAACTCTCTCTGTCCTGGGCGCCAGGGGCCGTCGAGAAGCGGCCGGAGAGCTCCGAGCCCACCAGAGTTCACCTCCGGCAGTGGGGAAAGGGGGCCGGCATCGCCAATCGCCCGCGGGGCTTCCCCCAGCCCGGCCGAGGCAGTCCCTTCGGGCCGGGCGGGACGGCAGCCGCCGTAGAGCCGACGCCCCGCGCCGCCGGTCAGCGAGACAGAGCTCCCGGGCAGCGGGCGGCCCTCCGCCGGCTGCCCTCCCGGGACAGCCTCGCCCCGCAGTCCTGTCAGCGCCGGGAACCGGCGAGCATCGTTCATCACTCACGCGGCCCGTGCAGCCCCTGGCGCGCCCCTGCCCTCGCCCCGAGGTGGCGGAGCTCACCTGGGCGGGGGCCGCCGTGCCCGGCCGTCGCCTCCCCTCGCCCGGCGGGCAGCTGCCGGACAGCGCCTTCGGAGGGGGCGCTGGGGCTCAGTGCCCGCTGCCCGAGCGCCAGGCCGGCAGCTCCCTCGGGCACCCACGGCGCCGACCGCCAGCGCGGGGGGCACCTGCAGGGCTGGGCTGAGGGGGACCGCGCACGCCGAAGCACGGCGCGGCCTCGCCTTTCTCCCCGCAGGTACCTGGACGGAACGGAGGGAACCGCGCTCCTCGGCCAGACGGCGCGTCCCCCCGGCACTCCCACCCGCCAGCGGGCGGAGAAGCGGCAGCCGCGGTGGTGCCCACCCAGCCGGGGCCGCCGCCGTGCCGCTTGCAGCAGATTTTGTTGCGACGCGCCGGGGTCCCGGCGCAGCCAGGGCGGGCGCTGCCCCGCGGAGCGCGGCTGGAGCGGACACCGCTGGAACCGTTGCAGGCACTGGCGGAAAAGATGTTTCTGCGGTCGCTGCCAGCAGGGCACCCGAAACGCGGGAGATTCTGTTTTCTTCCTCTACCTTCCCGGAGATCAGATTTTTGTGCCGTCCGCCGCCACTCCAGGTGCTGCGTTACCGGGTCCAGGTGTCTGCGGGAGTCCTCATCAAACTACCGCAGTCTTCCTATTTCGCTTCAAAATTAGGCTCGCGCTTTCGAATTTCGACTCCTGCTTTGAAAACAGTATAAACCTGTGCTTTTGGCTTTTATTTCAAATCGTTCAAGTATTTTATATTATCATTTCAAAACTTCTTTTAATGCTAAAATACACACCAGCTCCTGTTAGAGTCTTTATGTATCAATCTGTAAGGCTGCAAGAGATATTCCTCTGAAAATAACAACGCTTTCAAATTAAAGTGCATTTTCAGCAGCTGAATGTTCTGTAACAGTGAGAAACAATCCAGAGTCTGCAAAAGGTTTAAAATGCGAAAACATATTAAAGACTCCAATTAAACGAACAAAAAACCCGCAAAAACAATACCAGAAAACCCAGATAGGGCAGGTTTTACTAAACTGTTTCCATCTACATGGTTCATAAAACCTCCTGTTGCTTAAAAATCCTGAACTGAAATGCAGAAAACTGAATCTGCTTTTGTGATTCCCTTTCTCTTAGTATATTTGTATGACTTTATCAAAACAGTTTAATAACTTCTATTTCACGTGTCTCTTTGTGTGAGATGCCTTTATTTTCTTAAGTCCAACCATCACATATAGAAGTTTTTTCGTGGTAAATGCTGCATAATGACTAGAGATCCAGCAAACATTTAAATTCTCCAAGAGAAATCTTAGCTAATGGAAACAAAATTTTAGTGAATGATGTTTTGTTATTGCAGCCTATTTGTTTAGCAATTAACAACTTATTACAAAATCTCTAATACTAAAATGTATAAAATGAAAGAGATAATCAGACTGAAGTGACCTAAAAAAATCATGAGCTAGTCACCTGAAAAGATTAAAGTAGCTCCTTTAGACAGATTAGTCCCAATTGTTCTGTCAATACCAAGAGTAAATTTCTGAAACTTTACATCGTCAATTTATAACTGCAGAAATCTTGTTTACCTGTGCTAATCTATGCTAAATTTCTCAGTTGCTGTTCACCCAAACTGCAGTTGTTCAAATATCAATGCCTGCAACTGGATATCTGTGTATTCATACAAAGTATGTCAATTGTGTATGTATAAATATGTATGTGTATAATCATCAAACCAAGCAAAACACACTTTGGTTTGTAAGGAATTATCAGATATTCTAGCAAATCAGCTTTCAGGTTAAGGGTTATTTACAAACTATTCATTAGATTATTTTTCATTAGCCATTGGCAATTCATACCTGATTGGTCACCTGCTTCTTGGCTGGGCAAGCAAAAGCAATCACAAAAAATAAATTAGATGACAGTGAAAATTAATTTTCAAGCTCTGTAAATATATATTTGTAAAATATACTGATTTGAAGACAAGTTAAATATGTTTCATGGCCATCTCAATACCTGGGGATAAATTAGTGATGAATCACATTTGCTCTTCAATGTCAATCTGGGTTTTCATTGCTCAGTCAGCATCACAATTTCCATTGCCATAGAGAGATGAAGTCACTGATCCCACTGTGGTACTAACCATACACCCACGTCATTTACCAGAAAAGTCTCAGCCACTGCAATAGGAATTTTTGATATGAAACAGTGAGATTTGCTACATCATCCCCCCTAAAAAGGACCTGAAAACACAGGTGCAACACAAAAAAATGCAAGTTAAAATACTCTGATTCATCACCTGATGCAAGGGTTCTGGTATGAATGCCCTTTGTCAGCTCAACCATGAACAAAAGTCTTCAGTTGTATTTGCATGGGTAAATGTGATTTCATGAGAACTCAGGAGTAAGAGGACCCAATGAAGCCATGAGGAGGTCCAGCATGCATTGTACTTACAGGAACAGGCCTGGTTTGAAAGCAGCAAATAAGCCTGTTTGGCAATAATTTGGTAATGTTAGTCAGAACATTGTGGGGAAAAAGTAAAATCAAGTTATAACGAAGGGTATTTGGTATCAAATACAGCTTAAAACCAATATCTGTTATTTCCCAGTTCTATCTACTCCATTATAAGAATGACAGTGAATCACTTTTTGTCTGGTCCCACTCTTTTGCCTGATAAATCCTCTTATCTCATCCTTATATCCTGAGAATTCATTCTATGATATATGATCAATTCCTCGGGGGGGGGGGGAAGCGGGGGAGAGGGGGGGAAGAAGAAGAAGAAATAAAACAGATTATGGGGAAAAGGAGTTTATAAAAATGTAGGATGACAACAGTAGAGGAGCTGATGGAACCAGCCACCTAAATTTGAGTGAGGCAGAAGCAGCCACAATGAAATAGAGAAAGGCAACCTGCTGGAAAGGTGGGGCAGGCAGAGCAAAAGGATAAATGCAGTTAAAACCCAAGCTCTTGAGCTGAGTAAATACAGCCCCAAACAATTCCCCCCCCTCCCCTAGGGATTTTCTGCTAAATGATCCTACAGAATATAGTAATTATCATCCAGTTATGAATTGCTATCACAAAATAGAAACCTGCAGAAAAGACATTGTTTCCTAAAGTCTTATTCTATAAAGCTTTAGAATAATTTATAGAGAACCCCAAGGATCAAAAGAATTATTACAAAGGATTATTCTCAAACACTGTACTCATGCAAGGAGTAAATTTGTTTAAAAGGTATCAGCTATTTTCTTTGAATCCCACAAACACCCATCCAAGCCACCCCTTTTCCACAAGAATATTAACTCTGAGTGTTTGCAACATGCAAACATGTCCTAGAAGCCATCTTGAAAATGTTTCTGGGAATTACCTGGTCCAAGTGCAGAAGAAATACTGGGAGATTCAAAATGAACTACGATTCATTCAGAAAATTAAAACAACATATTTTTTAAGAAGTCCAGATCTGTTCAGAGAAAACTGACATATAGAAAAAGGAAAAAAAAAGAAAATATCTTGTTTGTTTTCAGTAGTTTGTTCAGCTTTGCTCATCATAGACGTCACTTCTCTAGAAGCACTATGCTATATGATGTATGATGGTGGGTACATTAATAAAACTGAGAAAACCATGTCTTTTCCTGCCTATTTTTTTTCCTTTTAGAAACACACTAAACTATGAAAAGTTTTCAGCATTATTTTTCAGGGAAAAACTGCTATTCTTTATGGAAAGAAGATAGCTCAAGTGCAAAGGTAGGACATTTTTGATTGCAAAATTTTCAGATAGACATATTGCTATATATTATAATAAAAAGCAAAATAAGATTCATTTTAAAATGAAAAAACGAGCTAGTGTCAAGGTACGAAGGGAAACATTTGCAATATGTTTATTCAGATTTATTTCCTATAAAAAACTATGAAAGAAGCTAAATAAAACCTTATGAAGCTACCTACCATTTTGTGCTATCTCATGCAGTACAAAGATCAGATATTTATTGGTTTTATTTAAAGGGTGCTCAGAAAGTGAAATGTCTTTTTGGGTTTAATTATTTTAATAAAAGCAGAGGACACCCTTCCAGAAAAACTGTCCTTTGAATAAATTAAAACTCCAGTAGCAGCTCTCTTTACTGAGATGTTCTATTATAAACCCAAAGCACCGTAAACACTGCAAGCTCTTTGACACGAAGACCATCTTTTGAATCATGTCCTGCAGAACAGGATCCTTGCCTGGGACCAGGGCCTCTGAGGTACTAATGAAATAACAGTTGGCATGGTAGGCAATAGCACTGTTGTTACCTAGTACTATTGGAATAGCCATTTTTATTGCAAGAAAACTAAAAAGGGCTATCAGAATTTTTCTAATTCTGTCTTCCTGTTTTTGTAGTGAAATCTGGAATTAATTTATGACAGAACTGTTATAATTTGCTATCTGCTAGAGACAAATAAGTTATTTCAATTCTGTGTTCAATTAGAACATGGAAATACTATTCTTTACATGAATTAAAGAACAGATTCAACAAAAATCCAAAAGAAAAGGTTAATACTGACTTATATTGTACTGCTTCACCATGAGTTGTGTGTGCATCTTGCTAGCATGTAGCATGGACCACACACAGCTACTGTCACAACAGGAATGCCAGCTTTCTCCCATTAATCTCTCTTGCAATGCCTTTCTTCACTTTCCCAAATTTTATAACCAGCAAAAAGAAGCAGACTTTTCCCCAAGATGGTTTGCACAGTTCATGAGTAGTTCTTCTGCTCCATCACTGGCAAATCCTTTGATGGAACTAACAATATCAGCTCAGAGTTTAAGTGTAAGACTTTGTTCTCTTTGATATTAACAGAAGGTGCGAAAAAAAAGAGACTGAGTCCAACCCTTAGAATTACCTACATTTACACCTTGTGATGTCTGAGCATTACTTGAGGGAAACAAGTGGTTTTTTAGAAGAATGCTTCTTCCTTTTCGCTTGAATTCCTCCTTGCTTCAGTTGCATTGCAGTAATTACCAAGTTACCCCCACTGTGAGGAACAGGACTTTATTCCTGCTCTTCTGTTAAAAAATCATATCTGAAACTGTGGCTGTTGATAGTGAAATGCAGTTATTAACCTTCACAGTTAACACCCTGATGAGATAAAAAGTGCAAAGGAATACATACTTCTAGCAACCACAGACTATTTTACATCTTTTCTAGAACAGTTTGGTTTCAAATCCATGTCCTGTTTCTATGTAGAAACATGCCTTTGCAATCCTGAAAACTAGAAAGATTAACTTTGAAATGAAATCTTGAACTCTTGGAGTTTGTTGTGTGCACACAGCTGTCCTGTGTGAGCTCTCAGACTGATGCTACTGTAACGTGCATTGATTCAGCACCACAGCCAAGCTGATAAAATTGAGAAAAGTTTATTATCCAAGTAACTTTTCTCTATTCCACCCTCACTTTAGGAACCAAGAAATTCAACACAATTTATTTCTTTACAGCAGCACTTTACATGCACACACTATGAACAGGTACCTGCTGTCTTTATATTCCACCCTAGGACATACTTGCTATCTTTTTCTTGCCTGTTCTTCATACTCCTCCTTCTATTTTTTTTCTCTTTTTCCCCCTCTCTTTCTCACACACAGAGACAGTATTTCTCTAGCTGCAGTATAGTACAACAACGTAACAGTACAGATTTCCTTTAGACAGTACTTTAATATCAGCATGTGAAGACCTCAACATAAAAGGCTGGGGTATTACTGCCATCCTCCCTGAGCAAATACCGTCTCATATATGCAACCCTAGACCATTGAAGACAAGGTTATTTGATTCAGTACAGTTCTCCTCTAGAAATAAGACACCACTGTTATACACCTTTTTTCATTCATCTCTTTGTTTACTTATTTCCCATTATCTTCTTTCCCATTATTCAGAAGCCCCTATTATTCCAATAGCTTTCTCTCGCTCATGAATGATCCATCCTTCTCTCCACTTTACCATTTCTCCCCATGCTGCCACATCTGCTACATCTCAGCAAACATACTTCAAGCTGGCAGCATCCCTATTTTCTCAGCTGCAACAAGCTCTTCACCTGCTTTCCCTGCACTACTTCCAAAGTCTTTCTCCAGCAGAGGCACATCTTCCTGCTCTTCTGCTGGCCAGGTCCCAAAACAAGCTCTGGTACTCACAAGCCATGGGTCTAAATAAAGGTCAGCTGTTGAAGTAAAGGAAGAGAAAGGAGAGAAACTCTACCAGAAGCCCGGGGCTGCCTGTGGAGGAGGCTTTAGGATGGTAGAAATGAAGCAGCATTATCTTATCAGCTTGGCCACAGAGACAGGGAGTTGCTCATCTCTCCTGCTGGACATGGGTTCTCTGAAAGAATGACTGGGAGGCTGAGTACAGACCATAGAGCTCAAGCAGAACAAATAGGAAACATCCTACCCCCATGATAACACAAGATTAGCAGCCCAGAAATAAAACAGGCACAAATAATTTCTTCTTGTGTTTTCCTTAGAAAGAAAGTAAAACTGGATCCCATAGTTATAACTGACAGGAGTCCTGTTCAGGCTAGGAAGCTTTATATTCGTGCTAGTCAAACAGAATGGGGATTTTAAAATATATTGATTGTTTTATTATATAGAAAACAAATAGAAAGCGGTATCCTGCACCCATGTTTGGAAAAAACAGACTCGAGTTTTTAGCAGATTTTGGCAAACAGTTTATTTGAATGGATTTTTTTTCTTTTTCTGAAAATTTCCTGCACCTTTAGGACAAAATCAGAAAGGAAAGCACAATGTAAGCTACTTGAAGCAATCTGTAGTATATCCTCAGCTCAGCTTTCTCTTGCTGGATACAGCCTGAAGAGAGGTAAATGCTGCACCTTGGGTCTGACTCTTTTCAAAGCAAAGCAACAATGTGGCTCCCACCAAACCCCATTACTCAGAATCCTTACACTGAGAAAGCTTCTGGCAAGCCCTCTAGTTTCTAGTTTCTAAGAGCAGAAAAAGTAAATCTCACAGTAGTCCCAACACCCAAGTTATATCAGACCATCTCTACATCTGATATGGCTCATCCGCACTCAGATATAATTATCTATCATTACCTTCTTTTTTTTTCAGTACAGATTGACATCCAGACAAAACAAGCCATTAATGCAGGAGCAACTCTGGGTTTATTTCTGGAGGAAGGATTCCTTTGTGAGACTCTAGACCTTCCATTTAACTAAAACTCTATTTGGAGTTTTCATCCAACCTATGTGGAGTTTTTCTAACCCAAGTTGTTGTTTGACTGGATGGGGTTTCACTAAATAAAATCTGAAAAGCATTATTAGAAAAGCAGAAAATTTTGTTGCCAATAGCTTTTCCTGCTTAACAGCACATACTCTGCACGTGGCTTTTCATAATACATACTCAAAACTGGAGACTGTTTTTCTTACCTACAAAATTATGAGAGTTGATTTTCTGCCCATTTCAGCCCCATGGAGCTCTAAAATAAACAGGTTAACTTTAATGCAGCTGTAAATGATCTGCAGAGCAGGGCTTTAAATTAAAGGCAAAGGGAGCCACAGGAACCTTTAAATGGTGTAGGAAACAAAAATGAGTCAATAAGGCAGAATTTTAGTGAGAGGATAATGGCATGTGCCATAGGAGGGAAACCCACCCACTGCCCCCTTGCCTAGAAGCTGGGCTCTGGCTTCAGGTGCTGGCATGTGGAGCCCACCACTCTCTTCCAGCTTAGTGGAACTCTGAAACAGAGGCCTGAAAGGGACCCCATGATCCCTGGCATTAGTCCCTACTATTGTGGACTGGTCACATACCCAAAAATCAGTTATATAGCTTCCAGTGCCCCAGTAAAAGGGTCATTCACAATCTCACTCTATCTCATCCTATTTTCCAGCCAAAACAAATGTATGGCCATTTTTGTTCGACCAGCTTTAAAAATATCTTCCACCTTTTTGATATTTGGTATTTAAAAGGAGCAATAGAATCTTTCCCAGACCATTTTCCTTGACTAATCAAGGCACAATCTATTAGTTCCTTCATATAACAGTAGCTCTGTCTCCTGATGTCTCACTTTATAAGCTATATCTGTATATATCACTGTATCACTATATCTCTATATCACTATATCTCTTCCGCTTGGAATTCATTTGCTCAGTACAAGTGACTACTACAAGTTGCAGACAGACTCTTGCTAAGGCTCTGCAGATGGGCTCTTGCTAATGTTTTACAGACAGCTTAAATATTTCCCCTGTCCTTTTGCAGAAATTTTGCCTGAGATATAATGGTCGCAGTACTGGGAGGGTGGGAGGAGTCACTGTTGACCAAGTCATTTTGTGATGAACATAGCCATGAGGACTTTCTTTCCTCTTGATTGTTTCCAACTGATGAGCTCAAAGACAGTATTCATATTTTGTCCCTAGGTGAATGATTTTGCACTTCGTACTGCTATGTTTCATTCTGCTTCCAGTCATACAGACTTCAGAGCTCTCTGAATCATACCAAATTCTGTACCAGTTCCCTTCTGTGCAGAAAATGGCCTCTCAAATTTTATAATCCATAAACTCTGCTAAAACGCTCTTACTTGCATATAGGAAAGAAAATACAAAACCAGTTCAGACCCCAAACAAATTTTTGATAAATTCAATTTGTAACCTTCCTTATGCCAGCAGGGCATTTGTCCTCCCTTTAGCTATGAGCACTTCATTCTCAGGTGGTCTACAGCACCCAACATTTCTTCAGGCTTCACAAATACTCAAGACATTGCCTGACAGCTCTGCAAAACAGGGAAGCATTATTCACTAATGCTGCCATACAGAGGAAGAAGCATAGAAGTTTCATTTTTCCCCCCTAAAGTTATGCAGGAAGTTTTAAAAAAGTGTTATAAAAGACTGTTAAAAAAGAGACACAGATGTATTTTGGTGTCCCGTCCCCCCCTCCCCATTCCTATGCCTGCAATATCACTGTCTGTTTCCTCATCCGTCTCAAGTATGAGGAAGGAGTCCAGGCTTGAGCTGGCTTCAGGCAGAGGCAAAGAAAGCAGATCCCGAAAGCCGCAGACTGCCAGAGGGCACCTGGCTGCCTGCTCTGCCTTTCCAGGAAGGCAAGCAGACAAGCTCTTCCAGCAGAGTAGCCACCCAAAGAGCAAAGCTCCAGCCCTGCCTAAAAACCCTCCTGCTGTCTCAGCCACCAAGAGGATGATGTCCTTAGTGCCTGCTGTGCTGCTTTTTTAAGGAAAACAAACTTCAGCTCTCCTTTGTTTTCCCTCTTCCCATGGCCATTATTCTTTGTTATATGTGACACTCAACAGTTTTTAAAACGAACCCTCATATTCAACAGAAGTGTAATTTTTCAAAACCACGCTCATGGCTGAGATCAAACTATTCCGATCTACCAAACATTAATTTACAATGTATGTAAATTATTTAATTTAATCTGAGAAGACATTTAGAAACTCCGAACAACAGCAACTGACCTGTTATTTGACTAAAAAATATCCAAAAAACCCCCACCCAACTTCTTGGCTCACTTTTTGCTCATAGCGAGATGTAAAAAAGCCCCACCTCCCCCATTATACCTACCTTCTTGTAAGTGAGAACTTGATCTTTGTAAACAGATATCTGGCCTGGCCTTGGTGTAGAAGGAAGACTCCCACTTAAAGATTAGTGCATTGTTAATATTAACAGCTTTCATGAGATCACTGCATTACTCTGCCAAGTGAAATTATTTGATCCACATGAACCACGCTGAAACCGAGCACACAGTTTGAGGCACTTCTGAGGTTTTTCTTAGATTTTTTCAAATAGTTGGGCTTCAGGCAGCAATAGAAACGTAACTGACACAGCAGCAGTTGCTGCAGTGGCACTGACCTGTACTCCTTCTTGGGACACAAATGACCCGATCTCAGCAGGATTTACTACAGCTGCTACTTCTGTCTACACTGTGTGTCAGATTAAGTTTTTCAAAAGACATTTTGAAGCTTATCCTGTTTCGAGTAACAACAATAAAGAAGTTAATTCACACTACTACTCTTCCATGAAAATCAGCATAACTGTGTTTCAGCAAAGATATTTCTCTGTCGAGAAGAGATCTCAGTGTATACTGGTTTCCCAGCTCTTTATAGCACTCTAAGGAAATGCACGAATAAATGTAGGAAGGAATGGGAAGGATCTACAAATCTGATGCATGAAAATACACAAAAGAAAAAGGAAAATCAGCTGTGTTATCAGACGACATGTTACCAGATGACAAGTCATAAGGAAGGGAAATGCAGAGAAAGGGAATGAAAAAGTAAGTGGAGTCAAGTGGAGTCACCATCTTGGAGTTCTGGGAGAGTATTTTGCTGTTTAGCTAGTAGCTATTTTAAATTCTACCACACCCTTTCAACAGTTTCAGACAATCCGAAATATACTTGTCTAATGGACCCTTTCAGTTCTTGCTTCCCAAACCATAAAACAGTCCTCTTGGTGAGAAGACCAAGATAAACAATGATAATTCACTCGTTTACCTATGTGAAAGACTGTGTCCTTGCTTTGCCTGAAGTCTTGCACCTGATTCTTTTCTGCTTTGTGCCGGCATAAAGCCATGGACTTCAATGGATTGGGTTATTTCTACAGCAGTCAAAGAGCCACACCACATGGTTTTGGCCTTTTCTTTCAGCCCTTCCCTTGTCAGACTGCCTTATTCACTCTTCGTAATACTTCTATTTTTTTCCATTTCAAAGGCTCTCCATCTGCAGCACACAGGGATCTGGCTGAGATAAGGTTTTCTTTCTTCCTAGGGCAAAAAATGCAAGTTATTTAAGCCTTATGCTACAGGTGAGTACTTGCTGCAGTTACATGGGACAAGGAGTAGATCCATGTCTCTAGGAGCACTGGAAGTTTAGGAATTCCCATGCAGGTATTTGAATTGCATGAAAGGAGCAACAGAATAACTTCAAGCCCACCACTCCAATTAAATGAATCTACCAGATGGAAAATCACTTAAAAAGCTAACAAGACTGTCATATTTTGCTGGTTCGTCAACATGTGCCTTATAAGCATGTTTGAAAACAGAACAAAACAAAGTCCTCTGAAAGCCAGAGAAAGCAAAATTACAACTGGGCTTCTCACACATAAGACCAAACCAAACAGCCCACATTTTTACACACGGTCTTCACTGGTTATTTAGACAGAAGGTACATTTTTCAAGTCCTGCATTAACTGCAGGATAAAAGGGATTTCTTTATAGTTCTTTACAAAAAGTATAGTTTTAAAAGAAAATCAGGTGGAACAAAGGGAATAAATAATATACAAAAGTCCATTTGTACTTAATACACCAATGAAATTGTTTAAGGTTCATTCCTCCTTGGTGTCACTGTCTGATTAGGTTACTCATAATAAGTAATGATGGGGATAATTCTGACTTTACAAAGAGCTTCAAAGCCATTATGTCCTGCTGCTTGGGAAATGCTATGTTTACTTGAAAAATAGTTTTTCTGAATTTCTTTATCTTTGGCATAATTATTTGTATTGTACTTCCCATAAAAGCCTAATCAAATGGGCTTTTTGACTTCATTGGTACACATTATTAATCATGGTTTTGTTAGAGTTTTGCATATTCCAAGCATAGACACTGACTGAGCATCCTCAGCTGACAGGTCATTTCAGCCCATGTTTAATCCTTGGAACATTTTGTTCTTGTGTGTTTAAGGGCTCTGTGAACACTATGTTTGTACAAATGGCTACACACACACAGAACTAACTAAATAATTAACACTGAATATTGAGGTATACCTAAACACTTGTGCATGGTGATGGTACCTGGTTGTTTGCAGAAACTTGAGGAGTCAGGCTAATGTAGCGTAGTTAATAACTAAAAAGGTTTCCCTCTTCTCCAGAAATGCTAAAACGGTATAACAGGTTAAAAATATTTAGAATATGCAATGTGTAACCATGCTGTTGGAATCACTGCTATTTTAGAAGTGAGGTGTTTACAGATAGCTAACAAGGTTAAGCTTGAAATTAGAAAAGAAGTTCACCTAAGTTTCAGAATTAAGGCTGGTAATTCAATGAATGAGGCTAGGAAAAATCCTCTCCCATGAGAAATTCATTCCACAGGTGACTTCACTGAGATTTCTTGCAGGTTCTTCCAAAGTTTCTAAGAGTGGACCCCCTCAAAGCAAGGCAAGACCACTAAACAGACTCATCTACAATGTCTTCTTCTATGTTTCTAGCAACCCTAATTTTGGGGAAAAAAATTGCTCAGGAAATATGTTTAACCAGAGCAAAGATGCACTTCACTTGAAGAAACTTGGTAGTACAGAAAACAAATAAGGACTTCACAACAAACCCCAGTGAACAGAGTGCATTTCCAAAGAGTAGCTGGCTGGAACAGTTGGTTTAAGTTGTTCTATGTGACAAAACAGTACCTAAGAGTAGGAAGCAGTCTAAAAATACTAGTGCTCATATGTTAGCAATAGTGTTTTTGCAAAACATTAAAATACTGTCAGAAAGTAAAGATTAAAGCATGCAGCATAAATGTGGTGGTTGCCAAATGTCATTGTCCCATATTGTTAGAAACTCTGAAACGTGCCTGATCACAAGTGCCTTCTGGACACTGATTTTCTGCCTTACTGTCTTACTCCTTCCCCCACCTCCAGTCATCAGTTTTCCTTTGCAGCTCCATGAATCACAAGACTGAATGCACTCTGAATCACCCCAACACTCATCCAAAAGGTAATTCCCCAAGCAATAATTTGCTTGATGTGGTGATTGCAAACAACATATATGCGGCTGAGGCACAAGGAGCTGTGTGTTACCACCAGTCAGTTTTGGCCACTGAGGCCAGTTGAGCTCATGGGGGGGGAAAAATACCTCACCTTTTAGAAAGTTTAGCTGTCTCTCCCCCTTGATTTTTTTTTCCAAAATTAATCTGTTTACAAAAACAAGCAAACAAAACTCAGACAAAACCAACCAAATGAACAATAACTTTAAAGCTATCTGGAATAAAAATGTAAACATGAAACTAAAGGGGCTTGTGGATACGTACACACAAAGATCACCAAAATTTCTTAAAATATTAGATTTTAATGACCCCGTCTTAATGTTCAAGAACCTGCACTTCATACTCATGTTGGGAGACACTTTATGGACAAATGAATACATCTAAACACAGATAGCATCTTTTTTCTGATCTGTTCCACAAATTGGAACAGGTTTAAAATGAGAAATAATAATAAAAAAAAGACCTTCACAGTAGAGCAGCCTCTCTTGGGGGTAGATAGGCTAAGAAAGGATACTCAGAAGGCACAGAGGGTACTCTTGGATTGGGAATGGCACTTTGTTGCAGAATTATTTCTCTGTCTGACAGCCCATCTTCTTCCACCCCACAGGACAGGAATTCCCCTCTACTGCCCATCCTCTTCATTCAGTCCCTCAGATGACATATCCTGCCAGTACCCTGCTCTTTCATCCTGCTGTCTGCTGACAGAATAACCATTGCATTTTACTCAGTTATCCAAACTGTTATCAGTTTGCCCCTTTTCCCTCTCCCTTAATAACAGCCTGCAATGATGACGCAAAATTGACGACCCAAAGTTGCACTGCCTACCCTTAATTCTTCATGCAGACAGGTATCACCTCTACCAGGAAACAGGAGCTATTCCGCAGTGACAGGTGATGGAAGTTCCTTACACCTTCTTTTTATATTGGAAATCTTTTAGATGTATCTGCTATCTATTTCTGTAGGTGTGAGCATTACTGAGATCGTTTTTATCTCCTTATCTTTCCTGTCTTTGTACATGGAGCCTTACTTTCTTGTCTTTCTGAGTTGTCCCCTTGACAGACTTTACATGTTTGGGTTTCTAGGAGCTGGTACCTTGTTTCATTTTAACATCTTTATGACTGTTCATGAATCATGGCTGCAATGCTGAGCACAATGAAAGACTCCACAGAAAGGTCTTAGATAAACTGTGCTCCCTGTACCTTTAAACAAGGTCATTTTTCTCTCTGTGCAATCACTGCAACTCTGGAGCAAGGCCTTGGTCTCCAGGGGTGCCAAGTGGGCTCTGGCCCTAAGAAAGAGAATTCAGTCCCCTCCAGACTCAACCAAACTTGTCCAGGTTGCCAAGCTCTGCACCATCACCTGCATTCAGCACCCAGGGCCTCCCTGTGTGTTCCGTTCCCCCACCACTTATCCAATGCCAAACTCCTTACTTTTACTTTCCAGGGCCTCTCTACAAGTAAATTCCCTTATTGCCTGCCCATCCTCCTCCTCTTGCTGTCTCCATCTGCTCAGCTTGGCCCTCCCCCATCTCCATTCACTCCCTCCTTCCATTCCCTTTGTGTTCCCCTCACATGCCTGCTTGTAAGTTCTTTTCATGCTGTCTCTGTGCCTGGATTTTTCTTCTTAAACCCCATCTGGCATGAATTCACTCTTTCTTCCTCCCACCTTATTCCCCTTCACAAAATTAACTTCAATGAGACTTAAACAGTGGCCTCTGCCACATTCAGAAAAATGCCTTTAAACTTATTACTAATCTGGAAAACTCACTAGCATCAGTGATCTGAATTACTTTTTCCAATAATCATGCCGGTCTCTCCTTCATTCCCTCTCTTCCCTCTCACCCCCCTCCATGTTGCCCTTCTCTCTTGTTTGTTCTCCTTTTAACTTGAGCTGGAATCTTTTCGGGGAATCTTTATCTGCATCAGAAAGTGCTGTGCATGTTCATGAAAGAGAGGATTGAAATGAATGGGACCAAAACATCCTGATAACTCCAGACACTACTGAAGATGCTACAGCTGAGCTGTGTTAGTAAACACCAGCCCAAAAGGTTGAGCTG
This sequence comes from Platyrinchus mystaceus, assembly GCA_035041135.1. NCBI lineage: Eukaryota > Metazoa > Chordata > Aves > Passeriformes > Tyrannidae > Platyrinchus > Platyrinchus mystaceus. The sequence goes on along the minus strand of JAWWLV010000121.1, from coordinate 30,471,244 downwards.
AGAAACTATAACTAGAGATTTGGCTTGTTTCAAGAAGTGATTACCTGAGGTAAAGTCTGGTAACCCCTTCTTTAACAAAAAAGGGAGGGTGTTTTGCCCTCCCAACTGAAGGCAACATAATTCACGAGGAACTCCTGTCTTCCAGCACATGGGAGGAACACACAGCATAACCCAAGCTCCCCAGCATCTCCAGACCTGCAATGAATGACTCTTTTTAAAGCTCGGGATGATTGCATTTTACATGCTCTCCATATAACCATGCCAGACTTGGCACTCCTCTCCCACAAACACCAACCACTGAATTTCACTGCTAACACAGGAGCAGTGTGCTGCCCATTTTGCAGGTAGGTAACCACATCTGTCTGCCCTGCCTTCTCCAATCTGAACTGGAGATAATGTGTATATACCCAAAAATGAGCTGTGAAGACTATTTTTTGCTCCTAACATACAAAAGAGAGTAAAGGTGTGTAGGCCACTTGATAATTTGTATGATGGTAGCACTCAAGAGGGCCTGTGAGAACCCACGCACTGTGAAACCACTACCCTAGTGACTCTGTCACCCAAATGGATGTTCCCATTGAGGGCAATTCCACTGCTGGGAAAAGCACTCTGGGAAAGCAGAGAGGGAATGCACAGATGCCAGGGACAAGAATGAGAGGCAAGGATGGCTTCTGACCAGTTGTAAAGGGTGGAGGAACAAAAGTCTTATGACAGAGGCACAACAGACTCTCCTGACTATTCCTTCAGCAGTCCCCAATGGCAATTTGAAACCATATAATTAATGTATAACAGGTTGCATCAACATAGTAGTCTAGCACGTGTTTGCATGTTGGCAGTGTAACACTGAATTAGCATTTTCAGTAATAACAAAGGAAAAGCAAAAAGATACCAAAACAACTTCCTTTGCATGGTAGAGCATCAAAATCTGCAATGGTACAAATCTAGACTGGAATGGGTATCTCAGGAGGTTGGTATTAGCAATAGCATTTCACCTTGAGACAGACCAGACTAATAATCGAGTTATTAATGTCCTAAGACTCAATATAGAATTCATCACCCCTTAAGAAAAGGTGTCTTATTTCATGCGCAGGAAGATATTTCTGTCAAGCACAGCTCAAACCTTTCTCTGTGCTCTTATGGCTTTCTGGTTGCCTGTAGGACATTAATGGTTGCAAATCATTTATATTAAATGTAGGGCAACTACACTTTGAAAACATATATCAGGAATGAAAAATTATTAACAAGCCTGCTCAGTAGCTTCAGTGAAAGAAAAACAGGGCTAAATCGCTTGCAGATTTAACTCTCTTTATTCATTTGTAAGAGTCCTTCCAGCTAGAGCAGAAGACATAACACTGCTTCTGTGCTTAAATCTCAGTCCAGGCCTGCCAGTCTCAAAGCTGTTGGTGAGGAGCAGATGGAGTTTCCACAGATGGGATGACTTCAGAATCCCAGAATAAACCCCCTGTAATCCAGGAGGAAGTAGTTAGTGATCTGATGAGCCATTTAGACACTCACAAGTCTGTAAGACTGGATGGTATTCATCCAAGGATACTGAGGGAGGTGATGGAAGAGCTTGCTAAGTCACTGTCCATCATTTATCAGCAATCCTGGCTAACCAGGGAGGTCCCAGATGACTGGAAGTTGGCCAGTGGGACACCCATCCACAAGAAGCACCAGAAGGAAGATCTGGGTAACTACAGGCTTGTCAGCCTGACCTCGGTGCCCGGCAAGGTTATGGAACAAATCATCTTGAGTGCAATCACATGGCACATACAGGACAACCAAGGGATAAGGCCCAGACAGCATGGATTTAGGAGAGGTAAGTCCTACCTGACCAACCTGATCTCCTTTTATGAACAGGTAACCCAACTAGTGGATCAGGGAAAGGTAGTCCACCTTGCATTCAGCAAAGATTTTGATACTGTCTCACATGGCATTCTCCTAGAGAAGCTCATGGCTTGGACAGGTGCACTCTTTGTTAGGTTAGAAACTGGCTGGATGGTGGAACCCTGAAAGTGGTGGTGAATGGTGCCATATCCAGTCGGCAGTCACTAGTGGTGTTCCCCAGGGCTCGGTATTGGGCCCAATGCTGTTTAATATCTTTATTGATGATCTGGACAAGGAGACTGAGTGCATTCGCAGTCAGTTCACAGACAACACCAAGTTGGGTGGGGTGTTCTGCTGGAGGATAGGAAGGCTGTGCAGAGGGACCTGGACAGGCTGGCCTGATGGGCTGAGGCCAATGGTATGACACTCAACAAGGCCTACGCTTTGGCCAGGTCCTACGCTTTGGCCACAATAACCCTGCGCAGTGCTACAGGCTGGGGGAAGAGGCTGGAAGGCTGCCCAGAAGAAAAATACTTAGGGGTGCTTGTCAGCCAGACACCTAAACATGAGCCAGCAGAGTTCCCAGGTGGCCAAGAAGGCCAATGGCATCCTGGCCTGTATCAGCAATAGTGTGGTCAACAGGAGCAGGGAAGTGATTGTCCACCTGTACTCAGCACTGGTGAGGCTGCATCTCAAATCCTGTGTCCAGTTCTGGGCCTCTCACTACAAGAAAGACATTGAGATGCTGGAGACTGTTCAGAGAAGGGCAACAGAGCTGGAGAAGAGTCTAGAGAGTAAGTCCTATGAGGAGCAGCTGAGGGAGCTGGGGTTGTGTAGCCTGGAGAAAAGGAGGCTCGGGGAAACCATATGGCTCTCTAAAACTACCAGAAAGGAGGTTGTAGCAAGGTGGGGGGCAGCCTCTTCTCTCAAGCAACTAGTGACAGGATGAGAGGACATAGTCTCAAGTTGTGCCAGGGAAGGTTCAGGCTGGACATCAGGAAGAATTTCTTCATGAAAATAGTTGTTGAACGTTGGAATAGATTGCCCAGGGAGGTGGTGGAGTCACCATCTCTGGTGGTGTTCAAGAAATGATTGGATGTGGTACTTAGTGTCATGGTCTAGTTGACAAAGTGGTGATCTGTCAAAGGTTTGACTCGGTGATCTCAGAGGTCTTTTTTAACATAAATGAAATTCTGTAAATGATTCTGTAATCTTGTGGGCATTTCATGGGCCAGAATTATTATTACAAAGAGCAATCACAACCTCCCATCTGAAAATAAATTTAACTTTTGGGAGATTGATTATCACTAACCATTACACTGAGAGGAATCTCAAGACTCCTCTTTCAGTTTACTGACCTTCAGTTACTAACTAGTTGTCAAGAAGATGATTCTTTTTCATGGAGAAGTTTTATGAGAGGGTGTAATTAATCAAAGCATCTGATTGCAGGAAAGTGTTGACAGTCACGAAAGCTAATTTTCAAGGACTTGTAAAGACTAATGCACATTTCTAATAGTACTACCAAATCTGTTTAATCAACAATCCATCCCTGAGTTTTTATCTCTGCTAAACTAGTAGACCCCAGGAGTTGAGAGAGTGATAAGAGCAGACTGTTCAGCAACCACCGTACATTTCCTTAAAATTCACTAGAATTTTACTAAATTTTTATTCTCTTTCATTAAGAAGAGCATTGAGTTGTATCAGTATGAAGCAGCAGTTGCCTGAAGCTAGCTTTATTTATTTTTTTTTTTTAGACTTCATTTAGACTATGTATTTACCAGTTCTCTTGTCAGGACTTTGCAGGAGGGACAGTCTACTGTTCTACATTAAAGAACTATGACAAACTAGCACAACAGACCTCTGTTCTGGGTTAGTCCAAGCTAATTCTGGAAAAAAAATGAGTGATCAGTACAGGGGACACAGATTAAGTACCTTAAAACCACCATTTTCAATTGACTTTTCTTCACTGCAGTTTAGGAGCAACCTCTGCCCCATGTGAACAGTAGCACAGTAGTCTCCTCCTAGTGTTTGCCGTGCCATAGTGACAAGACCTTGGCACAAGTCATTTTTTTGTCGAGGGAATAGTAGGGTAGAGAAAGACTTCATGGAGCCTCCATGCATGTACATACAGTGTTTGTGAAAGTCAGGGAGCAGGAGAGATTAATGAAAACCTAATATAAAACACCTTGTTACTTTACAGTAACAGTCCAAAATGTTGTAGCCATAACACAATGTTAAGATGTGGCTGATTTAGCCACTTCTGTGAAAGACTAAGTTTTATTTTGGTGCCTTTTAATAAGAGGGAAGGAAATGCCTCACATTGCTCAGCAATGATTCCTTTGGGCAATTAGGAAAGACATCAACAGGCTAGAGGGAGGTTTGCCCAGAAAAATGAAGGGCGCGGGCCAGAAAGCAACAACAGCAGACCCTTGGAGGTTTGAAAGTAACATGAAGGATATCCAGAGGCAAGACTGGGAACATCTTAAATCAGGGAAAACAGCAGTAGCTGCATGAAGTCCATTCTGTTTTCTGTTTTCAGGTTTACAAAAGCTTATGCAAATGAGTGAGCCATGTGAAAATGTTAAAAGGTTGCAGATAAGACATGGAGTAAACTCAGCTGTATCTGTGTCACAACCAGCAATATGCTGCATTCCTAACTAGAAGATCCTGGATACATTTTGGAAGCAACTCAAGCTGCCAGGCTCAAAGCCAACACAATCTGTGGGTGGGTGCTGGATGCCTGCCTTGAAATCCTCTCCTTGCCAGCAAACCTATGGAGTAACAATGGCATCAGTTTTGGAGGGAGATTTTATAGTATTCAAACTAGAAGAGACCATAAGTTGATCTGTGTGACCTCCTGCCATTAAATTTCACTACTGCCCTTTCTGTTAAGAATGACAATTTTGGCTATAATAAAGCAATTGATTCTTCAGTCAACCAAGGTATCTGCATACTGCAAGACTACGAGCAGGAAGGGAAGATGGAACTCAAATCCTTGCAACTACAGGTGTGGTACAACCACACATTCCCTGTAGGTGATCCACATACATATCCTGAGAGAAAATCAAGTTGATTTCCAGGTCTCAGCTGAGCAATCAGGAGAATAATTTTTTCCCCTGGCGGATCCAAACCTGATCAGAAGTTTCACATGGGATATAAGATTATGAGACACTAGACAGGTATCTTAAAATGAGAACTCCCTCTATTATCTACTCTGTCAGTTCTCTCATCCAGAACAGTGTCCTTTCCTCAAGGAGTCAAAAAAAGGTGAAAACCACCCCCAGAAAGCATAAATATCCTTCCTAACCCCTGTGGGCAGCCAGATGAAGCCCTAGAGCACGAGACTTTAACATCAGGATGTCTTCGAGAAAGGAAATGGGGGAAGAAGACAGGATGGAAAGAACACGTAAAAAAACACAGCACTGTCTCAATCACAAATAAACCTGCCACTGTCCATCTCCAGTACACTATGTGGGAAATTTACAGGCTAGACATTTTTGAAGATCACACTCAGAAGTAAAATTATTATTTAAATTATAAACTCCCAAATTCTTTTTCTAGCCCTGCCCAACCTTTGAAAAGCAGCAGCAGAAGGAATTTTTGACTAAGAAATTAAAAGAAGGTAGACTAAGCCCACTGAGATGATTGTATGAGAAATAAACATAACAGAAATCTGAAAAATGAGAGAGCAAACTAGGCTTACTGAGAGAAAACAAAGCAAGCATTAATTTGAAAGTGGAAGACTGAACCAGTTTATTCTGTATGTGAGGAAATAAATATTAACAATGTGACAACATTTTCAGGTGAACTAACAAGTGCAAGGAGCAGAAAAATAAGTCATGAATGAGGAGTAAGCAAGCATATTTTAGGGACAGAGGGAGATGAAGCGCTATGTCAGCATGAGTTACCTAGAGATGAAAGATGAAAAACATGACTCATTCACTATTTGTAGAAGTATTTTCCAAGTATTTGGAAACAGACACCATAGTTCCAGCATTTAGCAAATAAAGATTCTAAAAGATAGGCTGACATTATCTTTCTAAAAGACTAGGACCTACATTTTTTTTAACTCTCTGAGATATTTATGAGTAGCCAGGGAGTGCACTTGGAATTGTGAAATTTAATTAGTGAGTCACTACAGAATTATGAAGCATAAATCAGGTCAAATTAATTTTTATGCATTAGCTGTTGGTCTTGATTCAGGTGAGGAACCAACAGATACAACCTAACAGACCTTCAAGGATATTTGCTTTTTAATCAGTTTCCATGTGGATGGGATTGCCAAATAATCCACTTCATTCATTAACAGCAATTTTAAGAAATGAGGCTCTTTCTGTAGATGGCATTTTAAAAAGTCCATTTGCCATCACCATTGGGAAAACTAATCACTCAAGTTTTAAAATCATGGTGATCCAAAGGACGTTGTCAAAAGTATAAGGCAGGGATATTGGAACACAAACTGAATGAAACCCTACAAAACCAAAACCCACTCAAACCCCAGAAAATATTATTATTGTACACTAAGCTGGGAATAACTGAAGCTGATGTCTCTAGCCAAATGGCAGCAAGCTTTTATACAAAACCTGGAGTCCAATATGGTGAGCACCAAGAAGGTATTTGCTGAAAGCACAAAGGCAAAATAGCTTGTGGACTTAGCAACTTTTGTTCAGTTGTACCACTAAGCCCAGTCTAGTCTCTGGGTTATTTCATATGGCAGAGTTTGTGATTTTGTGATTCTTCTTCCAGCAACACTCTAGACAACTTGATTTTCAGTTGGTGGCTCATTTTAAGTTCTGGCTACAAGGCGTCAGCACGGGGCTCCTGTGTTTTGCATAGCAAGATTAAAGGAAACATTCATAAATTTTTAAATCTGCTTTCTGGCCCTTCCTTCCTTCCCTGGAAACGGCAACTTGAAAACAGAGTAGTTTTGCAAACCACTTGCTTCAGAGTAGTTTTGCAAACCAAGGTTGTAAATTAAACTCAACAAGTAAATGCTAGGCCCCAACTCAGCTGGTACTGTCTTTTCTGAAGTCTTTTTAATCACTGCTCTCAAAAGAATGGGAAAGTTTTAAGCAATAGTCTCATATTAGAAGGTAGTTAAACCCCACACATTGCTAAACCCGCACCATTCAAAAGCACCTTCTGCAAAGAATCCCCAAGGTATTTGCATGTGCCATCAGTAGAAGGTATCAGAATTATCTCAAAACTACTAAACAAATTGAAAGAAATCACTTGAGATCCCTGTATTTAATGAAGAGCTGTGGAGAGACTCTGTTCTATATTTTCAGTTCCTCTGAATATTTTTGTTGCAGTGAAATGAACTAAAGGATGTACATTGCAGTTCAGCCTGTAGTAAACAAGCACATCCAAAGATAATATTCCCAGTGAGATATGTAAAAGGTGCTTTAGGTTCACTTACTTCTTCTTAGGGCTCATACATACTGTCCTGTTAGAGTGTTGGGGGAAGATACTACCCACTGGTTGACCAAACACACACACTCACAGGTGAAACAGCAGGTAGTATAGGTAAAGGCAAGATATTTTTAATTTGTAAAGGCATAAGGGGTTATCTTGTCTCCTTCAGGGCATAGTAACTTAACAGTGAGCCAAAGCCAGCAATGTAGGCATAAACAATAATAAGGATAGTGTTATACTGCCTTATACTGCAGACTTCTATGCTTTGCAGGAACACTGCAGTCTAGATATGGTGGAGAAAGGAAAAACACATTCATGACCTTCTTCAGACTGCCAGCTCTAAGCCTGGGGGAGGAAGAATGTCTTCCAGTTTTATTGCCATGTGTATATATTTGGCTAGTACTTCCATTTCCTCCTCATCATCATTAGGTGGTTTGTGGTTTCCCCAGCTTCACCAGGTAGAAAGTTCATGTTGTTAAAAGTGGCAAGTGGATAACTTTTTCATAAGCAATTCAGGTGAACGTGGTTTCAAAGAAAGAGCACTGAGAAGACAGGTTTGACATCTCAAGCCTCAAAATGAATCCAGTTAATGGTTCTGCAAGAGACTTCCAGTATGATTTAATCCCTCTATTGACACCCCTTATGACCCAGCTAACATACTTCCTAGTCTTGTGAAGACAATGTCAGGATTAAGTTGGTAGAGCTAGAGATACTCAGATTTGGTGATGATGGGGAGCTTCAGCAACTTCCATAATAAATGGCAATGGGCAATACAGTACATACACTTATTTCTTTACAGGTATGATATAAATAAAAAAGAAAATAAAACTTACAATCCCTCTGCATCAGCTCTGAATCCTAAATGATTGATTCTGGATTCCCATAGTTTCAATATAAAGAGATTAAACAGGTTCCATTCAGTTTAATGGTCATAAAAGTATAATCAGTAAACACCAGCAGCAAATACTGCATCAAGGAGAGAAAAAAGTAAAATATCTCAGAAATCCGAGCTTGCCCATAAAAATGGCAAACCCCTCCTTCCAGTCTGGAAACTTCTGGACTTTGCTGTCCCTTTTCAAATTGACTGAAATTGCAAGTGACCTAACTATTTTTTGCACTCTTAACCCTTCATGTTATTTCCCTTTGGCTGGCAATACTTGGACTGCAGTCCCAGAAGCGTATTCTATTAAACCAGACAAATCATGGCAACACACCTCCTGTGTTCAGAGAATGGTGAAGGCAGTGGAGTAATGGGGCTGCACACACTGGTGCTCATCACTTTCCTTCTTCCTGGCACACAGCAGATGCAGTCGGCAGAATGCCATCTGCCCGATCCCTGCGGCACTGACCCCTTCTGCCCTCCTCTCTGAGATACCAGTGGCTTGCAAGGAGTCAGTGCTTGCTCTTTTCATCTTTTACACCCAGCGAGCTTCCTTTCATAGGCAACTTTTTTTTTTTTCATTTGCTTATTGTCTGGCTCAGAGGAATTTCTAGTTTAGGGAGGCTCGTTTGTTTTGTTTCTTGAAACAAGTAAGTATTTAGGGTAATGCACTGCCACATTTTCCAAACAGTTCAATAAAAGGGAGAATTTTTATATACAGTGACTCACTACCTCATAGGACCACTCTAGAGAGAAAAAAAAAATTACAATGTTGAACTTTGAGAGTTTTGAATCCTAGACTTTCAGCTAAAAAAGAAGGAAGTTAAATAGTGTCTTGTTCAATACATTTCTTTTACGCATAGTGACTGAATGTGCAGAAAGATTTTTAAGCGTACTCTGATCTTTTGTTGAGGATTTGGAAAGGCTGGAACATTAAAACAGTCATTTTCTACAGCTTAAGAAAAACTCCAAAGCAAAACTCCAAGGACAGCCAACAAAACAGAAAGCAGTTTGTGGTGGCCCTCCACTACCCAATACCTACCATTTAAAGGGGAGTTTGACCTGTGCATTGCACTCACCATCAATGCAGTTCAAGGTGAAGGCATTCTGAAACAGCTCTACTACAAATCAAGATCGTAACTATAAAGAAAAATGACAGAAACAAGTTTCATCTATTGATAGATTTTCTTCTCACTCCTTTGTTTGAAGGCTATATGAGCCTTATCTCTTCCCAAAAGGGGTTACGTATGGTTTTTTTCTCGTTTCATAAAATCAGTGTCTTCAAAGTATGTGAATCAGATGACAGGAGAATAAAATAATAATAAGAAAAATATTTTCTTCCTTTTTTTTAACCCCCCCTGTCACGTTACTACTTGAATCTGAAGAAGTTCAAGTTTCTGGAGACCCCTACCTGCAGATGGGTGTCTTTGAGGATAGGAGAGGGTCTCCATGCTACAGCCCATCCACTTAGCAGCAGTTCCTGCAGGTGCAGCTGAGCTCTCTCTGAGAGAACCTGCTCAGGGACCTCCATCCACCTGGCACTGATTGTTGGGGAAGCACTCAGCAGGTATGGTGCTCCACAGCCCACCTGGGGAAAAATGGGCACTGCACCTCTGGTAGCACGGTAACACTGAGATTTTTAGCCATCATGGAGAAATGCAGTGTTATCCAAAATACTGATAGTCTTGACCTATGACATACAAAGTTAATGCTATCCCAGGCAAAACCGGTACAATATCCTAGGAAGGTGGGGAATTAACCACTGTTTTCATCTGAGGAGGTGGAAGAAAGCAAATCCCCTACATAATTTTTGTTTATCTTCCCTATCTACTGCTTTCCACCAACTATAAGGATACCCAGCTGATTCTAGAGGACAATGTGCTTTACTTGTGACTTTAGTTTATAAAAAAGTATTTTTTTTATTGCTCTTGATATGTGGGTAGAAGCTTCCTATTCACATCCACATATATTAATAGACCCTGGTCCTTCAGTAAAGCACCCTGGCACTTGAAATCATATCCAACACCTAACCCAAGGTTGGACTGGTCAAATATACCACTGGTTGGTACCATGCCATCACTGTGGGAACAAAGCCACATGGAGGAGATGGAAAACTCTCAAACTTTCAGTTCAGTGAAGATCAAATTAAACTAATTTGTTGTTTTTCTTTTCACTTTCCAGAAGGCTTTTCACTGCTTCTGCTCCAAACAGCACTAAGTCCACGGTTCAGAAAGGAAAGATTATTTCTTTAAAACAGGACACAAAACTTAAGTACCAAGGAGCTATGACATTTAAGAAATTAAAAGAGTGGGATGAAGCAGAATTTTCTTTAGTGCTTTACCATTACCATACTCAAGTCTACTTTGTACTTATTTACTGCCTAGTATGAGAATTACCAGTGAGCTCTTGATAGTAATCCTGTGGTAAGTTAGGCTACCACAGGGGCAGCATGCTAATTGGTTTCATACCCTCATAAACCAGAATAATTTCCCAGCAAAATTGTTCAGAACAAAACCAATGACAAGCCTTGCTCACAAAATACTAATCTGTCTGCAAATTGGGTTACTTCCCAGATATTATTTAAAATTCAGTTTAATAAACTTACAAACAAAAGAATTCTGTGAGAAAGGAACCTGTTATTTATGAAGACAACTAAATGTGCAATTACTTTTCCCCAGTGATGGAAAAAAACACAAATCTGCCCTGGGATCATCAGACCATCACATGGGTGAGCGGAGCTCACTCACAGAGGCTGCTGTAGTATCATACCAGAGAAAAACAGCTGGATTTTGGTCTCTTTAATTCAATAGAAAGAAAGCAGATCTTAACCTATGCACGAGAGATTCCTGAACCATTAAGCTGTGGTTCAAATAGGAAAAACTGGCTGACCTGTCTTTCAATAAAACCAAGAAATTTTCATGCACTGTGAAACAACAATCTTGGTGCCTTTAGCATTGCTAATAACCACCTAAGCAATACACACTTGCTAATTGTCCACCTACAAGTGGGTATTATACTATGATTATACTACGAACACAAGCATCGTGAATCACAGACCTTGAATCCGAGTCTCAATTCTGTTCCACAGCAGCATCAGCTTTCCCCACACTCCAATTGCCTCTTGTTCCTGCACATCATCCTTTGCTGCTAAAATTCAGTGCTGTAGCCAATATCTCCTACTGCCTGCATTTTAGGTGAGTAAGGAGAAGGAGCTAGTCAAGAGAGTGCAGAAGGGCAAGTTTTCTCTCTGCTAATTAAGTGCATGGAGTTTGCAGTAATGGTGAGGGATGGACATGTGGGTGGAAGGTATGCACTGCCCTCATTTTCTAGATTCTTCCTTTTCTTTGGTTTTGTGTCAACAATACTGCATGTACATCAGCTTTTGATTTTTATGCCTTTGTGGCTTAGGGCCATCGGGGTTGCTATATACACACAAACATACAACATAGCTGTTTCACAACAAAGACTTTTGTGCATTAATGCTGCAAAGGATCTGCCATCAGAAAGTGTTATTGAAAATGAGAACATCAGTTCTAGCAACTGATTGATACAAAGAAGTGTTATTTAAAACACAAAGAGAAGAAAGAATGGGAACATGAGAAGAAAGGGAATAACAAATTCTTTTGCAGATATTTATTAAACAAAAAGATTGCTCAGCTGTATTTGTCCAAATTATTTTCTGATGTAACTTCATAGGCTTTAGAGGAGGAGTGAGAATGAAAGTATCTGCTCTTGAAGTGCATCATCTGTTCACCAGACTCATGTAGGTGGGCAGATTACCTTTAAAACAATAAATTAGAAAATTTTTAAAAAAACAAACTGCCGGATGCAGCTCACTCAAGACCAGTTTGTCTGCATTGATCTTACCTTCTCACCAGTGAGTTAGTAGAAACATGACTAGAAACTAACTAAAAAAAAATCAGGCATGACTCTAAAAAACCCTATAAAGTTTATTTAATAATTCAGAGTTACACCTGCAACACTGAGGTGACCTTGCAGATGAGTTAGCTTTCCTGGGACAACACTAGTTGTAGTAAACAGAAGAGACCAGAACCACTATAGATGTTACCTCTTATCATTTACTTTCACAAGAAAAGGTGTACTGGCCACTTGAGATTCTGTTCATTTTTTCTTTTAGCCGGTATGGTTGCTGCTGTTTTCCTAGCCCTGAGAAACCTGATTGAGGGTCACTAAGGAGTATTCAGTTGAACAAAGAGGTACTATAAGGACTGTCACTACAAATTTGTATTTGTTCAAGAGGGCTATCTTATAGAAGGAAGACCACAGCAAACTTAACAACTTGGGGTACATAGCCTGAGAGTTGGATTGCTTTTTATTTTGTTTCCACATTGCATGTGACAATGAAAGGTTGTGACATTCTAAGTGGTTCCAGACTGCATCAGGCTGTCCACAATGAATTAAAAAACAATAAAATCCAGATGCTTTCTCAAGTAAACACTTCCTTTCTCAGCAAAGCAAATTAAATGCAAAGGATACTGCTGAATATTTGCTTGGAACATGTTTATTTTATAAAAAGGTATCTTATACTTCACTGGCACTTAAGTGTTCTCCTTCCAACACAGTAAAGACTCTGGCAGTCTTTTCCTATATTTCTGGTGATGGAAGCCAAAACCTTGACAAAATATCTCACTTAAATGAATGATTTTAATTTGTATGTAGATATTTAATGAAGCCTACACCTAAAATAACAATGACAAGTTAAACTGGCTCCTGGAGCACAGCTTGCAATGAACTGAGGTAAAATAAAAATATTATTTCTTAAAAACTCTTAAAAACAAAAAAGAAAATTCCACTTTCAAAGCGCAGAATTTGTGTCCCAAACAAGGAACAGGTAATTGTTTACCAGCAAAAGAAAAACACACATATTTTTATTAGCAGACTGAAAATGCAAAAATTAATAAACCCTCAAAAATGGCAAAATAAATTCATTGTGTTAGACCATTGTTGTCAAACCATTGTTCATAACACAGATAAGGAACTTTAAATCAAGTATCAGTATTACCCCTAAGTAGGCCTATGTTCTTGAGAAACATTTCAAATATGAGATTCTAATTGCAAAGCCTTGGAATTTCCTTAAAAATCAAAACCAAAACACACGCTTTCAGATCCTGGCCTGTAGATGACAAAAAACTTGGAGTTACCTAAAGAAGAATATAAATACCCTGATGTTGATGCCCTCAATACTTAGAACTATTGAAAGAAAGGTATCCCTATAGATGCTACTTTTAGTCCTTTTCTGTTGTGAGGGTACTTCAATTTTCACTGTCCTTAGAGTGCTCCTGGGTTACAATGAAAAAAAAAAAATATGGTAACTATTTGCATAGCCACTCTCTTACCATTAAAGCCCAGCACCACAGCAGACAGACACATCTAGCCTTTAGTAGCAACAACAGGGATCTGTTTGTCAGAAGATAGCGGCTTCATTCCTCTTTGCAATATGTACAGCTTTCCGTAAGATCCAACCCTGGCCCCCACTGAGCTTCAGCAGTGTCAAGGTGGAAGGCAAAAGCACTAGAGCAAATTTATTCTAAAATACAGTTCTTGAAAGGATTCTACAAGGCATTGCTTGATCTAGAAGAAGCTCTGAGAGATTAAACAATTTTATATCTACTCATCCTCCAATAAAAGGATGTATTTTCAAGCTTAAAAGATTGCCAGGATTTTTTTTCTTTTTAATTCAAGATCTTTAGTTAATATGCATCAATCTGCCTAAAGGGAAACCTGATCCCCCTCATACCCCCACCAAATCCTATCCCTAATCTTGTCATCTTGAAAGGCAACAAAACATTTCAATATAAATTGATAAAAAAGATCCAATTGTATTTTATATAAAGCTTGTACTCCAACAACACTCAGAGCAATCCTGGAAACCAAGCAGACCTTTCCTTTTTGTGAGATTTTTTTTCCCCTTTGAAGAAAACAGAAAAAACAAACAAACAAACCCCCTCCAAACCAACCAACCAACAACAAAAAACAAACAAACAAAAACCCCAGGAAAACATGAAAATCAGCAACAACAAACAAGTAGAATGAGGTAATCCTTGGGAACAACTGAAATTGTTACTGTAGCCATTGCTCCATGCTTTAAGATGTTAGAAGATCTGAAAATATTTTTGCATGCTAAAACCTGACATCACAGTCCCATGCTTTTTTCTGATGCAGATGCCATTGCTACAACTGAAACTAGTCCCTTCCTCACTCATCTTACTTCAACTGGCTTTGGGTAGCACTGAGACAGGTTCTTTCCACCCTTCTCTCTGAGCCCATGGTAACTCCATGGAAATCAGTGTAAGGGTGCTGGATGCTAACCTCTCCTGGAGGTGTCAGTCCCACTGTGACTTTAGTGAGGAGATTTTCAAATTACTTTATTTTAGCTGTTAGACACCCTCAGTTCTGAGAAAAGGGGTTTTCAGTCTTGCAAACTGTTGAAAACACATTCTTTTAACTTATCACACATTCTGATAAAGTGATTTGGAAAGCCTTGAAAAAAAATCCTTGAAAGGAAAAAGGGAGTGAAACATTCTTTAAAGATGGCTTAGATAGAAAGAATATAAATTTCTTCTGACCAGACCACATCACAGTGGTTTATTTGATAAAAGCAACATGTTGATTTATTCTATTCCTTTCCTCTGCTGCCCAAGCAGTGAAATACAGGCAGATGATGCAATCCCCCTGAGAGAGAAGGAAAGGGGAAAAAAAAAAAAAAGGAAAAAGAAAGCAAGCAAGGCAAGAGACTATTTCACTGCGTAGCATATTGCTGGCATGTCCAAAGTTACATAAGTTGTTCCTGAAAGGACTGTAGAAGCTCCTGAGATCACTGCACTGCAGGCAGGACTAGAACTAGGGTATTCCAGACCCCTCCATCCTCAGAGCTCAGAGCCCACCCTGGCAATGCTTCCATTTGCCTTCAGCCCAAGCAGGAAAAGCATCCGAAACAGACTGACAATCTCAAAAACCAAACAAAGCTGTCATCACCATTTGTGTTTATTAAAACCAGAATCAAACCCAACACTGGTGATTTCTCCTAACTAAAGACTGGCAGAAAGTCTTTTGTTCCAGTGTCTGAACGCATCAAACGCGCTTATCTTTTCAAAACAAAATACAGCAAAACAAGAGCAGAGGCAGGAATCATAGTCTCTTCTAAAATTGTGTGTGTTCTTTACCAATTTCTGTATAGTATGTTTTCAAGACTAAGTCACTGAAATTTATTTGAACTCAAGATCATTCTTTCTATTTATAAATGAGATATTAATTATGCAGTGTTAATTTGCACATGAAATAACATAAAATTAAGTTAACATAAAGTTACAGCGTTGGATTATTTTATAACATGATAGGTTCATTTTTTCAGTGTAAGAAATTATTTTAATATAATGTATGTATCCATTATCTACATGTAAGACAGATGAAATTTCCAACAAAATCTGGAAAGGCTTGCTTTATTTCCGTGTAGCTTTGAATTAAACAATATCTAGGGTATTGCTAAATTCCTCCACTTCTCCCATTCTCATTTTATTGCAACATGAGTCTCATGATATTTAGCCTTTTGGAAAAATTCACTAGGCTCTGTTTTGAAAGAAACAGCTTAGGACACTCAGTTTTCATTTATATGAATTTAAATAAAAGCTACATTAGGGGTTTTTTTATCATCAGGGATTAACTTAAGATGTGTAATAGTTGAATCCTTTAAAAACCAGAAGAGAAATGGAAAAAAAAAAAAAAAAAAGAAAAATTAATCTCCATTTTAAAAAAATAAATATCACATGAAGTTCTCCATAGTACAAGAATAATTAAGATCCAGATCCTTCAGTTATTTCCAATCTGAGGAGAAGTGCATTTATTTTAAAACTACAGGGTCTTCCTAGGTTTCATCTTGCCTGTCACAACAGTCAAGGAAAATTATACATCATGAAAAATCAAGCCATGGTTATAACAGTATAAAAACAGAAACACAATAATATATAGATATCAATTATGCCTTCTTTCAGCTTTTTACATTCAGGGATCATCACCCTTGGTGGATATGTGATCTGTACTGAGCAACAGCTAGATGCACAATAGGGCAGCCTACAGCAGAAAGTGAAGAACCTGGTCAGACAGAAAAGCAAAGGAAAACAAGACAGAGGGAGCGTACTGTTCAGTGACATTCTTGCCTTAGAGCTTCATGCCAAAAGATTATGACAAAGCATATAGGCATGCCATAGGTTGTCTGAAGATACAACATAATGCCAGCCATGGACAAACACTTTTTGTTTTTAGTGCTTGTCTTCTGACAAAAGAGTCATCCCAGATCCCTCAAAGGTCAAGACAGCAGAGGAGGTGACTCAGGAGGGCACAGGTACAGATGTTCACTTGTTTACTGCCTGCTTCAGTCCACTCCAAGCTCCCCCATCATAACAGCTTCTTAAAAATATTTACAATACATGGCAAAAAGCTTGCACTGATGAAACATCAGATGAAGTCATCAGACCAAATTTTGCTGAACATCTAAACACAATGGGCTTCAAATCTGCTCTCTCAACAGAGCTAATGACCAACTTCCATGCAGTTTGACTGATATGTGGGTCTGCCCAAATATCTTGAGGAACTCTGTGTTGTTCCCTTTTCATGAGGAATCAAAACAACAAACAAAATAAATAATGGTTCCTCAAGATAAAGGATAGTTGTGGCTGGACAGTGGGATTGTGAATGTTCTACCTGTTCTTGATTTGGGCTCTGTTTTCCATCAACATTTCAGTTTAGACATGTCTAAACCTTTCTGCAAGCAGTACAACCAGAACAACTAACTGAACAGTGGGACCCAAGAGCCTATGTTTACACTTCTGAAACACTGCTCAGATCTGGTAAGACCAGCCCTGACAAATCCATCTGCAGACACGGGATAAACACTATTAATTTTCTTGCTACCACCCAGTGATGGAAGCATTCATTATATCATCACTTGCAGCAGTTCCAAAAGTCCTTGACACTGAAATGGCAGACACAACCTTAATTTACCCTGGAGTGGCCTCTGCTACCTCTGACAGCTCCAGAAAAGAAATGGCTTTTTGGTTGGTGCACTGTCTGACTTGCAAACTTGAGGAGTTCTGTTCCTCTGCAAAGTCACAGGGCAGAGGGCACCACGCACCCTTCGGCAGTTAGTAAGCAGATAATAGCAGCAAGGACCTCTGAAGATGAACTGTTGGCTGTACACTTGTTTACCCTTTTCTTGGAGATTAACTAACCCACCCCCCTTATTATCTACATGTTTGAATTAATTGTGTCACAAAACAGTAAGCAAATGTCTCTGGGATCGACCATATCTTATCACTCAGAATGAACACTGAGTATTTCAGGTTCTCTCAACAGCTGTGCCAAAACTTAGTGTTGCCCAAATCAAAACCTTGTGTTTTTTCCCACCTTAGGTTCAGACCTTTCCTATTTCTCAATCGCATTAAGACCAATTCTGATTTAGGCTTCCCCAAACATCAACTGCAATCTAGATCCCAGAGGGTAGATTCAGATCAGAATGAGCCGTAGTCTCTGGGCCAGATCCGGGATCTTTACTCTCTACATCTTATGGATTGATGTCTACAGCTATCCTCAGGGACCTCTGCTGGACTAGTTTTCTGGCTCTGAGGTTATTTAGAGACCTTGAAATAAGTTTATCAAGTTATTTAAACCACGTGTTTTATATACAGGGTTTATATACAGATAAAACCAGCCAAGATGGCAGAACAAGCTTTGATGCTTTCTTCCAGAATCTATCTTGTCCTTTGTTTCCAGAAGACCAGCAGTACCGCAAATAAAGCTGCCACTGATTGCATTGCTGCCACCAGGGTGCACTGATGAAAAACCAGAAATTTGGCCCCAAATGTCCTGTCTCTCCATGTCTCCTTACATGTTTCTAAAGTAGGAGATGTAGGATAGTTCCCATTCATCACAGGATACTGGCTGAGGCTGATGGTGAATGTTACTAATAATAGGAATAAGAAAAAGAAAGGAAATTAAAATCTAAGTGGTCAGAACAAAAGAGTTGTTTGATATTGCATGCCAAGCCAAAGGGGAGAGACTTTAAAATGTTAAATCCAGAATCACTCCTGCTGTTCGTTTACAGACCCACCACTCTCAAAGGGATACACTCTCAAAGGGATACAACAGCACTTCAGAATATTTAGACTTAAAAAGAAAAAAAAGACATACAGGCCTGCGGAACACGGGCCCACACACTTCTCCATGTTTTATAGACTCCCAGTGTGAGATTTAACCTTAAATCTTACTTAAATAAACAAAGTAAGAAACATTGAGCATTTATATTTTGTAACAAGAGCCGTAGAAATATAGATCCGTGGTGGTGAACAGTGAGGCTGTGAGCCGCAGTCTCACAGTGTCTTGGAGATTGGGACACCATTGAATAGACAGTGCTAGATGTGGACAAAGTCCCAATACTGCCATGACACTCGCTGCTAGCGTAGTCCACACCAGCATGTCTCCACAGCGGAGAAAAACAGCTTGCTGCCAAGGATTTACGTAACAGGTGTAAACAGCTGAGGAAATACTCTGGCAAACCTACACACTCAGCCCAAAACCCATCACCAAGACAATAAAAACAAAGAAAATAAATAGGGGGGGAAAAAATCCAGCAATCCTACAAACACACTGACTACAATGTCAAACAAATATGCCAAATTACTTTGCAAATTGCTAAGCGATGTACTACTAGGTTTCCTCCTGCACAATGTCAGTACTGTGAACTCAGGTCTGGTTAGGATCACCACTTTGAAAAGTAAAACTCGTGGGATATGCCACACAGTTTCTTCAGACTCTCTCAAAATTCAATGACAAAAATCTCATTTGTGTCAGCACAATCAGGTTTTAGCCTCAACCTTATGTTATGCTTGTTACATAATATGGATCTTGGATAAAGCAAGTAATGCATGCATCAACAACACAAGAGACATCCTTATTTTGGGAAAACTGTCCTTTGTAATATTTGTGAGTTGAAACGATATTTTGCTCTGTTCCCAACACTGACTTTGTACCAGCCATTGCAGTTTTCTATGTATCAGTGGCCACAGCTGTAATAGGAAGGCAAAACCATTCCCACAAGCACTTTGTTTTTAAAACTCATGCAGATTGAGTGGAGAGGAAAAGTTATATCCAGAGCTACAGTATGATATTACTAAGCATTGACACTGAGTTTAATAACCAGCAAAACTTTTCCACTTCCACTGAATTCTTTTTCTTTCTTTTTGTTTTACAGCCTGTTGAAACAGTGATAGTCCACATCTGGTTATTGTCTGTCAAGTCAGACACCAAATAGAAAGCCCATGTTTGGGATGAAAGAGGCAGGCACAGGTCAGAAGAGGCTTTTAACACTTTTCTGCACAGCAGCAGCGGGAGGCAGATGGGGAAGTGTGATGCAATTTTGGGGGACTCTGTTCTGTTTTCTAAACCCCAAACAGTTCAAATTTAGTTTTCTTGATCTTTCTTTTCTCTGAACAGAGACTGCGTTTAATAAAAACAACGAAATACACAATAAAGATCTAGCGATTTCAAACGTTTCCAACAGCAAATGCATAATGTTTATACAGGGAAAGCATGAAATGAATTGTCCAGTGATAGCTTTATCATACATGACAGCCCAAAAGACCCCTCGGTGTTAGTCACTAGAGATGGTAGGAAAACCAAGAGGTTAATATGTGGACAAGGCACTGGCAAACAATGGAAATCAGCATTATATAAGCATACTATTATAGAGGGACATCCAGCAATGAAGTGATGAATACATTAGAACAAAAATAGAGGTCAACAAAGGCTACAAATGAGGACAGAAACTATGCTCCCCAATAAAAGTAGTGAGAAAAGCAATACCAAGTGGTATTTCTGAAATTTCCATATCTCCTACATTATCAACATATGCTCCTTAAGCATCACTATGATCAGTTTACTTCTTGAAACAATAGATGAGTAATTACTTAATGCTGTAATGGATTGTATTCAATCTCTTTGAAATGCAACCCAGCATGTAGAAAAAGCATTAAAAAACCCTAACATAATTAGCCTTATTGCTGGAAGAAGGTATCAGAAACAAAGGCAACCTTCTCCTTAAACACAGGCACAAATCACCCTATGAACACAGGCACATGCTATACATGTGAAGGAAAAAAAGATCTTTCAGTGACTATTTGTGTAACAAAAGGATGTACCACCAAACAAACAGAGAAAAAAACCAAGCAAGCCAAAGCAAGCCTCATGAAGGCAGACAAGCTGAGGGAGCACCGCATGACTAAGCACTGGGCTCACTGACCCCACCCCCTCAAGCAGATTTTTGTTTTCCAAGTAAATAGCACCTATTTTTGGGGTTCTGTTCCATTCCCTCCATTTCCTTCAATTCCATCCCCTCTCCCCCTCCACTGCCACCCCCTGAAAACATACACACACCTCCAGTGCAGTAATACAGGATTTTGCATATTCTTTGCTGACATACACATGCAGGGAAGTGGCACAGATATACAACTCACACCACCATTTGCTTATCCTCACTAGTGCCATGCCTTGAAATTTTCTCAACTGTGTGAGTCCAAGAAGGCAAATTATATTATTTGGTAACTGCAGAAAAGATGCTCAGCAGTGCAAAAATGACAATAAATTGAGAATGTTTCATAGCCATTATGCTGGTGATTTGTTAGTGTCAGGGGGCAACCTTCAATGTCTGAAATGCAGGTCTTACATTAAAAACACAAATGCAGCTACATAACTCCTAATGTGCTTAGAAACGGAACTCATGATTTTAACACTTCTACTGAAACCGCTTTCCCCTCGGGTGTGATTACAGGTACTTGAGGAACAAATATGTGGTCCTAAGACATAAAATCTCTGAAACTTGCCTACTGCTTTACAATGAACCACATCACACTGTATTCACAATTCTCCATTATACCTGCTGACTGTGATCCTGTAAACATCACATTCCTAACAGAAGGCAGGCAACTAAATGAATTGCAAGAACAAAAAATCCCATTAAAAAAGAAGCACATTCATAAGAAAATTCAATATTCTGCCCATGAGGACAAGAACTGGGTCAGAGTTTCTACCAAAGATATACCTGTCAAAGCTACATTACAAATACACAGCTATAAAATGAATTAAGCAATCAAAAGAGACAAGATCTAAACTTTGTTACCCTTGTTTCACTCTACAATAGAGAGAATAATGAAGGAAGAGATGGATGCTATTGAATAAGAGACATGTCATCCTCTCCCGCATTATTCTTCATCATGACATATCACGAGCAGAGATTAAATAGAAGCCCAGATAAGTTCAAAAGATACAGCTATCAAACTTAGGTGTTTCTAATAGACCCTTCACAAGGGTACCTGGACTATTAAAAACAGAGAGTGCAAAGATTGTAAAATGGACAAGAGAAGAAACACAAAGAAAAGGAGCTACTCCGAATCACTTAACAGGATAACCAAGGGAAATGAGGACAGGAAGGAAGAGGCAACACTGTGTTTAATTTTGTCTCCTTGCAGTCAGAAATGCACATAAGAACCAATTCATCTCTCTTTTCTATCAATGTAAATGATAAGATACTCCACAGAAGACCATGAAGTACTACCGGTTTCACCAGAAAGAGGATTTTTAATGGTCTTAGATTGCTTCAGATTGTCCACATTACATTGATACTAAAATGAAAGGAGCTTTTCTCCATAGGAGTGGAGAAAACTTGGCTCTATTAACACTCCTTTCCAGTCAAGATCCAGGAGGCCTCTGCACAATGAAGCAGGAAGGAAGCTGGACTATCACCCTATTAGTTCCTTCTCTGAGACCAAACATACTCTCCTTACTAGACATCTGAGAACCCACCAAGGTGCAGACCATGTCCATCATCTCCCAAAGACAGAATTCCACAGGAAAGCAGTCTTTAATATTGCCAGGGCTGCTGCCTGTGGAAATACATGTGTCCTTTTAAAGGGGATGATGTAGGAGCCCACCCAGGGCCATTGTTCTTCCTGTCACAGTCAGTCAAGACTGCTCCCAGTCACAGGCAGCAAAATAAGGGAATGCCTTTGAGATCCTGGACACCAGCAAAAAGTTAAAAACAGCCTGGTGTTTAATAGCAACTTTGATTGTAACTACAGCATATGTTGTCTGTGAAATGGGATTTCTTTAGGTTAGACATTATAAAGCATTATATTTGTTAAAGAACCTCCACAGTCACATAAAAACTAATATAACACAGTCAAGCAGTAAAGGTAATAGTGCCTCTTATTCACAGATCTGAAGTTCAGTGACTCAAGCCTGGCAGCACCATGGGAGACTTGAAAAGAAGAGGTTTTCCTAGCTGTTAGAAAAGGGCAAATGAGCACACACAGGCAGATTAAATGATGATTCCCTCAAAGGCAGGAGAGGAATCTGTGGTTGAGTAGGTAAACTCATAAATTTTAGACCCATGGTTGCATGCTTTTATTTTATCAAGGAGACTGTATTACTGGGCATCTCTATCTGTACCACCCAGAAAAGTTATAGAAGTATAAAACAGAGAGCAGAGTTAGGTAAAGATACTCCACTATGACTCCCAGACTAAAATGACACTTAACTTACTTTTGTCATTTTAGGATGTATAAACTCTGTCAAATAGTCACTTTTACACTGGAATAAATGCAATGAATTATGTTTCTAACCATCTATAATTATTCAAGTATGACTGGCAAAATTTCCTTACGTGAATGAGCTCCTACTGCCTTTGGTAATAAATTTAAGGAATTGTATAAATGGGAATTAAAATTATTTGCAGGCAAATAACTTTTCAGCAGAGAGGCCTGAGTGTTAAATGTTTGCCATTGTTGTATTGTACTTCCTTGATAATTATTTATTATATGCACAGTACCAAGAGGCACTGACACAACAAACTTTTACCTGCACTTGCTGAGAGACAAAGCAGGTTAAACTCATGGAGCTCCTTGGTTGTCCTTGAAATTCAATAACATTACTGTCATAGAGCTGAGCTACTCCAGAGTGAAATGGCAAGAACTCATTTCCAATCCTATTATGCATACTAGGTTCATAATGCCTTGCTTCATCTGTGGCTCCATTTAAACTCTTCTATTTGTAGGAACCACCATTTAACTTGAGGTACTGCAAGTCCATCATGTTTGGGGCCATCTGATGGGGAGCTTTTGTGCTTTCTGCATGTAGGAGGAAGACATGGTAGGACATGCAACTAATAGCCTCATAGAATTATAGAATCATTTAAGTCTCAATGCATGTCACCACAATGAGCCGAATTCAACAAAAGGACAATAAGAAAAGACTTTTCTGGAGGTATTTGCAGCTGATGAATTTATAGTCTCCCACGGCAGTTATAAAGCTGTGCATTTTACAGCATGAAAAAAGAAATTATGAGAAGGGTTTCTGGGCTATCCCATGCCAGCAATGTAAGTTGGGTTTGCAGGACTGGATTAGATGCTTCCTCCTCCCTGCCCAAAGCCGTGGCAGCCTTTTTGACAGTGTGCAATGGCCAGGAGGCAACTGCAGGGGTAGGAATTCCTGGAAACATTCAGGGTCAGGCTAGCTTTGAGCAGCATGACCTAGCCTCACTGCAGGTGGGGTTGGACTAGATGATCTTGAAAGGTCCCTTCCAACCCAAACTATTCTATGATTCTACAAAGGTCAGAGAGGATCTGCAGCTCCCTGTCATCATGGGAGCACACCACACCATGCCATGCCACTGCTGTCACTCTGATACTCATCCCAAATGGCCTCATGGCAGCTTCAGGAAAAGGCAGCACAGCTGCTCTCTTGGGAAAACCAGACCACAGTGCACAAAGCCAAGAGCAGTGTGGGGAGCCCATTTTGATTCTACTTATTCATGTCCTGCGATTTCCTTACCAAATCTCCCTGACCAGTGGACAATGAACAGGCAGAGACAGATGTTATTGTGGGAGAGGGGGAGGCAAAAGTTGTTCACAGTATTTGTAGGTCTTTTTTTCTTTTAAGTATCCGTTATGGGTAATGGTACTATCTGCTGTATAGAACTGCACATGGACCCAACCGTCACATTCACGCAGGCCATAGATTTGCAGGTCCAAGTCTCCTGTTGCTGGGTTTGAAACCACTTAAATCCCCCAATACCAAGGGATTCACTGGCAATGTAGAGTGAAAAGTAAAATCAGATCTCAGAGAGAGGAATCAATGTAAAGCATGGCAAGAACAAGTAATGCAAGCAAGAAGAGGGTGGTGGGCTCCTACAGGCAGGGCTTGGTTCACAGACAGCTGGGCATGGTCCCACACCTTTGTGCCATGCATTGGGCCACCAAAGTGGTTTACACTCTGTCTCCCAGTGTTTCCCAGTCAACAGGGAGGGAGTGTGTGCTGCAAGGAAAGAGGAATTAACACCTCACTTTCCTGGACCAGGAAGATGTAACATGTGGGGGCACAACTTGTTTCCTTTTCCTGCTGTTTTTCTTTCACTGCTTTCAAGCACCAGTGAAATGCTAATAAGCAAAATACTGCATCTCTAAGTACCCAGTAACAGTATTACTCCATCAGCAGATACAGCCCTGAGGGAAGGTGGCTAAGGGTCACTCAACCCAGAAAATCAGCTGGCATCACAGTCAGGCAGCTGCTAAAGCCAGAGGGCCAGACTCAGCCTGTCTGCTATCACTCCACTGTAACTTACAATCCCTTTACTCAGAGATGATGCAGGAGCCACCAACTACCCCCTTGGCACCAGAGAAATTGATCTCAGGAGGCTGGATTCCACCACTTGGTTCCTTGCACCAGGAAGCTTGAGAGCTGATTTTTGTAGGAGCAGCTAAACAAGACAATGCCAGCCATCTGGATGATAGAAGAAGAAAATATTAAAGCAAAATATTGAGTGAGCCAGAGCTAAGATTAGCGTGTGTGTGAAAAGAATCACAAGGTCAAGATGGAAAGCCGCTCGAAGCATGGTTGTTCTTTGTGGCTGAAGGCAGCCATGGGAGTGTCTGTGTGGAATGTGTGCAGATAAATAAAATCTGGCCTCGCTTGATATCTCGGACCCTTATTCTGTATGTAAATGGAGTAATAAAGTTACAAGAGAGTTCTGCCTGGACAAAGTCTGTCTCCCGTGAATTCGTTCACCAAAAAGGGTGCTGAGTGAGGGACCTTCACCGCAGACTTTGGTATCAGTGTGCACAGACCCCAGCACAGCCCACCGTGCTGAAGAACACACAAAGGATCAGAAATTTGAACTGTGCATGTTGTCTGGCAGCTTGGTCTTCTGCAACTAGACCTGCTGTCCACCTCAGGAAACATGGGATGCTAAGGCAAGGACCAGGATTTCAGGAGTCCTGCAACTGACACTACTTCTGACACAAGAGCCTTATCACTGCCTTCACCACTCAGGCTCAAAGAGCCAACAATGGAGGAACAATCACAGGGAAGACAGCAAAGCCCACATCCCAATAGCTGCAGTCATGGACTTTGAAACAAAAACATTCAATATATTAAAATGCCTAAGAAAACACACCTGTAACCTCTAGCCTTTGTGAAAGCAGAGATGTGTAATCATGCAGACTGTTGACTACTAGTTACAGAGCTATGGCAGAAACTCATTAGTGCAGTTAGAAAGTTTCTATTCTTAGTCTGAATTTGGATGCTACTCTCTTATGCACATAGAGGTAGTTGAGAAAGTTAAATAAAATACATTTCCTTATATAGCAGAAAGCTTTTAGGCTACAAGCATCCCACACCAGAAGGATTTTCAGCCTAAAAATTACATTATAATGACAATTCAGACATTAATTCTTTGTTTAAGCCTAGGGAATTGAGCAGTTCTTAAAACACAATTCTTTTAATAAAAATAATAATGAAAAATAAATCCATGTCTATATAGAAAAGAATTATGGCAAAGTATCTCTTTAGGAAGAAGAAAAAGAGTTGAACAGTCTTTACTGAGAAGTTACATTACCTTTTAGTTCATGTTGTACGTTTCTACTATTTTTCTTTAAAATTATCTTACAGAATAGTGGGGACTCTTTTCTCTACTCCTGTTCATGGTTTAGAAAAGTCTGTATGCAGGTATACTTTTTTGTAAAGATTCACTTTCCATGAAAGACCATTTGTTTAAAAAAACATAGCTAGAATTAAAAAACAAAACCAGTAATCTTTCTAGAGATGCAGCCAAGTGTGGAAGGTTATACTTTGTAAAACACCAGGAAACAGAGTTACAGTAATGTTCTTCTACAGGATGCAACTACTTAGGTTCCAGTGTCAGTAAACAGAGGGAACAAACATCCTAATTAATCCACAGGCCACAATTCCCACCCATTACCCACAGACTAGTTAAGGCTCTTTTACTCCCTAACATGAATATAATTGATTAAGAGCATCAGTCTGCCTGAGCAAAGCCTGACCTTGCAGAGCTGAGGTCACAGGAGCATCAGAAGAGGTGCTCTTTCCTTCTACAACACCTTTATCCATAAAACAATTTCCAGAAGCAACTTGTGCAAACTGTTTTAGAGAGGAGGAATTATAAAGACACTGCTCACATTTTTACATTGAATGAGTAGCGATCTGAAGCTTCATGGTCTCTAGAAGGTCACCATACTTGCTGGCTTACTCAGTAAGCCAGGAGGACTCTCAAGATTTTGACTTGTAGGTGTTCATCAATAATAGCTCAACAGCTCATAAAAATTTAAAAAAAAAAAAAAGTAAAATCAAACTAAACATGAGCCCAGGACTAGCATCTCCACACAGACAAATACATCCTGCATTTAATTCTGATTACAGGAAAGTGATTTTTAAACAGTTCTGCTAAAGAGACTGAAACCACACATACAGTCCCTGTGATAATCCAGACCCAATGCATACACAGCTCCACCCAGCCACCACCACTGCATGTGTTTCTGAATTGCAGTGTAGTCCTGTCAATGTCTTGGATGGCTAGAGAAAAAAGCTGCTAAAATGGGGCCTTTTTATTTAACAGGGGAGCAACACAGAAGAGAATATTGGGAATACTTGCTCACCTGATGAAGCCACGTTGGACTGTGTGGAATCATGCACACTCCTACCGGGAGCCCAGGTCCACAATGGCCACAGGGCCCTGGTGTGTTCTGTTACAGACAAAGGTATTCTCTTCTGGCACAGCCATCATAGCAGTCACAAGAGATACAGAAGAATCCCTTGGTTTTGGGCTAGCTTAGCAAAGCTTAGCAACGTTTGCTGTCAAGGATCAACTATACAGCACCATTCTCTGTGATGAAGTTCCCCCAGTTGCCCCTGTTTAAGGCAGGGTCTTCCTACATCAGGTATTTTTTGTGCCTGAGGATGTGCATGGAGAAGGCAGTAAAAAGAAAATATTGCCCATGCTTTGCATCATAAGAGACATAAAGCTGGTGTTGTGGTATTCAGGCAATTCATCCTAAAATCTCTCCCTAATGGTTTTAAGAAACTGTGAATCTCCTGTGTGCAGGAGAGAAGTAGCCCTAGAGGACAAAGCAGGCAAGAGCACTGGAGGTGAAAACACGGTTAGTGAAAGCATGCTAGCACCTGCACACACGAGGGTGGAGAGAATTGGCTGGCAGGCAATGCAATAAAGTCTCTATATCCATTTGGCAACCACACAGGCTTCTTTTTTTATCATTCAGTATAAAAGTAGTGTAGCAGGCCCAGAAAATCATCCACGGAGCATAAAGTTAAACCAACAACACTGGCCAGCAACACAAGATGCTGAACAGAACTCAGACTAGAATAAATGAAAATGGTGTTCAGCCCCACAATCTTATAATAATGCTTGAGGAAGGCATGTGAGAACTTTAAAGGTAATTTAGAGGCTGGGATTTTAAAATTATAAGAAAAACCCCAAGAGTTAAAAATCAGGTGAGAGAGTTCAAACCCCACCCTGTAGTCTTATCAGAACATATATTAAATATATGATAAAAAATCCAGCTAGTTTATTATCCCTAATAGCATCTGTGAGTTTCTAAAACTGACATTTCTGTCAACATCTGAATTGGTCACTGGAGGTGGTAAATAAGATGATTTGCCACAGATGCGAGGAAACGAATCCTAGAGCTGTGCAGAGAACAAATGAGAGCTCTGTTCAAGCCATAGCAGAGCCTTCTTTCCTCCCCGTTTGAGGCCAAACGCACCCACAAACAGCTGCAATAAAGCCGTCACATCAGTTACGGCCCTACCGCTGCTGGGGAACTGCACAAAGCTGCATTTACTTGTTAAAAATCATTGATTTCAGCTCCCCTCTATATCCACGCACCATACAGTTCCCCTGCACACTATACTATCTGCTTAATTCTCCCAGGTTGGCTGTGGCATACCGTGACATCAAAAAATCAATCAAAATCACTCGATACATCAGCAACCAAGGAAGAGGGGCTGCACGTGTGATCTCACCACTTGTTTTGTGGTGTACTTTTGCTGCCTGCCCAGCTAGCATGGAGACAGTACATTTCTCCCCTTTCCAACAATGTGATCTTATCTCAGGCAGCTGGCCTGCACTCTGCACTTTCATTTTTATTGTGTGGGTTCTCAAACTCTGATGCAAATAGTCTGCCGAACATCCTCCCTCCACAGCATGTGTGTTTTTTTTTTTCCCTCTTCAACCTCCTTCCACACAGCGCGCTCCAGCGTCAGGCTGGCTCCGGCCAGCTCCCATTGTTCACATTGTTATTTTCATGTCAAGGGCGTGAGAGGAATATTTTTTTTTTTTTTTTTTTTTTTTTTTTGTCAGAACAACCATTTAAAGCTGAGGCCTTGAAAATACACTTGCTATTTGCAGGAAAACAGTTACTGGATTCTCTGCAAGGCCAAAGATGAGGGACAGATCTATGCAGTTAAAATAAGTGAATGCTAATAAAAATTAGAGCTGAACCAAAGAAGGAAACCATTTGCAGAAGAAAATGAAGACACCAAAAATTTAATTTGTTCTGCAGTGGCCTACATAGAAGATGAACTGCCACAGCAGATTAGATGAGCGGTCCACTGGGGCTGCCATGCCAGCACCGCTGTAGCTATCTCTAAAAGCGCGAGAGAAATGATGCGTGTGACCTGGAGTGACAAATGGGAAGAGGTAAGTAGCCAGCTAATTGTGCGTGGCTGTGCATGATCTGTACAGGAGACTCCTTCCCAAAACCTGCTTATGAGCAATTCCAACACTTATTTCTTCAGGTGCTACAGTACAAATGTTGCCTTGTGCTGCAAAATTGCCAGTCTTTCAACAATAAATCCACAGTGTTTATTTCATGTGCCTCCATCTCTTGCAACTGCAGGCTGCAGCCATTGACAAGGTGTTGGAAAAGGAAGTATATCCTTTTGTTAGCTTTACATTTACTTATAGTATAGAGTATGAGTCTTTTTTGGGGGGGAAGGGAAGGGGGCTCACAGGAGGAAATGAAAATGTTTCACTATTCCTTTCACAGGTTTGGGAGTTTTTAAAATATTTTTAGATACTCATCTCCTTCACAGTTCAGAAAGCTTCAGGCCTGTCTCCTGTAACCTTGCTTTAAAATCTCTTACACACTGATCCTGCCTCCTCCTGTGACCGCTTTTATCACATCTTTTCCAACCGCTGCACTGAAGGAGATGGCAACCTTTCACATGATATTCCCGCCTGCCCTCAATTCTATGCCATGTAGGTTTACACCTTCTAGTTGAATTTTAATCCCCTCTTTAATATAACTGAGTATCCTAGTGACACTGATGTCTCTGAATACTCCACACCAGCTTACTCATATGAAACTGTAAGTGTTTGAAAGAAGAAAGCCAATGAGAATTCACAGGAACCTGTGGACATTTGTAGGGTTTTCAGCTAATATGGAATCCCCTACTTCTCTTTGTACCTTCAATACCCTTCAACCACCTCCCCTCTCCATCTGTACTTGTGTTTGCAATGCTTGAGGCACTCCTCATTCTCTACACTCGTGTTTTGACCTGAAGACCAAAGGAAGTCTTCCCACTGATTTCATAGGATTTCAGGCCATTTCCCAATTTACTTTCCACTCCCTCCTCTAAATCCTTCAAATCCTTACAACGCTCTTGGTTCAAGTACCAACTTCTCCTAACCACAAGTTTCCTCTTAACTTTTCTTTGCTCTGAGTTGGCACCAGTCGTCATTTGTTTATTCTGTGGCTTCAGAGTATGCTCCTTGTTTGGAATTGCAGATGCTTGCACTTCCAAATATTACCTCATCAGTTCAGGATAAATGCTCTTTGCCTAGTAGCTCTGTATTTGCTTTCAAAGTTTTTAACAGAGGTGCAGCAAAAAGGCCTTAAAAAAATAGAGGCACTTGGCCAGGAACTGTTCTCGAGGACAGTACACTGGCCTTTCGTGTTCCTAATTATGCTCTGAAGTGCCTCAGCAAGCAGTCAATAGTAGGCACCACAACAACAACAACTTCCCCTCATCACAAACAGCTAGTTATAACTGGCTAAAATACAACAGCTATTCATAAAGCTCTCTGGTCCTTTAAAGAAACAAACAGGTCTATTTCTTACACACTTGCTGTACCATCCTCCATGCTGAGACCCCTCTGGACTTCACCAGGATTGGAGCAAAGCCCAGAATTCATTATTTTTGTGATTCCACACTATTTATTCAAAAAGCCTTAGATCTATACTGGTGCCTTTGAGTCCTGGCAATTATTTGAACTTCAGGTTCTCAAGATTTACATCTTCCTCCTTAGATACTGCAGTCTCTGTTAAAGAGACAGAGATAGGTTAAAATTGTATTTACAAACATCAGCTTTCCTCTACCTGTACCAAGCTGCTACTGATATGGTACTTTTGGCTTTGGCTCATTTTGAGCAACCCCAGGTTTTGATCATGCTCTTCTGCATATTTCTGGCCAGGTTCCAGCATGTCACTACTGATGGTCATGGAAGGCCTTTACACCTCTGCTGGCAACAGGTGCATCTAAACTATTCATTCCTTTTTAAAATAGATGCCTGTTGCATTCTCTTCCCTCAGCACATCCAGCAAACCTTCCTCTGCCACTCATGTTGCATAAATCCCCACACGTTCTCCTGGATAGTAGCCTACAGAACTATGGGAATGGTACAAGGGCTGGCAGCAGAAGGGAACACAACCTCTGACAGGGTACACTGAGTAGATGGGTCCCAACTGTGCTCATGGTGGCTACCTGAACAGAGAAATTGTCAGCCTTTCTCTCACCCACTTGCTCAGCTCTTCCAGATGGGAGAGAAAGGAATGATGGGTGCCTCTGCACTAGAACAGGGTCGGGAAGGTAAGTTTGACATGACTGTGGGGTAGATGTGGTAGTCAGATGACTGGTAGTGAGATGTGAGGTAGGTAAGGACTGCTCCTTCCTCAGAGAAATGACCTACCATAAGTGTTCGATCACCACTATTGCTACAGTCGTGACTCTCAGGGCAGCTTCTCTTGCCATCCCATCCTCTCACTCCACAGAGGGAGTGTGGAAATTATGCCATTTTTCCCCAAAAGTGTACAGGAGCCAACATGTGTGCACAGGTGCATGCAGGAGTACAACATGGAGCTACCAGTGCTCTCTCCTAAAACCTTCCCTCATGCTAGGGCAGGATGACCAAGAGACTAACTGTAGGAAAGGAGCAGTAGGTCTTGGTAAAGTGCTTTGCTACTACCCTGTTATTCTTAATAAAAATAAGACCAGCAATATTATAAAGAAAATTGCATTCCCCCAGATCTTGAAGAATTTATCTCAAGAAGATCAAGAATTTATCTCAAGAAGAGGTCAGGTGATCTACCTCAAGTAAGTATGTGCTTCAAAGCCTTTGAGTGAGATATACTGAGACAGAGAGGGAAACACCTCACTTTAAACAAAGTCTATAACCACATAGTTTTCTCTGCTTATAGTCATCAGCCCCCTAAACACTAATACCTTTGTCTTGGGTTTTGAATAATAAACCATTGCTTTATTTTGTTTCTAGACCTGCCTGACACTGTGAAACAAGATTAATAAGGGTAGAAAAATAATAAGGGAAGAAGACAGATGTGATGCAGAATGATGTGCACACCACAAGTATGCTGCAGGAGCACGGGGGACAGGAAGATGGAAGGACCGCGATGCTTACCCTTTGTTGTGAGAACATAAATCTCATATAACCTGTGCCTCCTCTCCACATTCTTCCAAAACAGCTACTGGGGTACAGGTGCAGAACTCACAAGGGACATTTCTACACCCCTTCCTTCATGTCATTTGTCAGCCAGGACATAATTTCACTTCCAAACCTTAAAGAGTGGTACATACATTTTGGTAGGCATCAAACAAGCTGTCCTTCATGCACCTGGACTAGGTGACACATTTCTCCAATGGAAGGTTGTCAGGGACACCAGCTCTACCCCACATCTTGAGCCTGGGATGCACGTACAGAGGAGGTGCAGGACTCTACTGTCCTGCTCTTCTCTAGTAAATGACGCTGCTTCTTTCAGATTTATAATCTGTTGTGCTCATAAAATTCAGTTATAGTCACTATCAAAGTGTTAGTAATTACTTAATAATAATTAGCCACGCTAGTAATGGATATAGGCCCTCAAGGAGTACTCTCATTTTTCCTTTTTTTGGACACTGACATGACTGAGAAAGAGTTATTTCTCAATAAATATGGAGCTACTGTTTCCCGCAGTTTAACACATCCCCCCGAATTTTGATCACGCAAATGATAAGATTTGAGGGGTTGGGGGGAAACAACAAAACCCACAAACAAACAAAACCCCTAAACAAACAAACAAACAAAAAGAAAAAGCTCTGGAAAGAATGACAAGACACGAAAACGGAGCACTGGATTCCATTTCAAAAGTGCTACTATATAGTCTTTCCATTTGTCAGCCCTCCAAAATATCTTGAGCTAAAAATTTTGCATTGTTTTTATTCTGGCTGATGAATGGTGCCCTTGACTAGTCCCTTGTGTATGCTTCTTTTTTTTTGAGAGTATTAAGTGAAGAATTAGACAAATTTACTACCCAGAAAACACAATCATTTACTCACAAGTAATATAAAGGATACATGCAATCTGATACATTCACTGCAGACTTATTCCTGTCTTACTAATTCTTGGGAGGCCTAATTGGCAAGGGTTCCCTAATGAGATAAAAAGAGAGAAGACTGAGAATGGAGTGAGGAGCACCATCCCATGCTTTGGAGGCAACCACTCTATTTCCTAGTAGGGCTGGGTTTCTCACCCCTATAAGACGTAAGGGGGGAGAATGTGAAGAGAAATGAAGAATGACTGTAGACCTGACCTGCCAGATAAGGAATTTCCCATGGGAAGGCAACAAACTCCCTGCTGAGCATTTGTAATTTCTCCCTATCCCTCCAGGTAACACGGGACTACCAGAGGCATGGTCATGCCTCTCCTTAATTTTATTCTTCTTTGATGAAGAAGACATTTCTTACGTTTGCATTCTTGATCTCTAAGTTTTATTAGCTGCAGAAGACAAAGCATGTTTTGTGCCCAATAAGGACTTGATTTGGAAGGGTTAAGTTCTTCTGTAACAGATACCCATATAATTCTTTAAAATCCGATCCAATCCTTAATTGCTGGTAACAAAGAGTATTTGCAGCAGACAGAGTTGCTGGGAATAGCCCTGTGCTTCAGTGTTGCTGGCAAGGAAAAGACTTGTCAACACTGACCATTTTTCTATGGCTCACTTTGCACACCTTGCTTGAGCTGATGCTGCCAGGAGTGGTAAGACAGTTGACAGGGGTACACAAAATGCCTTTCAGAAAGCTACTTCTCCCTCATCTAACTATAAAAGTAAAGAAGATCATGATCAGAATAACTAACTCCAGACATGCCAGCCCCGAGAGCTCAGGAAGGCATCAGAGGAAACTGCTCAGTCCCACCTTTCATGAACCAGTTGCTAGTTAAGAGGGACCTACAGGGATGGAAAAAGAAGGATGAAGAAATGGGAGGAGGTATAACAGGGTATGCAGACTCCATGGTTGGGGCTGTCTGGAGGTACCTACTGAGAGCCCTGTCCTTGATTCCTGCAGCTTGGGCAGGGCAATGCAACACACCAGATCTGTTGCTCAAACTGTAGCACACTCATCAAACCTGCTTATGCCACCAGGAGTAGCAAAGGGATCACAGCTGTCTTCCCTGACTAGCAGGGGAACATCCAAGATGGACAGAGCAAGGGTACCACAGCACCAGTGCCCATCCAAGGCACCTTCCTGGCAAACTCTCCTGTCCTCAGGGCCCCTATTACTCACTAGGGCAGTTAATCACTGAACACTTTATCAGTCTTATCCTCCTGTATTCTTTTGGCTGAAATATCTTACCCAAC
Organism: Platyrinchus mystaceus; assembly: GCA_035041135.1. Taxonomy (NCBI): domain Eukaryota; kingdom Metazoa; phylum Chordata; class Aves; order Passeriformes; family Tyrannidae; genus Platyrinchus; species Platyrinchus mystaceus. Next base: position 30,436,837 of record JAWWLV010000121.1, on the reverse strand, counting down.
CAACAACAGGGAATGTGGTAGACATGACCACACAGCCTCCATATAGCATAAAGCAGCAGGTGAAAAAGAAAATCAAGCAAACAAACAAATAAACAAAAACCCACAAAACAAACAAACAAAAGAAAAAACAAAACCACTTTATAAAATCAGTATTTTGGCAGCATTTTCCAAAATTTTATCTCACTGAGGAAGTTTCCTGAGGAACAGGGATATACACAGAAGCCACCACCATTACCCTTCAGTCCTGTACCACATACTCCCACCACCACATACAGACATTTCCTTTCAGAGCAAGCTAATGCCTTACCCACAGGAGGGACACTCTATATACCCGGAGCCTTTGGAAATGAGCATTAGTCACCTTTCTTTCCCCTGGACAATGCTCTGTCCTCTTACATGCTTTTTGCCTCCTTCCTTGCTTATAATCCTCATGGCCTTCACTTTCCCCCTCCACAGCTCACCAAAGAGCTCCCCTGCCCTGTGTGAAGGCCTCCTGTATCCCTTTACTGACCATGGGAACCTCCTAATCCTTGTACTCAGTTTTTGTCATTACAGATGAAATGCAGATTGAGGCCTCCCAGGGCATCAGACTAAACAAATCCTGTGACTTTCAGCTAACCTTCCACTGAGCAGCATTGTAATATTCACTTACAGACATTGCAAGTGCAGAAGCACTTTTTAATAGTAATAAAAATAATGTACTTTTCACTCTGCTGAAAACATGGAAGATTTCCAGAAGCAAGTCAGGCAGTCAGCCTCCCTTCAACACCCACTCCTGCAGGCGTATGTAGGGAAGAAGTTCACTTACTGACACAGAATCCTGTTGTTCCTCCAACCCTTCTCTCTTCTCTGATGCCCACTTACCACTCTTATACTTTTTTCCTGGATACCTTCCCTCCTTCAGAGATCTACTGAACCTCTCATCCTGATCACAGGCCTCTACATTCAAGGTGTAGCACAAAACCAAAAAAGAGCATCTTTTTATAAGGCCACAGCAACAAGCTAGACTGGCTCAGTGAAAGAACAGATCAGTCACCCTCTCCACACCCTTGTAAATTAACTTTAAGTGATAAAATTATTCATTCAGTCTTTACTACCTCCTCTGACAAAGACTGTGTTGGCCAATTACTTCAAGGAATGCCACATTACAAATTGGAACTAATTCACTGAATTGTTTTATAGGCCAGCGTTCATCAATTTTGCATAGGCTGTTTTGTTTTTAGAGCTAATTTCTAATCCTAACTCACATCACAAACACATATCTCTGCTTAGATTAATTAAGATCTCAGAGAGAACCTTCTGCTCCATTACCCTCTGTTACTGATTTATAAAAGAGGCCATGAAGCAATGTTCTTAATGATAACGAGGGGGATATTTTTTCTCTTAATGCCATTCCTGGTTCCTGGGCCTAAAATGCAGAGTGACATAGACATTTTGGGGCATTAAGAGACAATCTTTGCTAGCTGCATGGTATTCTTCACTGGCAGATGCAACTCTTAATTTTTCTCTCCATAACAAGCATTTTGGTAAGTGATCCTTGATCCTTCACCCTTTCAAACAGTAACCGGAAAGAGGAGAGAGACCACCATCACCCAACACTAAGGGGACAGACCACCAGAAACAGGACCAAAAGTGCTAAGAGTCATAGGAAACTAAGGCCAGTACCAACAGATGGAGGCAGAATGATTATTCAAGCCCTGCAGGTAATGACAAGAGGAGTGTGGGAAAGCACTGAGGAAAGACCCTAGGCCAAGGGAGTTCTGCAGGCACTAACCAAGCTTTTCAGCTTCTTCAGAGTAGAGTAACCACCTGGTTTTATCTTACACAACCAAAGCAAAAATGCTCACATCAGCTGTGACTCACTGACCAGAAAAAGCCAACAAGGTGCATAATATAACATTGAGGGTTTGCCTCTACCAAACCTCCCACTTTTGATGGGACAGAAATTCAGCTCCTGGCAGAAGAAGATATCAGAGTAAAGGCGTAGAAGCTGAGTTACAGCAGCAAAACTGGATAATTGAAGTGGCTAACATAGCCACAGTTCTGGCTCTCTTTTCCTTTCACTTTACTTGGATTGTAATCCAAAACAATCCTATTCCCGTCATGAATTTCCCATAAACAGGAAGAAGCAGTGACCCTGATAAAAAATGACAGCTTCACAGCACTGTGGAGGGGAATTCCAGGTTGTTCCTCTCATAGATGCTCACCTCTCTGCAAATGCTGAAGAGCTGCAGACCTTGGGAGGACAGCCTGTATTTCCATGGGATGAGACCTAGGTAAAGAGAGACACCTTTTTCCCCATTATACCTTCATTGCCTGCTTCTCTGCACCTCCCAGCACCTGCTCACAGTTATTTTCACTTAGAAAATTAGACAATCAAAAAAGATTATCTTCATTTTAAATAGTTTGTCTAATCTCATCCAACCCCAATTTTAACTGTTATTTTTGCAAAGTTAAACACAATTGACAAAACAAAAGTGTTTGTCTTTTGTTTATCTACAACATCATCCCACATAAAATACACAGCCAAAAGCAAGTCTGCTTCTTTCCAGAAGCACCAAGGAGCTAGGGGAGTAGCCCAAAGAACCCACTGGAAGACTTACCTGGGACTGGTCTCTGTAGCATCCAGGCACATCTGTCTCTGAATTTTATACTAATGGGGCAAAAGTTTAAACGAGAAGCAATTTCCCCTACATCACACAAAAAGATTGAACAGAACAGAGAAGCCCTGGCTCCTTCAGAACCTGTAAGTAACATCAAAGAGGTGAATGGGCCACGTAGGTAGTTTGTGCACCATCAGGCCTATAGAAACCATATCCCACTTGCCAGTTTGTACAAGTCTGCTAAAAAAGGATGTTCATCTCAGAGTGCTAACCATTATCTGCCATTTTTGAGAGATTTTTAACAGGAGACCGTGTACCATGACTCAGTTAGTGCCCTTATTTTCAGACTCAAGAATAAGAGGTTTTATGAGTTCTGGATTAAATCCTTTTGGTATACAAAGAAAATTATTCGGCTCTGCTACATTTTTTCTATATTTTATGTTTCTTTATACCAGCTTAATTTTGATAAATCATCCTAAGGGAGGCACAAACTGAAGCATACAGCATTTACATTAGTAGCTATAGAACAAAAGAGATATAATCCATGTTGTCTAGCATTTCTCCATCAAACTGAAGACCAGTTTTAGTCCCGCTGAAGCCCTAATCTATATGAATTCTTCAAAAGACAGGCAGAGTTGCTCTGTCTCATACCACATGGAAGACATATATATTCATGAGTAATTTGATAAACAAAGTATTTTGCAATTAAGATGGGGTTGACAGGTACAAGTGGAATCAGGTTAATTGTGTCTGATTGGGTCAAAATAGTATTCAGTCCTGGCCACTAAAAGAGAATAAAAGAAGAACCTGCTTGCATTTTACAGAGTACTACCCAGAGGCCAAATTTCTTTACCACCAGTGCCAAGATGCAGTGCTCTGTTGATTCTGCAGGTGTTCAGAGCCAGGCAGGACCTTTCCACTGTTCCCTGAGATACTGCTAATGAGAACACCACTCTGCTACAGAGCTGCCAAAAGATGATGGCCTTTATTCTATAGGACTAGTTCACTGACACTGGTGGCTCTGACTTCTGCAGCTGAGTAAAGACAACAAAGATGGACTCTGTATTTGCAGAGTACTGCTAGCATTCGTTTGCCCACACACACTATTATTTCTTATCCACCCAATGTCCCTCATTTCATTCAGAACTCTCAGTTCCCAATAGCCAGGTCTTTCCATCTGGTCCTAGGAGCAGTTAGTTGTAAGTAAAGAAGGGCCTCACAGAAAGGAGTACTTGAAGGAAGTATCTGCAAAATAAATATGTATGCACATGCAAACAGGTATGTGGTGATTCAGTTCACACTCCATGAATCCCACACAGCCTGTATGAAGCACCCCATAGCAAACACAGAACTACCTGATCTATGCGTGGAAGTTCTCTTCCAGCTTAAGGGGAATGCCTGGGCAATGGAGGTGAGAGCTTATTCTGCACCAGTGTCTCAAGCCTTTCCAGGACAGGAAAGGCAAGGCCAGATCAGCACATTGGAGAAATCACTTCAAGGGATCAGACAGAGCAGCCAGTGACAGATCTATGAGCCAAACACCAGATCGTGCCCCACCCTGGCTACAGATATAGAGAGACGTAAGGACTGCCCAGCTCCCTAGGAACATAAATCCCACAGAGAGAATTGCATCCACCTTTTCCAAACTCACTATAATGATGGCAATTTCTCACATATACTCTGCCATGATGTTTCAAAAACCATATAGCAGAGCAAGCAAAGCTGAAAACACTCTTCCTGGGTTTATTACTATATTATAAGCAATCACCTTTGCCTCCATTATATTTTTTCTGCTATTTTAATAGGAAAAATGTACATGCTCTATTTCCCATTAAGTTCTTTACAGATGTATTTTCCAGATGCTTCTGATGATCACCTCTTCATTCAGATTTCCTCCCCAAAGACAATGTTATTAAAAAAAAAAACAACAACCAAACAAAACACAAAACACAACATTTACTGTCTCCCTGTTTACCTGACAGCTTTTTCTTTTCTTCAGGATTAACAGGGGGTGAGGCAGGTAGGGAAGTTATTTATTTGCTTTAAAATGAAAACAGGCGGGCTTGGAGAACAGAGAGAATGAAATCTCATAGGGCTCAAGCAGTTTTTAAAAAATTCCACACAAGTAGCTTAATAGTATAAAGGTTGATTCATGCAAGAAATGATACATTAAAGGCATATAATTTTTACTGTTACGTCAAGAGCTCAGTCTACATGTATGTCCTTATGCATAGTCAAGGCCTGCAATACAAATTAAAGCTGAGTCAGACTACAAAAAGGCTGTTCCATTCTCTCACAAAAAACATATGCTAAGAGCATGCTCTCTTTACAAATTTCAGGCAAAATTTGGAGTAAATTGATTTAGATACCAACATGAATTCTGACACCACGTTCCTCAAAGAAGATATCTCTATTTGCATCTTTCCAGCCTATGCTCTAAGTGATTGCATTCCATCGAGGAGAAAATGGGTAGCAGAGACTAAATTCTAAGGCTGAAAGTTTAAAACTATTTAGTAATTTTAGATGCCCCCTCTGAGATGCTTTGAATGTGCCAAAACTGCAGAAAATAAAAGCTCATAATTTTCTCTCCAAATTCAGATGTAAGAGCTAAGGCACCTAGCTCTATATTTGATCACATTTAAGTTTAAATAACAAAAGTTCCAGCGCATAATTCATACTCCTTTCTGAAATCCTGATTCCTATAGTCAATGTAGCTAAGCACTTAAATGTAAGCAGCTTGATTTCCTAGGTTTCATTTACTCCACATCTCTGAAAATCATACTATTTCTATTTAGGAGTCCTAACATGAAACTAAGTGTAGCATGATATTTAACAGTCCTGCAAGTTCTATTGGCCAGAGATCTCAATAGTTTATCAGAGTAACGAAGTATCAAAATCCTTTCATAGATGAGAAAACTTAAAGTGAGAAAGACATCTTATTCCAGTGAAAATGGTCTTTAAAAAAGTGCTGCTTTAAATGGGAAATGTGCAAAGACTGCAGTATTACCAGCTTCTACAAACATAACACGTTGGTGACCCTTCAGTCACCAAACATGTCACTAAAGTTAGGCAAGAAATTAATCAGATATTTAACGGAGGCAAGGCTTTCTTGGAAAACTAAAGCTGCAATTTCATAGCAAAAGATCTGAATGCTGTCAACTAAATCAAAATAGCAACCATTAAGCAATTAATCTTCTGATAAATAGTCCTGACAGGGAATTTCCTCAACAGAAAAATGTGGGCCAAAGAAGTCTTACACCACTGAAGTGGTTCATTTGGGAAATTTAATCCTTTGATAGCACTGGTGTATAACACCAATCTCCTACGTGGCTAAAGGTTGGTCCCACATACCATCAAGGACACTGATTTAAGAACATAAGGATAAAAAGTAACACTGGGAACCCTCTAGAAGTGGGCATCCTCCAACTTAGAGCAAGAACCCCCGAGATAGTCAAGATTCAGAGAACAATTTCCATTACTGCATATAAAATAGCAGTCAAAGCAGTATCTGTTTCAGATCTCAGTTGAAGCTACGCTGAAACAGCTAAATACCAGTTCACTTACGTAGCTTGCTGATTTGCTTTCTACATTTCCACATTTCCAGTTGAATGTGAAGATGTACTTTTCCCAGTTTCTCTCCTGTTTCATCTTCTGCATAAAGGTAGTGCTGGGCATCACATCACAGCAGTTGCATCCTTCTTCTTTCCAAACTCCAGGTCAAGGTTCTGTTTACACATGTTGATAGAAATGCTTTTGATAAGTATAATTTGCAATATTAAGTGAACTAACAAACAAAACTTGGCCAAAGAATCAAGGCTTAACAAAGATGTTAATAAGGAGCTCCATAAGGAGTTGTTTGTTTTGGTTGAGGTCTTTAGCAAATTGTGAATTTGAAAGTGGCATATTTTACATAGTTATCAACAGGTTTTTATTGCTTGTTTTTTATTTATTGTTCTGTTGCTGTTTTGTATTATAAAGAATGATTTGTCAGGGGAAAAAAAACCAAAAAAACCAGCTGCACTTTTGGGGCAAAAGAGGTACCCAAGTGCCTGTAGACTATGTAGACTGGGGAAATACTTATTTTTCTCGTAACTTTCTGGAGTGAGAAATAAATGGGTGGTTTTTGTTTCCTTTAACCTTATTTCCTCCAGTGTCACCATGCCAGTGCAGAGAGCCCTCCATCTTCATGGGCTCCAAACAGCCCAGAACAGGAGTAAGTTTCTGCAGTAGAAGGCTATCTCCCCACACAAAACAATAAATTCAGTTTTTAACTGGACTATTTAAATCTAGGCTAACTCTAGGGACCTCAGCAGACTTACTGAAGATCCACGTTAACAAGTGTGAATATAAGATCTCTTGTTCTATTTGTTCTACCCAAGTGAACAATTTATTAGGGAGAATGTAACAAATCAGACATAACACCTTAATTACAGTTTTTTCACACGTCTCCACCCTTCAGAGTATATCTAGCCTTGACATCTAACTAAATATTTCTGCTCAGGAACCCAGGTAGGTAGGCTGGTTGATTGCTCGTTGGCTGGCAACCCCACTGCCGTGTTTAAAGGTCTTTATAAATTAACGTCAGTGTTTCACGTAATTGTTTTTTCAACCTGGTCAGGTTTCTGTGCACTCTAATTGTTCTATATCAATGTGGTAAACACTTCCTGCAGACAATTTGTTAGGAAGTTTGGATTTTATATAACCCAGGAAATGAAGTCACCAGACCTGTGGGCTGCCTGTGGTGATTCAGCCCCCCAGTTCCTGCAATAAGCAGGCACTTCAGGCACAAAAATCCAGAGGCAATGACAAACTAGCGGAAAGAAAAAGGGTGCATACTGGTTTCTCCATGCACTCTATTCATATTCAAAAACTTAGAAAGTTGCAAAAAACTTCCATAGACTTCCAGCCATTTATTTTTATCCTTGGTGCCAAAATTATAAATAAATTCTGATCCTTCTTCTCCTCTTGTCTTCATTGCATTGGGGAACAGAACAGGACATGATGCGTGGGAGGGGAATTGAAGTTTCTGTCTTTATCTTTTCACTAAAGGAGCAGTGCTTTTTTTCTTTATTTCATATTTCTATTGATTAAAAAATACACGTGTCACTTTCTATTAACATCCCTGCTTTTGCGTCATGGATCACTTCTCAGTGCTCTGGGAAAATGTTATATAGCTACAGCAAGTGCAACATTCCCTGAAATGGCCTCAGGATTGTGAAAAGTTCATAGCTTTCTAGTTCAAAATTAACTTGGATTTGACCATCTTTGGAGCTTTCTGCAGGTTTTGTTTCAGAAAGCCTATGAGAAAATTCAGGGAAGTATAAGATGTTAGACACCAGAACATGCTGCCCAGAGAAGTTGTGGACTCCCCACCCCTGGAAGTATTCAAGGCCACATTGGATGGGGCTTTGAGCAACCTGTTCTCATGGAAGGTGTCCCTGGGGCTGGAACTAGATGATCTTTAAGGTCCCTTCCAACCCAAACAATTCTATGATTATGACTTCAAACATAATTTGCTTTTTACCTGAATAACTGTTTCTTGGGATAAGGGATAAGAGGACCAAATTAAATATTTCTGGAACTTGAAGAAAGTGGTGGACTGCTGGGATCCTCCAAATGAGTGCTGTCTTAATGTACACCTCTACTGGGTTTATGTGGCAAGTTTTTGGTAGTGGGGGAGCTACAGGGGTTGTATGTGTGAGAAGCTATTAGAAGCTTCCCCATGTCCAATAGAGACAATGCCAGCTGGCTCCAAGATGGACACGTTGCTGGCAAAGGCTAAGCCTGTCAGTGACAGTAGCAGTATTTGGCATAACATACTTAAGGTAGGGGAAAAGTTACTGCATGACAGCAACTGCTCCTGAAGAGAGGAGTGAGAATATGTAAGAGAACCAACATGGCAGGCAGCCAGGTCAATGAAGAAGGAAAGAGAGGAGGTGCTCCAGGTGCCAGAGAAGGGATTCCCATGAAGACTGGAATGAAGACCATGGTGAGGCAGCTGTGCCCCTGAAACCCATGGAGGACCACACACTGGAGCAAGTGGATGGCCAAAGGAGACTATGATCCCATTGGAAGCTCATGCTGGAGCAGGCTACTGGCAGGACCTGTGTAGAGATAGAGGAGTTCATGCTGGTTTTAGTTAAGATTTGGTTTTATTTCCCACTATCTTTTTCTGATTTGATTGGCAGTAAATTAAATTAATTTTTCCTGAATCAAGTCTGTTTTTCTGTGATGGTAACACATGAGTGATCTCTCCCTGTCCTGATCTTGACTCATGAGCCTTTCATTGTATTTTCTCTCCCCTGTCCAGCCGTGGAGGGGAGTAATAGAGTGGCTTTGGTGGGCACCATGGTTAACACTTGCAACAACCAAAATAATTTCTACTTGACTTGCCAAGATCTGCTACATTTTGCACATCAGTTTTATCACTGTCCTTATACAGGTGCTCAAAATTAGATTTATGGTTTTGCATCTTGTCCATGCCTTCTACTTCATCTAACATTAAAATTATATTGTTTAATTACCAGAAATATTAATTCTTGATATAATCCTCTTCCTTGAAAGATTTTTTTTGCCTTCTTTATGAAATGTACAAATTTTTCTCATTTGTTGTGAGTGGATCTCCTGAGTCATGCTCTTCAGCACCCATGGAAGTTCTTGTCTAGTTTTCACCACCATGCAGCTGTGATGTGTGACCTCAAAACAGTCTTCCACTAAAGTCCTCTAACTACTCAAGAGGAACCAAAATATTAGTAAGCAGAACAACATTTCCTCCCAATGGTCATAACAAATATCTTTTCAAAGGAGGAGGAAAGAGAGACCAAAGGCAATATGTAAAAAGACTAAAGGAATTCCATACTACAGACAGAGGAATAATCCTTGTCTGCCTAATATCCTGGAAAATATTCCCCATTTAATAAAGGCTTAAATCAGGAAATCTGTTAAATCCATATATAATCCAGGGGTAAGATCAAACCACAACATCATCTGCTTCTGAACTGACTGGCTTTGGGGACAGTTGTTGGAATGTGAGGACTTCTGTGCGTGTCAGTTTTCTACAGTGGAGCAATTTCTCTGCAAATCACTGTCAGTTCTTCCTGTGTGATCCTTACTGTTGATGCGGGCGGGCACATTTAGGTATCTTCTCCCTTATCCATCCAACACATAGACAGAGGGTTGAATTGGTACAGCTCCTACCACCAGCCGTCCTGCTACTGCTGCAACACCCTTCTCCCACAGTTACATCACAACTGCAAATCTGTGTCTGTGGCTGGCATGCACAATTTAACAGAGTGTTACAATATCCTCACACTCCTGCAAACACTATCAGGGTTTAGCACAAGCTAGTATGTGCCTGTTAACTCTGACTGACTCCAAAATCAGCAAAATGTAGCCAACCCTGTATCTGGCATGTTTCTTTTCTGGCAGGGACAACAGAAAAATCTGAGTTGGAGAGGAGAAGGAGAATCCCGAACGATCACACTGGGATTAAAAAACCAGAGTGGTAGCAAGCCGATGAGGTGAAACAGGGAAAGGTCTGAGTCACCCTTTGTGCACTTTGCTTTATGGTATCCCCATTACAACATTGCATATGAAGGAAATGAGGGACAGGTACTTAGAGTTTCTTGAAAAATACCAGTAAAAGCAAAGAGCAGAAAAAAGCAGGTGGGCCTAGCATGTGTGGAGATAGAAAACAGATAGTGAAAGATACAGCACCAACAGTCTCAGGGGAAAAAGAAAAAAGAGAGAGTATTGGCTCCCCCCATTACAGAACAAAGTCATCTACCCATAGGTGCCATTTAGATGTGCCTACCCTACTTTGATTAAATGCACATAGCCACATTCCTTTTAACGTCTTTGATATTTTGAAGCTATTAGCTATACTGCAGACTTTATTTTGTTCAATTTTGCTCACTGAGTTTTTTTCTCTTCAGAGGCCACTTGATCCTGGAGCCAATGAAAATTCTTCTTCAAAAGATGAGTGGAAATAAAATTTGAATTTAAAAATAAAATCCTTGAGGAGAGCATCCTGCTGACAGCCATACTGAACTTAATAGGAATATCCTTGGAAATTAAGCAAGCCTGGATTATCCTTCCATTACCCTTAATGCTGATATTTATTAATTTCCAAGCATAACAACAATTCTGTTGCATGTTTTTACATATTATGTGTGCACTCACACTGCTAAGTTCTTCACAGTTGGAAAATAGATTCAGAGCTTCAAATGGATAAGAGAAGAAACAGTCATAAGTAAATCCCAAGGGAGAAACAAAAGGACTTAATAGCAGGCTATTATTAAACTCTATTTGATATATTAAAAAATCACAAGGAAGCCTGTCAAAAAAATTACCATGATCAAATAAATTACAAGGCAAAGCTGCCAGTCATGTCTTGCAAAGTGGTACGGCAGAGACACGACGGGAAATAAAGTGCCCAGAGCCCAACACAAAATCAGGCTTGCACTGTCAAATACATGCCTGTCCTGCTTGTGGCCCTCCCGCCTTCATCCAGCCTGTACCAGCTGCCCTCTCGGCACCTCATCCTTCACTCCAGGCTGGCCATGCAGTGGCTAAAGGTGCTGCAGAAGCTCAGCATCGGGGCTGGGAGCCCCACTCCCACTTCATTCCACCTCCTCCCCAGTGAAACTGTTCTTTTCCTCAGCTCCTTGTTATCTCCTGCCTACGCACCCGCTGTATTCATATGTACTTTGCCACTTTGCAAAGTGCACTTGGGATTACTTAGGTACTGCACCAACCTGAAGTTGCTCCATTTTACAGCACTGGCTTCATAAAACTTAGCCTTACACAGTGGAGAACTGCCAGGGAGATTAACTCCAAAATGATCCCTTTAAAGTACACAGTGTCAAAACTGCACAGTGGATCACAATCAGTGCTTCTTCAGTGAAAAAGCCATTCCTCCCTCAAGAGTTTTTCCCAGTGAAGCACCTAAGGGCCAGACTGCAGCCTCTTCTCTCTCCTTTGATCAAAATTGTGCAGTACTACCCAGATGCAGCTGTATAAGCCAAGTATCTCTTTCTGCAGTCCTCCATACATGCATTTCCCAGGGATAAGTGACTATGAGTTTAAAACAGGAGCAGTATTACAGCCTACTGGTGTAACAGTATAGCAAGGTAAAGTTTAGAGAAAGAATCAATACTTTTCCAGGTAACCTGGAAAAACTGGAGAAAGAAGAAAAACATCTGAGAAGCTAGGACCTTTTTCAGATTTTAGGAAGCTAAAGGCTGCACCGGGAGAATTTGAGAGTTAAGATAGATTTTTTTATCTTTGGTTTGTAATATCAGTATAATCTCAGGTAATTTTTTCTCCTTCATTGCATTTACTAGACCTTTAGTTTGCTTTGTTTCTCCCCAAGTGGCATGTGGCAAGCTGAACATCTGAAACCTAACAAATCCCAGTCAAGAAAAAGGAGCCAGAAGCTTGGGTGGCTCTGGAGCATGTGTGCTTCCACCTTGGTGCACTTCTTTAATTTGATTACACTTAAACAGAAGTTCAGAGAGCAAGAACATTGCTCTGCTTACATTTCCAGATGCTTCTTGTTTCCCCACATTCCCCCCACCACCACCCCGCCAAAAGCACTGCCTCAGTTTAAGGGACATCAAGAGCTTCTCCTTGGTTCCTTTTTTTCCCCCTTAAACAGTTTTAAATTTTGATAACCTCTAACCTAGCTGTAAAATCTAATATGCTTGATTTAGTCCTTAGGCTTTAGATGTGTTTGAACCATTTAGATCAATTTTAGGCCTTGAATTGCTTATGCAGTTTCAACCATTTAAAACAAAAAGCAGCTCAAGAAGGCCACAAAGGGAGCAAGGGAGAGACAGCAGAACTGCCGCCATTTTATTCACCATGGAATGTAGTTTGTGACAGCCCAGGTGCACTGCAACTAGCTAAGGTTTTCTGTACCTGCCTTGAAAAACACTTCTCCAAAGGCAAAAAGTCAGACAAACTGCTTGAACGTGACCCCTTAACTGAAAATCAATAGAGGACTTACACAGTGAGAGACAATCTGAATTTGAAAGTCTTTTCCTTGGACACCCTCCTTGAAATTACAGGGAGATTGGAAATTATCCCCAAATCAAGCACTACAAAGTGCAGAAATTCTCAGCACTGTATGTTGAGGTACAAATATGGTGACGTATTTGACAAACGTATGGTAATAAAAGTGCAACTATATAATATAGATTGTCCAAAGTAGGCCCTGAAATGATGCTAGGTAATAAGTCCAGGACAATGATGTGAACATCCTTGTGTTAATAGGCTCCAGGTGACAGAGGGGATTACTGTGACTATCTCACAGAAAGTACAACAGCATTGCTTCAGTGTAATATTTGCCTGGACCTATCTATCATCACAGAAGTCAGGCCATGAAGCTCTATTTTAATAAGGTCTCACTGAAAGGCATTCTTTTATCCACTTCCTCTTGTTTATTATTCTTTCAAATATCTGATAAGATACTTTTCAACTTTGGCTATTCACTTTCTGTTTGCGTAGGTCTTGGGTTCATCACAAGTTACAAGGTCAGCATTAATCTAAACAATGGTTGGTTATGGGTGATTTTTCCGAGTAGAAAACACTCTAAAGGCTAGATTGTTATCATCAATAGGGCAACAAGCAGGCAGGAGAAACAAGCCCTACTTACATGGATATGGATAAAGCAGAGCTACTCAGATGCCAGGTCATGGGTGTAGCACATGCACTAGAAGCCACAGCTCCCGCCCAGGGCTTGTTAAGAAGGAAAAATAGGGAGTGAAGGAGGAGTTTACCTCCCTTCTGCCCCAACACGTTAGCATGGCCAGCTGCCTAGACACCTGTGAGGAACATGGAGGAGCCATCCAAAAGGTGGAGAAAGCTATCTTCTTCTACCTGCAGAGCATACTTAAGGCAAATGAAACAGCTTGCAAAGTGTGTCTTCTCCAGCTGTGTTCTGTGCTGTCATCCAGCCCACAGCAATATCTTTTATAGGCAACGCATTAAAAAGGTGGCCTGGGGAAAATTCAAACACAAAAACCAAATTCAGTAAAACAAGGGAAATAGTAAGCATGCATGAAACCTTTAAAAGTAATTTCTTTGAGGGCTGCTGATTGATAGCTGACACAAAAGAGTGAAGCTCCACTGGCTTGTAATATCAAAATATTTTAACTGTATTTACAGTTTGTCATTTGTAGAGCCAAAACCCGAAATATACTCCCCGAACCTGGAAAGCATGTAGCTTATCTCTTGGCCTTTACACTCCCTTCTTCAAAACACACCCCTTCCTGCACTCTCACCAGCAGTGACTCACACCAACCTAATGAAAAAAATTAAAACCCCAATAGTCAAAAAAAAAAAAAAAGAAAAGAAAACTACTAATCATATCTCTCTTATGCAAGCAATTTTATAACCACGTTTTACACAAATCTGTTTTCTACAGTTCTCCTGTCCAAGAGGTACACTGTGTTTCTCCTTGCCTACCTGTATGTTTTTCAGGTTGAGACTAAACATGATGAAGACTGTAGCAGTAGTACTCATCTATTACCATTAATGGAATAAACTGCAAGTGTTATTTGTTCTCCATGTTTTGTTTGACCTCCAGATTGGCAGATCAACCTTTCCGGACTAAAAGCTCTTTGCAAAGGGAAGGTAGATACAAGCACTGGCGATACACTTAGCCCAGACAAAGAGTGTTAACCCTGACTCAGAAAAACAACAGCTCAAGAGGATAAATCTCTATGGTGATGCAGTTGCTGGTCTCTCTAAGAATGGTAGCTAGCACTTTTCCATGACTGTTATTTTGTGATGAGAGGTGGAAATCAACAAAATAATTTATTTTCTCTCTTCAATGTTCATGGTTTGTAGAAGCTGCTACCTTAAGAGAGATCTGATTTGGAGGCCTTCAAGGGAGTCATTCCTAATTCTCTCATTAAACATTTCTGAGATATCCTGTTCTCTATACTACTTTTATAAACACCTGAAGTAAAAATATTTACATTATGAGTTAACTATTCACTCTGATTGTGCAGTAACCTTGGGCTGACAATCCATATTGTGGGTTTTTTAATCCCATTTTGTTTGGCAATTGTTCAGCACACAATGGTCTGATGGCCCAGCTGTGGCAAAAAAGCACACCACAAAGCCAAGGAAAAATGCAGGCACCCAAAAGCTGATTCTCTGGCCATCATCATGCCCCAGCCCAGCTGGCAAAGCCAGTAATCTGTTCCTTCTCAGGCAGACCAGCTGCCAAAAGTTTCAAAAGGTCAAAAGATCTGCTGGGATGGCAGGGCTGAGGGGAAGTCATCGTGACTTCAGGCACTGTGAAGAGTGGCAGTACAGCAGCTGCTGAGTTAAAGCCTTGCAACCATGAAAAATTTTATATGATGAGATAAGCCTCCAAAGCAGCCAAGGATGAGAACTCACCTCTCACAACATCAAAGCAGTTGTATTTGGGGTGATTCCTTTGAAATGGTGAACTTTGAAGGGAAAAAAGGTGAGGTGCTAATTCAGTCTGTATTACAAGTAGTTTGCTACTCTTCACTTCTACAGTTACATGCATCTTCACATACTTCTAGCACATTCATTAAAGCAAATTTCCTACGAGAGTATTTAATCCTGTTCATCAAGAACAAGGTCAATGAGGGAAGCAAGATTAGATATTTCAAAAGATATGTTCCCTTCTGTTGCCATAACAAAGAAAGGTACATTAAATCAACACTGCTAAGCTGAATTCATATCTAAGCAGCCCTCTTTGCAGAAAAATCACACACACACACACACCCCTCCTGCAATGCCTCTCTCTTGTTAAGAGATGGGCTGTGACAGTCAGAGTTACATCATTATACATGGCCTTCCCTTAGCAACCAGGTTAACTATTGATTCTATAGCTGATTATTATGTCAACAAGCTCAATTCTTACTGTTTATAAACTTTTTGAAAGGTTATCAAGAGAACAGAAATGAAAGCTGTTTTTCTTGACTATTTTTGTGGCATGAAGAACCCATGGAAACAGTTGGGAGAAAAACAACAAAAATGCAATAGGAAGGAAAGAGAAAACCCAAAAATCCCAAACTAACAAAGGGAGAACATGCCTGTGGCTGTGGCAGGGATACCTGTATTCTCCTCTCTGTCATAAGCTTTCTCAGAGACTTTGGATGCAAAATGGGTCTCCCACTAATGTGTTCTTTGAAAAGACTCAGCACCCCCAGCTTTGTAGATCTTACCTTAGCATTTTTATTTTATAAGCTGTTTTGTAATGAAGGGTTTTTTTAATCCCAGGAAGATGTCATGGATCACAGAATCACAGAATCTGCTGAGTTGGAAGGGACCCACAATGATCATCGAGTCCAACTCTTAGCCCTGCACAGGACCAACCCCAAGAGTCACATCATATTTCTGAGTGTACCATCCAAACACTTCCTGAACTGTCAGGGTTGGTGCTGTGACCACTTCCCTGGTGAGCCTGTTCCAGTACTCAAAGAGTTAAGAAACAAAAGTGAGATTAATGTTTTTAAAAGGTACAGGATTTGCAGGCAGATGGTTGCAGGATTTCATCATCACCTGGCAGAGAAACCTCTCCCCCAGATCCATAGCTGTGAAGATACCTGAGTCAAAAGTGCATGTCCAGTAGTATCCCAAAAAGCAGTGATCCAGCTTTCTTCAGATCTGTTCCATAGCTCTGACTAAAGCCAAATTATATCAGAGAACTACAAGATCACACATAATATTCCTGTTCCAATCACCCAAAACTGATATTTCTTTAACAGCACTGCCGAATTATGCCCTGATCCCACCTGCACACACGGAGTCCTTTTTAATTCCACAAGAAACACAACAGCAAGTTGGCAATGTAAGCAAAGGATAGACTATGTGGTGGCCAATTTCTTGTTCAGAGATTTTTTCTGGGAGGAATTCCAACTCATGTTATGCACAAGGCCCCATCTTATCGTTAAAAGGAACTACCATATTTTACATTTCAAGACAAGGAACAGCTAACTGAATATCAATATTTTAAAATAAAAGAACAGCATTTCCTCTGCTTTACCTAAATTACTCAAAGGTAGATCATATCATTTATGCTGTCATTTGGAGTTCTCAGAAAATGTTTTGATACTATTTTAGAAATTATAGTAACGGCTAGTTTTACATCATTTGAATTAGATTTGTGTGAAAAAACTACTGCATTTCCTGAATAGCACAAATATTATCCTTATGAATGAATCAACTATTTCCAAATATGGATTGGAAAATATTCAGCTACCAGATATTTGGAAGAGCAAGCACCAAAACAGGCTCAGAAGTCCAATACAGATGTCTCGGACTCAAGAAAGCATTCCATCCAATCAGTCGCCGGATTTAGAGTCAGTCGTCTCTGAGTCACCCATTTCATTGCTATTCTTCATTTATTTTGGGTGCGGACTGAAAGTGGTTGCTTTTAGTTCCCAAATACTCTATGATGTGAAATTCCCACACCCCAAAGCAAAAGAAATAAAAATAAAAATAATAATAATAAAAAAAATCACAGTTTCCTTCTGCAATGAGCCCATGCCCTCTGTGCAGCACCTTCTTTTCCAACTCCCCTGTTGCTCCTGATGCACATGGCAAATGCCTACTGCCTACCAGTATTTCCCATCTTCCAAGTCTTTCAAGTTCCTACTTCTCTTTTCTACTCAGCAAGAATTATTTATTGCTGATGCCTGCGACCATAGCTTTGAGGCCTTGCATCTGTTAACCATGTTCTCTCATTAAGGTTCCCACAACAAACAAAAGCCTCAAAAGTCTCCTTTCTTCCTGCTCTTTTCATAATGATGCCCTTCATTCTCTGTCCATCACAGCTCATACTTCATCCATCTTATTTCCATTATAAGTTCAAAATCTTGGCATTCCAAAACAGCATCCAAACAAAAGACTCTCCAGATACGAATGCCATCTCAAATCAATTACCGGGGCATTCATCCTTCACAATAATATCTCTATTATATTCTCTTACTATTGAATTCAAAGATTACACTGCTGACATGCTTGCAGGGTTTACAGCAGTGGTGATGGGGAAATTAAAAACACCACTCTCATAGCTGGTCAAGAGAATCATGTTTTTCAAGTTCCTTAAAACTTAAACAATGAGCAAGGGGAACAAGAAGCGTCTTTCTTGTTACATGTAACACAGAAGAGGCTGACATGTCTGCAAGGTGTTGTCAGAATGCAGACATCATCAGGCAAAATCAAATTCAGTGTTAAGAGGATGACATTTCCATTGGAGAAAATAAGAACCACACCTGCATTTAGCCCTCTCTGAATCACATTACTCCAAAAAAAATGGAGACCACAGAGAACATTTGCCTCTTAAAAAAAGCAGCAAGTCCAACAAACCATCAGCAAAAAAGCATTAGTTACCATAATCAGCAGTTCTAACATTCAGAGGTTTTTTAATTAAGGGATGGAAAGCTTGGGTTATAGCAAATTAACTAGAAGATTCTACAGAAGTCTAATGACAGTTTCTTCCAGGAATCTTTATTGAAATATATTTTAACACTTTGACTGTGCTTGAAAATTTGTTATACACAATGAGTGTTTAAAGCAGTCAAGTGCAAGCATGAAACCATTTTTTTATCATATTTAAAATAATCCATCCTCTGCTATAACAAGCTGAACATGAGTAAGATTATGCAATAACTCAACAATACAGGTAACATTGCACTGAAAACTAAACTCAACTTGCCCTTTTCTAAATACCTTCGAAACTCTTAAACACATTCCAGTCTATACAGTCATGCACGTCTACTAGGACTTAGTACACTGAACCCATAAAGAAATACATACAGCCCCCCAAAAAGCACAGCCTGCTTCATGATTCATTCTCCCATATCAAACCTTAATTAGTTTTTTCCCTCTTCCTACTGTTTCCTGCATCTTAGACTTAAAGCCCTTCACAGACAGAATTCTCCCTTTACTTGTTTTGCACTCCTATTTCTAATAAAGTCTTTTGGTACTGTATCAAGATCAACAACAAATAATAGAAAGTGCTGATTACAGGCATGCTTATCAGACCTCTGAGTCCAACCTCCATTAACCACAGTCTTCTACAATACCATCAATATCTCTTTGTAGGCAGCCAAAATTATATGAAAAAGGTGCTGCAAAGACCATGTAGTGAATCACTTTGCTAATTCATACAGAGATTGTGTTTAGGAACACAGGAGTGCAACGAAAAGTCCAGCACCAAACCAGCTGACATATGGCTCATGAAGCCAGTCTGTGTCTAGAAGGCCCTCATGGTTAGCAACTAGTAGTTAAGCATTGGTTTATTCTGTTTTTCTGTCTGTGCTCTGGAAAAAAAAAAAAAAGCCTTGAGGAAAGGATAATTGAGAATTTTATGGACAGTACTTTACGTTTCCCTCCCTAGCAGAGGAGCACGGGAAGCTCGTATTGAGGGTGGGTGCATTGTTCCAAAATGCGCTAGCAAAAATACACTTCTTTGTTTATAGACTGCATTATTGTTACTACATGAAAAAAAATTATAAAAAAGCATAAAGTATGCAAAATCTCCTTCTGAAATTTCATCTTTCAGGTGAACTCATAAGCAACTTCAAATTGACCACATGGTATGTCTTATATATTTCAGTTATTCAAAATGCAAATATGTTCTGGACTAGAAGAAAAATTATTAGTTAACCCAGCCCTACTCCCTACCATAGTTTAGCAAATATCTTTAATATATTAACTTTTTTTAGTGGTATTTAATATTTAGGCTGTTATTAACTTCCATAATTTAATGTGCTCTTTAACTCACATTTCAAATACCAATCATTAAGATTTAGCTCTACTATGCAAGTTATATTTTTATTCTTGCCAAATTATAAGTTATTAAAATATTTTACCAAAAAAAATTCCACAGGAAAACCCATCTTTCTTTGAGAGTAAGAAAGAATACCTTGTTTTTTCAAAAAGAAAGTTGTAAAAAGCAACAGCCCATGGGCAATGATAAAATAGTTTTAAAGCTTTTCATATGGTATCGTGAGTGCTTTTTATATGGTATGAAGGACTTTATAGTCTACTACAACTTCTATATTGAATGTTTATCAGAAAGTCTTCAAAAATTAAGTCAGAACTTCATCCAATTCCTGCTGAGGTCTTGACATTAGGAAAAAGTCCAAAGCTTAGGCTAATGAAACACCAGAGTAGATTGTATGCAAAAGTTACTGCATATTTGTCACAGGAGGCACTGAAGACACCTCCATCAGGATCCATTGTCAGTGCTTCCAGCAGCTCCTTCCCAACCTGGTTCTGTGAACCTATGACCCCAAGAAGAAGTTTTACAAAGAGAATTAATGTACATATTTTCTACAGATTTCTTACCTACAATTCCCAATGCTTTCCTGCTCAGTCAACTCTCTCCTGTGTGCCAAGTGGATTTCCTTCTCCATGTGCTTCCCCCACCACTCCATGCTGGGCTAACCAAGTGACAGTCTGGAACTCCCTGTGCACACCACCACTGACTATATGACTACTACATCTGGGAAGACAGAAAGTGCATGATTATAACCTCCTTTGCAACGGACACATTCTTTTGACTCTCAATGGCTACCCATTGGCGAACTTTCTCTTTTTTCTTTTTTTTAATTCAGGAAATATCATCTCTATTTATACTAGAAATCCAATAATTTATGTGGAAAATGAGTTAAAACCAATAAAAAAGTTATCTGAAGACAAGCAAACGAACTGAAAGAAAAATAAAAAGTGTGATTACATTAGCCTTGTTATAAGATGGACTTTGGATTAATCTCCAACAGGAAGAATTTGTTAAAAGCTTTGAATCTTTTTCAAACTAAAAATTAAAAAAAAAATGGCAAGGAAATTTTATGACACTGAATTTCCTTAGCAAAGTTTCTGTAAAACACAAAGAGCCTTAAGTCATCACATGAATCACTGACAATTTAATCAGCTTTTGTGAGTTTGTCATCCTCATCAAGAGTTGAATTTAAGACCTTCAAAAAGTTCTTTGACTTCATTTGTGAACTGCTGCACCTACTGATTCAGCCACCCACACCACACTTTAAACTACCAGAGATTCAGACAAGAATCTATAAAGCTAGTCTTCTACTTGGAGGCTAAATGAGCTCCTACCAATGCAACCTTTAGGTCTCAAGAAGCAGCAGCAGCACATTTTCCTCTAATGGGAAAACTCTAGGAAATCATGCTCTAAAATGGAGCACCATCAGGCGAGAGCTCCTTTTGCCCAAATACAGCAAACTTCACAGACACTTTTTAAAGCCTTCATATGAGCAGCAGTGTGAGAACCCATACACTGCAATAGGCAGAGAAAGTGCAAAATCCAGTGCCAGAGTCATCTCATCTATCCTAGAGCTCCCCTGGAAAAGAACTTTAGCTTGTTAACCTGCTTACACCAGGAGCTATTTTTTTAAAATATAATTACTTTGCATTAATGCATGTAGCATGTAACAGGGGCACCTTTTTAAAACTAAAGCCCTGTCGGCCGCAAACTGCTCTTTTGCCAAATTAAATGAATACTGTCATCAATGGTAATGAAGCTCAGAGTTCAAAATTCTTGGGATGAGACATTTTCAAACCCAATCACATACATTAACATCTTAGATCCTCAAAAGTGTGAGTTGTGCACTTCCTGATTCTACTACAGAATGAAATAATAGCCCTAACATTGTAGATGTCCTGTCTTTAATCTTTTTATTATGTACTTTTTTACATATCTAATGATGTCTTTGCAGAAAAGCCTGTGTTGAGGTTTCTCGGCACCTATGGGTAAAGAATCTTACTGAAGTACAAACAAGTACAACAACAAATAGCGGGTTTTTTCCCTTTTTTATTCTGGCTTCTTTGGAAGCAGAGTTCAGATGAAGAACACCACAATTGCACAACTTTTATGGTTCAATTTTGGCTTCAAAAAACTTGAGGCTTTTTCTAAGAAAAGGGTTTGTCTGTCGTTGAAAAGACAAGGACAATGTATTCAGTACCCCATCATTTGAGTACCTGGTACAATGTCACTCAGCTGCCTGAAGATTTGGGGATAACAAGAGATTGACATTTTTGTAAATGAGATCAACATATTTGCCATACCTCATTTTGTTTTCTGTTCCTTGACTTTTACTGACATCCAGTGGAGACACACTCAAACCTCTTTCAAGGGCTAATACCAACTCCTTTCTCGTAAAGCACCTTTAAGTTACCAATGGAATGGAAAGCCTGTCTTGAATGTATCTAGTTTTCAGAAGGCTCTTCCTTGTTTCCTCTGTTCACAATACACATTCTTTTACAAATTCAATCCTTGAAACTGTTTAATTATTTTCAAACACCATTTATTCCCAGTTCTGACAAAACCATTCTCATGGTACAGTTTTTGGTTTAGTTGCATTGGTACAATTCCATATTCTCCTCCTTCTTCATCTTATCAACCTAAAAATATAGGAAAACAGATCAGAAACAACGCCTGCTTCAAAGACTGTGTCCTCGTCACTGTCAAATGAAGCCATCTCTGTGTTCTCATCATAATTTGAAAGAAGGCCAGCATATTATTTTTGTATGTGTGAACTCTGCTTCCTGACTGGAGGAATTTGTGAATACCATAATTAAACCCTCACAGAAGTACACACAAGACACAGATCTCAACAAGGGAGCATGTGGGATCCATTAACCAGAATCATCTCAAGAATAAATTGAAGTTAAACAATCGTACCTGAGGTTTTTTGCTTATCCTTCTCAAATAACAATTGCTCCTAGAATCCATACTTACTACTGACAATTTAAACCCCAGCAATCTAACAAAGGTCAGTGCAGTGGATTAGGTCATGCTGAGATGCTCAGCAGCACAAAGCAAACCTAAAGCTCACCCTTCCACAACTTATCCACACTACAGACTGCTACTCAATAGTATATTCAAGAAAAGCAGAGGTCCTCTGAGATTTACATCATCTAAGTTGTCCAGAACCCTTTCAAGAGAAAGAAAGGGGAATCATCTCCAGACTGGAAAACATGTGATTGCTACAAACTAAAATACCCATATCCTAAGGTGCAACATGTTTTTCCTGAATACTTACATACAAATCCCACTTTGACTAAAAGGAAGCTCTGGACAAGGAAGGTGGCAGCTAACACAGGCTTATATGAAAAGTCTTTGCTCAACCACTGAATAGTGAAAAGCACAACAAAACGCATTACCCATGGTGAGTCATTTTTTACCAGGGAGGGATGCTCTTTGCCTAGGCAATTGTTAATTAACAGAAGTGGGAGAGTGAATTTTCTTTCAAAACAGTTCTTTTTGTTTGTTTTCCAAATACATAAAATATCTTTGCATATTGAAAAGGGAGGTTCAGATCTCATTTTCTCAGGTAAGTGGGTTTGACGTGGAAACTTAGGTTACAAAACATTCATATAGCTTACAGTGCTATACGAACTATTCAAAATCTGGATCAAATGGCTACCAACAACAGACAAGACAGCTCCCACAATAATGCCTGTAGAACAGGAGAGACATGAGCTCACACTGTGTGAGACAGGTCTGGTAAATGAACAGCAACAGGAAAACTGCAATTGTCTTTACAGTGAAGTTATTGTATGGCAAACTGAAAGAGTGGGTCCCTCACTCTTTTTATCTTAAAAATACTAATTGGAATAACAAGAGAAACATCAAAGATGGGCTGATCCAGTTAAATACTATTGCTAGTCTCATCAAATTCAGACAAGACTAATTTATGGCCAGGTGTCTAACCTGTGTGATTCAGTTGTCTCTGAAGAAGAAGTAATTCTACTAGATTCTCCTCATTTCTGTTCCAGTTAAAAAAACAAGTAGGCTGTATAATTATTCTTGTATGTCTCTGTGAACGCAAGAGTAGGAACATGTTCTCTGAAATACGTAATCACTCCCAAGACAGTGTCCTGGCACATCTCAGATAATCTATATGACCTTCTGGCCTGTACCTCAGATAGGAACGCCTTTTAGTTTGTTTTCTTTGGCATAGATCTCCCTCTTACTTCACCTCCAGTTTAAGTTTCCTGATTTCAGAAACTATTTCTCTAACAGACATAGTGTGCTATCTAGCAAGGTTGGATGACAAATTTCTCCATGGGCAGAAAAGAATACTTTCTGTAAAGCCTGGGGTTGCTGAACAAGGTATCTCCACCCATCCTATTCTTCAACTTTTTCAAAAACAGTTTTACTGGTTTTCAAGTGTCAGAAGTATCCTGATCTGTAGAATTGCTCTCTCAAACCTATTAATGTCAAAACAACAGCAGGATGTGGCCCAGACAAGGATTGGTCATCTCATTAGTAGTCACTAATCAGTCAGATCATTAGTAGCCTGTGTACACAGTTCCATTAGCCTCCCTGGGGTGCTACAGCTTGCAATCCTCAAGGGGAGAACTGATAGGAAGCAGGCTACCAGGACAAAATTCTGATGAAATTCCAATAATATCCAAGTTCAGCTTTCTGTGGAACTGAGGAATGAGAAGAAAACAGGAGACCATTTCTTGCTGCAGTGGGAGAGATTCACACCACTTTTCTACAGACATTTCACCCAGGTTTAGAATCAGCATCCAGTTTCCTGCTCCTCCTACTGCCCCACATCCCAGCTACAGACACAGCCATGGCCACCCCTCTAGTAAGAACCAAGGTGGCCATCACCTGTTTTTGCTTTGGGCTCAGTTGTGCTGTTACTATTACATTCTGGTCCATGGTGGCACATAACTTTTATGCCATCTCAGAGCTGGGGCAGCTTAAATGATGTTTCAGCTAACAACAGGTTAGGGCGGGTACTGGAAGGGAAATCCAAGAAAACCTGTACAAGGCTTTTGCCTGAAGCTTGCGGATTTAAAGAGAAGCCTTATTGAAAGGCAATAGATTTGATTTTAAATACCTCCATTACTGATTATATACCATGTGATGTACTAACTGTGCTAAAATCCTGAATGATTTTAGGAGGAGAAACACCATCAGAAAGTAGTAACATTTCTCTAAGTAAAATGCACAGAAGCAAATAGAAGCAACAACATTCAGGTTCTGACTTAAGACTCCATTTTCTCACACTGTATGCAAATTATTCCATCAACTCTGAAGTCAACCCTTCTTATGCAGTCCCAAGCCCTAACACAGATATAAAGGCAGGGTAGTCAGGTTTTCTTTATAACAGAGAAGTAAATGCTTCTAAAATGCAAGCCAGGAGACTATTACAGACAGAGAGAATCACATTGTTCTGATGTGCTTGTTTGCATACTAATCACATAGTACTGAAAACAGAGGGCATTTGGTCATTACTTGCTTTCAACTCCCAATGACTAGGGTGAAAGGTAGAGAAGTTTAAAAAACAAAACAAAAAAACCAAACCAAACCAAAACCAAAACAATCAAAAAACCCTCAAATCAAAACAAAACAGGAAAAGCTGTAAGACTACCTTTCAGAAAGGACAAAGCCAAGTAATCATTAAAATGTTCATTTTATACACAAATTGCCTTGATGTGTACCATACTTCTCTGCTTTTCAACTAATTTGTAATGTCAACTGTAAGCCGTATGTTAAATACACTGACAAGATGTCTTATTTCATGTAACATGCAGCCTTTTTTCTTCTGTAAGTATTTTGTTTAAGACTTTCTGCAATTTACTCGGTGAGTTTTCTTAAAGATGCCTACCCTTGCTGGAGAAGTTTCAATGTGGCACAGCCTACATACATGATTATATTACAATTGATTGATTAATAACACCTCTCTCATCAGGCAGGCCATCATCACAACCGAGTTAAAAGCATATTGTTAGTAAGTGCCTTAGTGTACATTCTTTGAAATACAAACTGACATTTGAATTGTGTTCTGTGCAATTCAAAGCACAAAAGGACTCAACCTTCTACTGGGGTTTAGATAGCAGAACATCATATGAATGTAGTATTTTAACAATAATTGTTCTGTGTACCTCAGATTTGGAGTCCCAATTTATGAACCACATTTTAGAACAAAATCTGTCTACCCACCTGAAAACTTCGGCTTGCCAGCTTGCCTGAGCATCACATTCTTAAACATTAGGTATGCCAAATTAGTGCAGACACTTCAGTAAACATACACTCAGGTGACATGGGCAACAACATGCAAGTTAGACATCGACAGAAGGAATTCTGAACAACCAGTTCCCATCTGATCAATCTGGGTTGATCAGGGATTTCTAAATATCTTATGCTCCCACACTGAAATGGTGCATGTCAGATGCAGCACTACAGCTTCCTGCGAATTATGAACACCAATATTTAAGATCATATTCTTTCTCTTGTAGAGGAATCCTATTTCTTACACATCTTTCATAATCGGTATCTAAAGAACATAATAACAATTAATCCTTAATTCCTGGTGCATGAAAACTGTAGGGAGATGCTGCATGATGGGGCTAAAAGGAACTCACTGTTGTTCCACATCCTTGGCAGGTTAGCCACAGGAGATATTAAAACAAAGGATTACTAGAACATTTGCTCCTGGGATGGTGTCCTAGGAGGACAGCCTAGGGCAGCCAGAAGCTCCACTTCACCACATACCTGTTCTGGCTCCTCCTAATAATGAGGCCAGAAGTTGAAGAGGAAACAAGTTGTCATATGAGACAACCAAGCTACCTCCAGGGCCTCATACCCCTGAAGACTCCTGTGGGAAACTTCTTCTGCTGAATAGCATTTTTCTGACCTCTCTCATTTCTGCCTTAGACTGGGCTCAGGAATACCTTGGCTTGGATGGCAAACTGAGGCTATTTTTTTTTATATAGGTAGCCCGTAGGCCCCATGAACAGGTCCACTGAAAACTGTGGGCACAAGCAGCTGCCCCACAAAATTCTGCTTCATGACTATCTATACCCTCTGCTAAGCGCTTGCAGTGTCATGGCTTAGATATAACTAAGAACCATTAAAAACTTCTAATCCATGCAAAAATAGCACAAATTATGTTAAGTAATATATCTCATGATCAGGTTTTCTTAAAAAGAAACTAATTATACACACAAGAACATAAATTCAGTAATACCTTAACACAATAGTGAAGTGTCACAGATGAATTATCCATCATTTAGAGTGTCTGTTCTACTTGGGCTGTACATTATGAACCACATGTGCCATTAGGTATTAACAAAACCCCACAGTTTTACCCTCTCTTACAATGAAAGTATAGACAAGTGCAGGTGTCCCAGGAGGTTTAAGCAGAATCTGTGCTACCACTAGCAGAAATGTGGAAGGGATGCAAGTGCAGCCATGCCTCTCTTCGACATAGCTCAGCGGTGACTCTATTTGTGGCAGATTAATATCCTCAACTTAAAAAAAAATCATTAGGGTACAAGAAAACTTCTTAAAACAAAACTAAATTGTTGTAATTCAAGAGTCAAAAGCTCTTCACATTCTGGAGAATATTCTGATGCAGGATGTGAGGATACAAACTGACTGATGCAGGAAATGCCTTCCTGACACCTAAAATATATAAAAAAATACAAGACTGCAATCAATAACAAAGAGCACGATGCAAATATAAAACATAAAGTCTTCATGTGCACCTGGAAAGCAAACAAAGAAGTAATCTTCATATGAGTCAATACAGACATCAACTGCAAGAAATTGTGCATGCTGTACTAGTCAGCTAAGGGCATGACATACAGGTTTTGTAACATACGCAAGCAATACCATTAGGATACATTTGGGCCAGATTCATATTTCACTAAGCATGTGTAGGAATCACTCAACAACAAAACCACAAAAATTGTTCCCCCTTTATTTTTCTAGAAATGAAAAGCAAATGCTGCTTTTAATTATCACAGATTAAAGAAAAGCCTATTAAAGTATTTTTCCATAATAAAACCATTCAAAGCTAGGTCACAGCTAGTCTTTGCACAAAGATATAGCAGGTGGAAAACAAAAAAATGCAGACCCTTCTCCTAACCTACTGCAAGGAACATGTGATTTCGTTAAGTGGCCAGTCTTCGCGAACGAAGATCTGGGAAAGGTCTTTTTACCTTTCAAGCCTGCACAATGGATTTTTTAGG
>JAWWLV010000121.1:30386868-30409123 GCA_035041135.1 Platyrinchus mystaceus | reverse complement strand
AAGCAGGACCAGGATTCGAACCTGTGGCCTTGGCGCTGAGAGACCAGCATCTTAACCGCTAGGCCACCAGGGGTCCCATGTGATTTCAATTCCTGCTTTAAAGGATAGCCACAGTTGCTTACCCCCAAAGTACACACATGGCATAAACACACATGATCAAGAGTTTTGCATGCATTCAAGAGCAGGAGATGTTTCACCAGAATCACTGAGATGATTCATAACGCTCAGAGTTAAAGCAGGACAGCTTGGGCAGCAGAGAAAACCAGCCTCGAGCCTGAAAGCTGAAGCCAGATGCAAGTTGAAAATAGGGTGCAAACTCTAAACAGAGGAGGTGATTAATCATTGCAATGAGCTACCAAGAGAAGCAGCAGACCCTCCACCCTTTGGGATCCTTGAATCATGTCTGAGCACTTCTCTGGAATATCTGCTTAGCCAAACAAATGTTTCTTGGTACAAGACAGTTGAGATGGGTAACATGAAAACACTTGTATTACAAAACAAATCCTGCACAGTGATCAAACGTCCCTTCTAGCCTTACATCCTAGATGGTTCTGTGAATCACATGTAAGTATCTCCATAGAGTAAGGACCTCGGACTGAAAGATATTTGTGAAAAGAGAAATGCTCTCCTACTTATTTGTAACACGCTACATGCATAAACATGTAACATGTAAAAAACTTAATTTCCATAATCATTATGGAAAAAAATAGTTAATCTATTTAGTTTTTCTCTACCCTGACTTTTTAGAAGCATATTGGAAAAAAATATGGGTTTAGACAACTCGGGGGAAGATTACTTTTCTCAATTCTACAATTTACCTTGAAATTAATGATCCTTATTTACATATAACACTATTAAAAAGTTCAATTTACTACAAAACTTAAAATTACTTCAAATATTAAAAGCTGCACAGATATTTCCATAACCGTGGTTTTGTAGTGCATACATTTACAATTTTAAGCCTGTTACACAAAACCTGTCATATCTAAATTCCAAGGGCTTGGCAAATCTATCTTCTAACATTGACCTTACAAACTGGGACATCACATTGCCGTTTTCAGTACAAAAGATGTCCCTTGCTTGTCCACCAATAGGCTCCTCTCTTAAAATCTTTAGATAGTCTGTTAGAATAGTAATCTCTGCCTTCTTCCTGGAGGTTAGTCGACTGTCATCTCCAGTCATTTCACTTGGCTGGTTGGGCTTTTTTCATGATGTTACAATTAAGAACTTAATGCTGAATCCTTAATTCACTTGTTGAATAATAACAAAAAGTTTTGTTCTTGTATTAAACCTGCTTTGAGCTTTATTTATTTTTCATGAGAGAGATGATGAAAGACAAGGAAGTTTCCAGTAAAATAAACCCTCCTTCCCATTTCCAGTCTTTCCTCCTTGTATTAAGACAAAGAATAGGCCACTCACACTTACACACATTGTAATTTGTTTTGAACCATTACAAGAGTGAAGGAGGACAAGCAAGGGCTAGACTCTCAATTTGTGAGAAGTTGTTACCCATCTCTTACTCAATATCAGTTAGAAACTGGTCAGAACGCTCACATATAGACATCACACTTCAATCTCAGTACCCAGTTTAAATTCTTTTCACAGCCCAAGGTGATTTAAATGAATTTATTTTCTTTTTCAGAAAAAAAAGTCCAAGCCTCCAGTCATGGGATATCCATGAAAGTGACTTCTACTAGAGCAACTCTAAAAAAATTAAATTCACATGGGAAAATTACTATATTACATCACTCACACATGAGAGTTGGGATCCATGCATTTCATTCTCCAGTAGTTTGCTTACAGTTCTCTTGGCAAATAGAAAATACAAACTTTCAAACCTTTGCAGCAGAGAATTTAAGTCTCCCAATAGACTTAGAAATAGAAAGGCAATTCTTTATTAGTCCTGATCTTTTTATCCAATCTCCTCCCCCTCCTCAGTTCCAGTGAAAAACCAAGTTCAGTATTTGACCCCAATTTTCAAGTTGTCTTAGGCCAAGAATTTTGAAGAAAGTAGTTTCATTTCACATAAGTTAATCTTTGATGGAAACAGAAAAAACTCAATGTATAAAAAGCAGAAGGAAAACCTCTCTTCATCAATTTAAGAAACAAGGGCCTTCTTCAGCTTTAAAACAGAATTGTTGACAATTTTGACAATTTAAATACCTACAAAATTGCAACTTGCAAGGTTCTGGTTTTCTTCTTGCTATCACCCATCTTCCTCATTTTGTTCTCCAGATGCAACTTGGACATCCTAATCCAGCTCCCATTTCAGTAACAACTTAAACTCACACTTAATTTGGGGCATGGGTTTTCAAACACATTTGTCTAAATGGAGCGATTAAATTCTTTGAACTCTGTCTTAGCTGCACTGAAGCAGAAGTAGAGGTAAAGCTTCCTAACAAGCTTTTTACACAAATAGTCAGCTTAACAGTTTCAGTCTTCAGAAGAATGGATGGAGAAAAAGCAACAGAGTCGTGAAGGAAAAAGCAAAAACCTTTATTTTATCCTCTTATATTAGACTTTTGGCAAAGTCAAGATGCAGGAAGGGGATAAAACACACCTCATGAAAAGTGTATAAACTGTACTGGAACATAACAGGAAAGATATTTGCCTCCATCAATATTACTATTTTATACATATAAATCATGCTACTTTTTTAGGACACTACGACGTCCAAGTAATTGCATACACCAACAATCTACACATGCTTCAAAAGCTAAAGGAAGTTTAACTACCAATGTCCATGGTTAGATGCAATTTTGCTTGGAAAATATAATAAACTATGAAATTCATGTTTAAAGGAGTGCTTTTATCCAAAATTCTCTCTTTTCTTTCTCACAGTAAAAAGCATTGTAGAGAAGAAAAGCAAGAGAATAACAAGTCATCTTGAATTTATCACAATTGTGGAGAATGGAATATATCCCTACATCGTATACCTCAAAACATGGACCAGTTAGGTAAACATCTGTCTTTGAAGAGGTTGAAGAATTTAAAACAGAGTAGTAATGATCCACAACAGTTGTGCAGTGTATTACAAATATTTCTTTTAAATAGTTCAAGATTTCGTTAGAGAGCATCCACAAAAACAGTATGTTCTTTTGTTTAAAGACTTTCTTCCAAATTGTTTCAAAAAGTTAACGTAATTTAATGGTGTACCATTGTGAACTGAAATCAGCATGACAAACACTGATAAATTTGCAACGGTAGGAAAAAATACAAAAAATACTTTTTTGCTTTCTTCAAAACCCAAAATGAATTGAAAATTTTAAAATCTTATTTACAGGTTTTCAAACAGGCTTACTGCTATTACAAATGCTGCATATTGTTGCCTCATGGATTCAGTTTCATTTCCTATTACCTAACTACAAAATACACTATTTAGAATCAGTTCTTTATTTTGCATAAATATGAATAACATCCTTGATTTGGGGGAAAGTACTCTAAGTTACAACAGAAGATTTGGGGTTCACTGCCAGCTAGTTAGAAAAGTTAAAAGCTAAATAGATTAAAAGGAGACAAATATCTGAAAGCACTGCAACTGGAATATAATTTACCCCTGCTAGAGATAATAATCTGTATGTCTGCTTTAAATTTCTTAATAAAAGTAAGTTTTAAATAGCCTGCTTTAATATCTTTCTCTCAATATATTGGCATACAGTGCTGTATTTTTATCATAGCTGTTATAACAATCTTCTATTTACCTTCAAGCCCCAGCTCTCAGAGTCAGGTGATTGTATAATGATCTGAACATTTTAGCTCCAGTAGTTCTAGAGGGGAAAAAAAATCTAGAAGTCTGGTTCAGTTACACCCTAATGACCCAACTTAAAAATATGTTATCATACACACTGCATTACTCTTCTATCATTTTGAAGATCCCTCTCTTTAGTTAGAAGCTCTTGGACAATGGCAAACAGGCAAGTGCCCTGCAGCCTAATTCCCAAATGGATCTTACTAAGCCCAAGAAATTACTGCCAACACACGAATGAAACTTCTATATAGGAGGGAAATACTTATCACTAGATAGACAGCATAGAAATAAATCCTATCATTTTTGATGATGTTTATACAAATGTGCAGAAAAAAAATAAGAAAATAAAGGTCTTTATGACTTGTAACAAGTCAAATAGTAGTCTTCTGACAGAAGTAATCCTCCTGAGAAATTCCTGTATCAGAATGGTTTGGAAATTAAGCAGATTCATATTGCCTACTTTCTTGAACTCTTGAAAGAACTACTTTAGGTACCAGCTTCCCACCCACAGAGCAGATGTTTCTTCCCTTTGTTAGGGATTTGAAATCCAGTAAGACTAATTTTTGACTCAAATGTGGTCATTGCATATTTTAAAAGTGATTTAATTGAACAATAACTGCATTAGGCAAAAAGAAAGTGATAGTTAAACAGGCTTCAGTCTCTAAATATTAAATAAAGTTGGTTTGGGCTCCAGTCTTCAGTGTGCATTAGAGAGGTATCTATGTATTGTCAGAAAATCACCACAGAAAATTAGTCATAAACCTCATTTACACAAGGGCTATCAAAAACATGCCTTGATAGAAATTACAGGGGAAATTCCAGGGTGTTCCATGCAAATCACTTGAGAAGTCAGCAAGAACATTATATCCAAATATAAATTACATGAATTCTTGGCTCTAATGCTCATGTTGTGAGAATGGCATTAATTGATGGCCACATAGTACTTTCTGGATCTCAAAGACCTGAACTGTCACAGCAAAAGAAGCACACTAAATTAAAAAAATCTAACTTGCAAAAGGCTGCTCACTGAAAGTAGTAATTCCTCCATTATAATACAGCTATATATATCTATTATCACAGAGGGTCTTAACAGCTGTGGTGAAAGTTAAAATTATGCAACAAAAGGGAAAGCTTTGCAGAGCATAGCTAAGTTGATTATTGTAATTCATATCTGGAAGTGAAAACAAACATCCTCAAAAACCCTCCATCTGGCATAAGAGGTGGCAGCCTGTTCAGCAATACAGATAACACTGAACATATCATCTTTATGGTCTCACTGAATACTTAATCCCATCAAAGTCAGAGTGGTGACATTCAAAGACCTCAGGGAATCTGGCCAAAAGAATCACTGTTTGATCCAGAGTATGCCCATTAGCTACATATTACTGAAATAAAAATTATTGATCATAAAGGAAAAGGCAAAAGATTCACCAGAAAAAGACCTGAACACAATTCACACTAAGGAGGCAAATCAATGAGCAACAATTCATGCTACTTCCCACATACATGGGAGTCAGATTTCTCTCTGCAAGGTTTTAATTTCCTCTCCTATAAATACCTCAAAGCAATCACACATTAATATTTGCATGCACAACTGTGAATTAGAAGCAACAACTGGACACGCTCATAGGCAGAAGTTAAGTAACATTATGAAAAGTCCATCAGTTTCTCACCAGTATCAATCCAACTAAAACAAAATTTCACAATTACTACCACACTCCATGGGAAGTATTAAATGAGCTCTAATACAGATAGTTTTAGTGTCATCATCTGTCAGGCTGATAACCATATCTATAGTCTTAATTTTTGCCATTATGACCTAATGCCTGCACCTGTTTAAAATGGATAAGGCATATAATCCACATGATTTCACAGACAAACTAGAAGTTTAAATGTAATACAGATCTGAACTGAAAATCAGTATTTTTTTATAGAAATGAAAAGAACATGAAAGAGCAAATGCCACATCTGAGATGGAAAGAAACCTACGTGTGCCTGTCTGTAATTTGCTAAGTAGGGAATGGGGAATCTGCATCCCAGAACACTAAAATACCTGACATAAGAAATTGCAAATCCAGGAGAATAAATTTTTAATACAATAAATTCTTCCTATAGGGATTCCCTCTAGAATTCCCTCTACAGAAAGACATGACACTTCATGTATCACTGGGGAACAATAAGTATAACATCTGCATTTAATAGAGGGAAACATGTGAGTGAGGTCACTGCAAATTAAACTTCAGGCCTAAAATACTATTAGCTCATTCCCAGTAGTATAAAAATCTTTAAAACCAATATAAAATACAATAAAGACATAGACAAAAGGGGAATTTGATACATTATCATTTATAAAAGGCAGGTAGTGTCAGAATAGCTAATTTCTCTCCAAGGGTAGCTAATTTTCTGAGAAATAAAATGGAGCAGATCAGGTTTTAACAAAGCATTTGGTAGCATGCCATGGAGAGGAAGTTGTTTAAATGGAGATTGATACTGGTTTTGATATTGATACTGATTGATATTACATGGGGTAAGATAGCTATAGCAGATACTCTGAAAGCCTTACTCCAAGCCACAGAAAGTCTAATAGAGTGCCTACAGACTTAATCGTGACAGCAATATTATTTTATAATAACTTTGGCATGAAAATATGCTCAAGAGGATGCAATCTGCTTAAAAGGCCAAGCCCTGATTCTCACCAATACCGATGTAATTGAGGTACCATTCAGAAAAAAATAATGTTCAGAGACAGTACGAAACACAGTAACTTGAAAGGAAAGTGATGAACTTCAGAAACCAAAAGCAGAAATTTATCATTTGGAACTGACAGAGGAGAAGGATGGGGGTGTAATCCCAGGATCGATTCAGAGATGCCAGTGTGCTACTGTGGACCAAGCAGCCTGAAAGAGGCAAATGTTATTTAACTGTGAGCCAAATGAGACACATTGGACATACATATTTCTCTTCTGCAATGTTGTGTGTAATTCTGGTTAAATGCATACGAGAAGGAAACAGTCAAACAGGAGAACGATGCTATGAAAAGCAGAGAAAATGGCAATCTAATGATCCAAAAAGACACTGAGGAGAGTTAAGCTTATTTAGCTCTGCAGAAAAGAAACTGAGAAGGAATATGATTAGACCCTGAATATATACTTTTAGGCAACAACTGGGAGGAAGTGGAATAGTCTTCCGGTTAAAGAAGAGGACACGGAAAGAAGAGGACATGGGAAGCAGAGTCCAAGATGATTTTGCTTAGTCCTTAGCTGGCAAATAACACCCCTGATCTATCATGCTGAACATTAACCTTATTTTGGAAATCACCATAACAGAGTGGAGGCCTATTTCAGACCATTGAGTTTGTGCTGGTTTTGGCTGGGGTAGAGTTAATTTTCTTCACAGTGGCTAGTGTGTTTTGGATTTGTGCTGAACACAGTGTTGATAATATAGAGACGTATTTGTTATTGCTGAGCAGAGCTTTCACAGAGCCAAGGTCTTTTCTGCTTTTTGTACTGCCACACTGGCAAGGAGGCTGGGGTTGCATAGGAGGCTGGGAGAAGGCACAGCCAGGACAAGTGACCCAAACTGACCAAGGGGATATTCCATACCATATGACATCTCAGTATATAAAGTGGAGGGGAAGAAGGAGGAAGAAGGGGACATTTGGAGTGATGACTTCTGTCTTCCCAATTAGCTCTTTTGCATGACAGGGCCCTTCTCTCCTGGGGATAGCTGAACACCTACCAGCCCATGGGAAGCAGTGGATCAATTCCTTGTTTTGCTTTGCTTGTGTGCATAGCTTTTGTTTTCACTACTGAACTGTCTTTATCTCAACCCACGACTTTTCCAGCTTTTACCCTAGTCCTGCTGGTGGAGGAGTGAGCGAGTGGCTGTGTGGTGCTTGGCTGCTGGCTGTGGTTAAGCCATGATGGAGTTGAACTCTACACAAACCCTTGGGTACGTCTTCAGCTGGTTTTGACTATTTTGACTATTATAACCACCTTCAGAACTGACCCTTATGCTGCTGTGGTTCAGCCCCACGTTTGTGCAGAAACTGCCGAACGCAGGAAGGAGCCTCATCAGTGACTGCTGAACAAATGACTGTTGTGAGGCTAGAAATAATACACCTAAATAATTTAAATTAATCTCAGAAAAACAGAATATTCAAAGATTACATGAGTAGCACTTCTCCAACTCCTGCAGAAGCTCTGCTTCCTCAACACCCTGAGCTGCAGATAACAGAAAGCAAAAGAGTTTTAAAATGTTTTACAGAGCCGAGATGAACTTGGAGTTAGGGACTGCTCGAGGATTGCAATTTGCCATCCAGTACAGTTCTTGGAGGGTGTTCAGCTAGAAATATGAATAAAATAAACAGTGCAATCTGAGAATTAAGAATGAAATAAACTGGCAAAGCTTATTAGTGATATGCTGATAAGTTGTTAAAATCTGGCTAAACTTTAAAGACGTGATGAAGGTGGCTCAGGGGGAGTGTGTACCATTATGCAAAATTAAGTACAAAATTTCAAAGCCAGTAAGTCTGAGTGACAAGTCAGTTAAGTTAATTGCAAGTAAAAATGGAGCTCTAAAAATTACAGGGAGCATAAAACTACAGCATTGTTACTTCTAAAAAGAAAAATCAAAGGAATGTAATGATGGTACTTGGAGCACATGAAGGAATAATGAAGCACAAATAGCTAGGAATATTAAGACTAACAATAAGGGTTTTTAAAAATATATTGAAGGCTTGAAAAATGCTAGAGAACATTTAGTTCCATAAATAAGGTGACAGAGTAAGAAAATATTTGCTATTGGAAAAAAGAATTAACAGAATAATTCATTCCTTTTTTGTATTTACATTTCACGAGCAGAATATTATTAAATGTGAGACCGTAGAGAGCATACTGTAGCCATGAGAAAGTCAGAGGAAGGAAGAACCTAATACTCTTATTTAATGCTAATAAGCATCTGAAATCTCACTTGAATGAAAATGTTGAATCTTGGCCTTGGTTGTTTGGGGGTTTTTGGCTTTTCTTTCATTTGCTTCCTTATGTTTGACAATAAGAAATGCTTAGGTGGAAGGAATACAGTGCATCTCCCAGGGAGCTACCTGAAAGACAGCAGAATGAAAACCATTCTCATCATAGGGCTGAGCTGTACGGGAGAGACACTACATAGTCTGGGGGAAAAACTCATTCAAAAAATTGGCAAATGCACAAGTATTGAACAAGGACAGAACTTTATTATATCTTGCTAATGAGCAAGAACACAAGAAGGTAGAGTATGGTGAGTAACTCTTAGCTGAGGAGAATCAAATGGAAGTAATGCATTTTAAGAGGTAGTAAATGGTTATAGGAGTTGCAACAAGCTTTAGCCCATTCTTTTGTACTTGCTAATTTAGCTTTTGGAGAGGCAGATGGATTAAGTTTCCCTTGACAATTATCTTTTGTCTCTTTTTCTCGAGGATGGATGCAGCAATTGGTTTTGGTTGAGATTTTTTCTAGCATAAATAGCTAATGAAATAAACTAACACACTGAGAAAACATAGAGTGAAAAAACCCCAAACAAAACAAAACAAAAACAAATTCTAAAAAAGCAAGGTTGTTCACACTGTTCCTCAGGTGGATGGCCCATGGGTTGTTTCTTTCCCTATCCAACACTGGGGCTTGTGGTATCAAAAGATGGCTGCTGTCCGAGCCATTAGCAGCCAAAACAAACATAAAGATAGCAAAAAAACAGAGGAAATGGAGACACTGAGCCATAAACATTAATGCTTTAAGACAGAAATTCAAGTTGATCAAGTTTAGTAGTCAAGGTGTGAGTCATTCTCCACATGACAAAGTATAGAGAAAGTGCAGGATAGTTTTGGAATCTACATGGATATAGTCTTTACTGCTTTCAGACTGATCACTTTATCCTGGTAGTGTATCTGGGAGCATGTCATCAAACCCCATGACAAAATTAGTCTAATGACCAAAACACTTGGTCATCTTCTTGTTAGCTCAGCTAGCATGTTAATGCACTGCAGAACAAACACAATGTACTACACTGGTTGCCTCCTCCTCCAGCTTTTACTTCAGCTATCTGCCCTAATGCAGAATGGATAAACAGTTTTCTTGCCAAATAGTGGTGGATTAGCCACAGCAGTGGTGACGACAGCACAGTGTGTGGAAGGATAAGAGTTACAATAGATATTCCCAAAGTAGTAACATGAACTGGGATAAGGCAGGAATGAAATATCATCCAGATGAACATTTACACACTATGGAAATGATGACTAGTATTTGGATTGAGCAGAAGGGCGAATTCAACGTCACAGCAACTACCAACAAAGTTCATCTGACAAAGATCATATACGCTGCAATTTAATCCCATATTCCAGTTCTCCAGTTTGAATGCAGGCTATGTTACTGAAATTTATTCTATACAGTAAACCAAAATATTAATACTCTAATAGCCATACTACAATGCCTATGATTGGAAATACTTTGCTTTCAATATTCTTTCAACCTGGGCCCGATCCTGGGAACTAATAAACATCTGTATTTCCTATCTACCTGAAAACCCTGCCAATTCTCACAGCTTCTCAGGACAGCAAAATGAATTGAGTGTATAGTTGAGAATAAAAAAAACTTTTAAGATTTTAGGTGCCTGGAAGAGCTGAAATGAAATCCATAATTTGCTATACATAAAAAAGAAAAGCATTGTGACATTATATCCATGCTCTTTATGATTTCAAAATCTAATAGAATATTTTATGACCAATTCTGCTGCTTCTGTATATACACATTAATGAAGTAGAATTATTTACCACTTCGTGAGCTGGATCATGTTCATTCCATTTTAAATACAGTAAGAATGACTGAAGCACAAACGCTCCTAAGATCTTAGGATCTTAAACCTTCAAGCCAGTTTCCAGTCCCACCACAAATTTTCTATACATCCAGATGGTGAGTCCAATTTCCTACCAGAAGCCACAGAAAACAGGCACATTGTATGGCAGTGATAAAAAGGCCCTGAGAACTTTGTTCAAGGTGCCAGAGACACCTTCTGGCAGACATGAGACCAGAAGTCTACAAGCATAAATCTTGTGCCTTATCAGAAATAGCTTTTTTCCCCCTGAAATGTCCATTGATTCGTATAATCCCCATTATTTAAAAATTCTCTAGTGACTCACAACATATTACACTATTCCTGAATTAATTGGCACATGGAACACTCTGGTTCACAAAAGTTCTTGTGAGTCTTGGAAGCTTTGTTAGGAACAATTTCTTAAAATGCTTTTGGGGCCCATTATTTACCTCAGCTTTTCTCTATCAGTTTCTACCTGTCCATTACTGGAAGTCCTTCAGCTCTTTTCAGCAAGCCACTTATCCTCTCAGTCATTTTGGTGCTTGTCCCTCCTCTCTCAGTCTCCAGCAAGTTTGAAGCTCTCTCTGGTTCACTGCCTGGGTTATATTTCATTATGGCTGCCACATTAGCTGCAACAACCATCATTAAAAAGGCTGCTGCATTATCTCGAGTAAGGAAGCTGGATTTCAACAGCTCTGTGTGGAAAATGTACTGGGGAGGGTTTCTGCCCCCTCTTGCCATGCTGCTATTGCTTCACTTTTCCCATTGTTTTTCTTGCTTTGTAGTTCTGGTTCTGGATTTATCTCAGGTTCCCTCTGTTTTGCTCTCATTAGGAAGGCATTTGGGCAGCATTCTTTTCCCCTCATGATGGAGAATTTGTTCCAGGTCACTGCTGTGCTGTAGACAAAGTCCTTTAACATGTAACCTGTAATGAAATGAATAACTGCCTTATAAGATACTAAACCTTTCATGCGGGATTCCCCACCCCTACCCCAATGGCTCCCCACTTACTGTGATAGATTTAGAGTAACAGGGGAAAGAGAGAACTGCAAATGAAAAATTGGAACTGTTCCCCATCTCCCAGCATATGTTTAGTAATGTATATTGGGCAAGACTCCACTCACCAAAAGTGTTTGGGCTTTGAAAGCTGCAGAATAGCTGTGCTATACACTCAGCTTTTGACATTTTGATGTTTTCTTGTAGACACCAGCCATGCAAATACGCATTAAGTTCTTAGATATTAATCCAGCTGTTACTACCAAAGAAAAATATTCTAGAAGCACTAGACCTACCAAAAGTTAAAATTATAACTCAGAGGTGTCCCATTTTAATTCACATTCTCTTTTAAAATAAACACCTGTTTCTAGCTCTCCCCATCCAAACCCATGCTGCCGTCCTCTTCTAAGCCCAAATCAAATTGCTGCAACTTTTTTAAAAAGTTAATTTTCACTGACATAGTACTTCATTTGGATTAAGAAGGGTGCAGTTTGAAAAGTAAAATCTTTCACATCTAGAATGCATCCTTCACAAGCATTTTTGGTTACACTATTCATAGACCTTCTAGATCAGACAACCTAGAGAAAATCACCACAAAACAGCATGAGAAACTGCAAACACCATCCGCTGTGCTGTTGCAAATAATGTGAGTGGACACGAACAAGTAATATGAGGGACATCTCTTGGCTGGAGATTGTTTGGAAGAGAAAAGGGAAAGGAGCATTCTAAAAAGAGAAGCTGCTGAACAAACACAAGCAACTGATTTAGGAAAGGCAGTTTTTTATCAGGCTCTGTACGCTGTACACATGAAAGGAAAATATACCCTAGAGGGTAATTCAGATCAAGAGGCAAATCTGGATGAGCGAAGCCTCAGGATGGTGCCTAAGCTGAGATGCAAGAAGTCCAGAATTTTGTCCCTTTTGTAGTTTAACTTCAACCAACACAATCCGTCCTCATTCAGGAAACCCTACCTGAGTTGTTAGGAACTTGCGCAAGGGATCTGAGTCATGAATATGTAACCTATTGACCAATATAGCTGAATGTTTCTCCTCAGCACTTCCGTTGCCATAGATTAAACTTTTGCTCTAACTTGTCTCTTCTTGGAGAACACATATAACATGAAGACTCCAAGATTCTATGCCAGCAGCAAAGCAAATCTCCTTTGCAAATCTGCTTACCTCCATCAACTGACTACTGAAAAGAGCCCAATCAAGAAACAGGTATTTATCAGTTAGCTGTGCTCAATTTTGCTTTTTAATAATCACTACCTTTCAGAGATCTAAACTTTGATAGTTCCATGGGCCCCCCAAAAGAAAGCAGGATCAAGCATGTTGCAGCTGTTCCTCTGCAGCATTTCTCTCCCTCTAAAAGTGTTCTGAAGTTAATTTTGATGAGGTTTGAAAGGAGTAGGCTTGTGCTCTACGCTGAAAATGTTTTCAATTTGACAGCTCTGTCGTTGTGGGGGAGGGAGAAAGATCAGTGATATCTTAAAGTTATGCAATAAAAAGTTAGTTGTCTTCTTTGAATGCAGATTTCTATTGAAGTTTTAAATAACCCTCTTCACTAAGGAAAGGACTGGAAAGGTGGTTAACATAAGTAAGCTGAAGCAACCTGCTGTTGTTCCTGTGAATAAAGCTGACCTTCTGGAGTGGTGGCAGAGGCTGCTGACCTTGTTTTCCTCCTTTGCACCAGCAACCGCATATCCTTACAGGAGTATCGTATTACCAGGCAAACAGCCAGCTTTCACGTATGGCAGTACAGAGTAGTACACAGCTCCAGCATTCACTAAAAGGAAACTTGCTTGCTTTCATAAAGACTTAGAGGACTCAAGCTTATGCTGAGCTTTGCACTGACTAAAACTTTCCCAAAGGATGAACGACAGATTACTGGGATCTACAAGGAAAAAAGCATGAGGCGTTTTGCAACACATTCCAGAAATCAGAAACCATAAAATATCTGATGCT
This sequence comes from Platyrinchus mystaceus, assembly GCA_035041135.1. Lineage (NCBI taxonomy): Eukaryota > Metazoa > Chordata > Aves > Passeriformes > Tyrannidae > Platyrinchus > Platyrinchus mystaceus. The sequence goes on along the minus strand of JAWWLV010000121.1, from coordinate 30,395,572 downwards.
GTAACTGTAGAAGCCTTGCTGTGGGAAGACATGCTTTTACCCTCTTTCATGTAATCTTACCCTTCTATTTCAGAGTTGCCAGGAGAAGGGACAGTATGGTTCTAACATTTTAAAGAAAACCAGCCAATGAGAAGCCTAAAAAGACAACAAGTTTAAATTAGTGCACTTTAACCTTCTCACATCATCCAGTAAATTATCTTCCATTTACAATAAGGCAACTCCTTCAAGCATTTTTCCTTCCCCTTCCCAAAGGTTCAGAGTATAGAGCTAGTACTACAGAAAGCAATGGGACTCTCACTACATGGATTTGTGTCAACCCCATCAACACAATATCAACACTTGAATCCTACACGTGAATGAGCTTTACACAGACTGTGCTTCAGTGAAGCAGGTATGTCTGTCACCTTTTACAAATGGGGCTTCAAGTTACTCAAGATTATGTGATTTGCCAAAATCACAGGTAAACTTTGGGGCTGAGGTACTGCATCTGACCTCCAAGTCCAAGACTTCTCTCTTTTTGCTAACAATATATATCTAAGACCTCACCTTCCTCTCTATTGTTCTAGTCCTCCACAGTCCATTAAGATGAACTGCCTCCTTCTCCTCACTGCTAGAAAAAAGTCCAAAAAGAGTAGTAATGACAACTTCGCCTATTCCAGATCCAGGGAGGACTCTGTCCACTTTTCCTGTCAGATTTGCTTACATCTTTCCCCTTTCTAAGATCACAAAAAGAGAAGTCAAGGAACAACTGTAGAAGCCTCAGGTTCTGAAAGCAGCTTTAATTTTCCAGGCTCTCTTAGAAGCAGTAAAGAGATCATTGCAGGACCACTGAAGGCTAATAAGTGAGCTAGACTGACTGCCTGGAAGCAATGCTTCCCATAGGTAGGACTCCAGAGGAGCTGGCCGGAGCCTGTACCACGTAGCAAGCCCAGCCTAGAGGTTGAGGAGAACAATACTCACAGCCTCAGCTCAAATATTCTGCCTTGGTAACACAAAATAATACATGACTACATCCAAGCATTTCTCACTGTGGTGACCACCTTGGACCTCTTCCAAAGCGGTCAACACTATGAAAGTAATAGGGATTTTAACTGATGGACTTGTGGGAGGAAAACATTTTACCACCATCACATTTATTGCCAGACTGGTAGAAAAAGAATAGAGGCATTTGCAGGAGAATCAAATATTCCTTTTCATAACTCAGAGCAATATATTTTTAGACTTTAAAAGATTATACTATTTCTAGATGTCAATCTTTCAGATTTTTTCTATAATAGATATCTATTTCAAATGAAGTAATTTCATTTAATATATATATATTATGCAGTTACTTCTTTTTTTCTTACCTTCCTTTTCTTTTGGACTGTTATCCTGCAGGTAAATAATATACTTCATTAACCACATTATAATAAGAGTTGAAATGTACATATTTCTTTGTATTTATTTGTTAAAATACTGCTCTGTGCCCTACAGCTATAGCCTTTCTTCTTGCTTACTAATCAACACCTTTGATACTTTCTCTTTTGAGCACTATTATTATCCAAATCTCCAGATGCATCAGAGCTTCAATACTAGAAAGATCTGCAATTATTTAAAAGTTAAAAATTTATAGCACATCATTTTGTGAGTAAAATTCACAGCATTTTCTATGTAGAAATAATGATGCACAGAACTCTGAGCAACACAACATAATTTCCAAGTTGAGCCTTGTTGAGCAGGGGCTGGACGAGCTGACCTTCAGCTTTGAGATTACAATTTCAATAATTACAATTTCATCTGAATAAGCACATAACGACTCCAGATTTTTCCATTTTTCTTTGTATTTTTTTTTTCTTCTCGGAAAAATATTTGGGGAGGGAGAATGTTTCCTTTAGATTGTCCAGCCTAATGGCCCTGTAATCACCACCTGTGCTCTATGTCAGAAAATATTCAAACAATTCACCAGTTTCTAGAAAGAAAAGCATACAAGATACTTTTCATTCATTTATGCCTCTCCAAGGAGTCTTTGAAATACAGTGCAATAAAGGTGGAGTTGTTTATAGTATGCCTTGCTTGCCTTGTCTTCACGGGATTGCTCTGCCAGCAAGTAATTCAGTAAACACATATAAATATATATATATATACACACACACACATATATATGCACATTATATAAACCCAGTACCATGGATTCAGGTGCTTAGTTTTCCTTACTCTGTCATCCAGAGATATGAAATTTGAAATGCTGAGCCCAATTATCCCATTTTCCTGTAAAAAGATTTCAGAGTATCTAAATGGGTAGTAAAGGACAGAGGCCACTAATAAGGCTGCATGAAAAAAAAATGCACTCATTATTAACTGTAAACATAATAATCTAATGCTTTCAACAAATGCTAGCAATAATGATAAAATGTGCCCTCAGAAAGGATTAGTCCTTTCTTATAGTCTAGATATAGTTAAAATTGACAATACCTAAGATGTCAATATTAGTGGAGGAAGAGGATACCAAAACTATCTCGAAATAGACAAAGTTGGAATAATTAACTTGGACTGATAATGATTAGAAGCTGAAGGAGAGAAGATTTCTATTGCCTAGATCTACGAATCTAGATAGTTCAAAATCAAATTGTTTAAGACATCATATTTCTGTTCAGAAAGTATTTGCAGATGAAACATCAAATTTTAAATTAGATAGTCAAGTACATTTTCTTTTACTGTACCAATCTGTTCCCAACACAAAAACATAACTGAAAGATTTGGTTTATAAACCAAAAGCTGCCTTTCTAAAACTCCATGCCTTCAACTGCAAAGTGAGAGATAAATGATCTTTACTAACATCTGTCAGTCCAATCTACTTAATCTCATTTAGCCAAGCACCTTTTGCAGCTTTTATTGTTCAATGGTCCAGAAAGTGACTGTAAAAATATTGTGTAAAATTACAACTTCTCCTTGCATATGTTCAGACTCAAAATTAATCTGCTTCACTGTCAGAAAGCAACCTTATCTTCCAACCTTATCCATTCTGTGATTCTACTCATAGAAGACATAAAAAAGCTTTTTTATCCTGCTATGTGCATTGAGAATAGCACCAACTAATTACACAATTATCTAACATAGAAAAAGAACAGAATTACTTTCCTTGATTCTGCTGAAGGAGGGCAGGAAATCAACAATAATTTTGTGTATGCACACATAACTATTAACTTTCACAAAAGCAGAGAGGTAACAGCAACCCATACCCATATCTTTAATGTTGAAAATCTCAAATAATGAGAAGGTATAGCTGGGAGCTCTTTTGAAAGAGGAATATGTCTGCAAACATCAGATGTAACCTGCAAATAATTTTTGGAGACAGAAATCCAAATAGGCAAAATCCTGTATTCTATGAATACAGTTCATAGAGTAACCTCTGAAAAATATATTTTCAGACTTTAATAATACTCTAAAAGCATCAGCAAACTCTTGTTCATGACTTACAAAATTAAATAAAAGAAAGTGCATTTTAAAATCCTGAATTTGCATTTCTTTATGCCAAACTATGCTATTCAATTAATTTTAGGATACAATTAAATTGATTGTGTACTGATTTAATAATAAACTTTGGGATATTCAGTTTTACCTCCTACATAGAGAAGATTGTGTTGTATAGGCAGTTTTATGTCAGAAACATATTTAGAGTTGGTTCCATAAATATAACAAAGGATGGAAAAAAAAATATTTACCTCACCAGGACTAAAAGTTTCTTCATGTGGGAAAAACAGCCTGCTACCTACAACCCTGTACTAATGGCAACCATTACAAAATAAAAACTGAGTAAAATGTAGTCAGTGCCACATAAGCTCTGATGAGATAATATCACATCTCCAAATATTATTTTTTTAAAGATATTTGCAAAATGAGGTAGAATTTTGCATTCTCCAGTTTAGCACCTTTGTTATAAGCAAAAAAAATACCCCAAAACTTGTATTAAGCTGGTGTAACTGAGCTATTTGATGTCCATGAAATAAGATGAAATAAGGAGTACTATTGCACATTAGTTCACCCATTTTCTTCTGAGAAGTCTTTATGATGAGATTACATAAAATGTATACTTTAGAAAGTCAGAGAAGTGCTTTAATCAGTCTCTTTATATCTCTGACAAACTTGAATACACCTTTCTTCATCAATGCAGCCCCTTCAAATCAGCCCTTCCAAGAAGATTTCTACTGCCCACACCCTCCAAGTAGGCCTCTACTTAAAATAGAAAAAAAAAAAAAATTATTGTTTCTGAGGTAAAAAGGATAATAGAGAAGCAGAAATAAAGACAAGAAGAAAAACGTGATTTAGGTTTTATACATCATGGCACAGCTCACTAATATTCTCAATCCCTCAAAGCAAAAGCCCCACTTGCAGTTTCTTCTGTCGATCACTATATGCTGCAACTGCACCTACATCTGTTCCAGACTCAAAATCAAGACGGTTTGGATGTTTTTCAAGTGACCCCAACCAGCTAGTTTTTTTCATTTCCTGTCTGCCCTCTCCTCTCCTGCAATGTGCTGCCACATATATTCACATTTTCCCATTTCTCAGATGAAATGTTCATATTTCAGAGCAATCTACTGTTCAAGGAAGTTTACTGACAAATTGCTCAAATAATTTCTAACTTTCTACATGATTGAAACAAGATATTTACGAAAGCCTTCTTCTAATTCTTCTGAAACAACAAAGAAGAATTTAATGGAGTTATTATGTCAGACTGAGACAAATTTTGTACTTGGTTATTTTGCAGAGAGGTGACTCTTCATAAATAATTTGAGAAACTAGCTTTCCTGTAGAGAAAGCCAATGATTCCCTCTCAGCAGTATGTAACCAGACCACTGCTACAAAACATTCAGTAAGCATTCATAAGCTCTCCACTTCAGAGGCATTAGATGCTCAGTACCTGGGAATGCTTATCTATGCAGGTTCAGATCTGTTTGGGACACTGAAGACTACACCATAAATAGAATTTCGAAAGACTTTCATGATTGTTTAAAAATGCGATATTTACAAAAAGACAGCTCTGGAGACTACAAACTTTTGGTAGAGGCTGGGTAACAGCTGGACAGATAAACTTTTGCAAAATTTACCCTTACTGGTTCACAGTGCATGTGGATGAAGCAGCTTACAAATGCATTGCCCTAATACATTTGGAAAAAGAGCTAAGCCTTGAAAAACATTACAGAACTCTACTCCTATAATCAAATATTACATTCTGATGTTATATCTGATGTTTCTATTATTATATTCTCAGATTGTAAAAGTTCTCAGATTTTAATAACTTTCAATTTTTAAATTCTTCTCTCAGAGCTGAATTTCACCACACATTGCATCATAACTTGGTACGAATTTGACTTTGAGCTTTCATTTGAGTTTCAGTCAGAGGTAACAGTTCTTTAACAATAAAAAAATATTTTATTATCAATGTTCAAGCAGTCATGGTATAAAATCCAGAAGACTAATGTTTTTATTAATATTACTGCATCAAATTTCTTCTGCTGAGAAATGAGAGTGGAGGGGGCAGTACAAGTACTAATAGAGCACTTGTTTCCTACCATTAGGCATATTCCCATATTTCCAATCAGGCCTATTGATTCTGCCATCTGATTTTCATAGTTAGAAGAGAAAGATATTCCTAAAGAATTCCACATCACCTAAATTTTCTTTGCCTAACCACCCCTACTAACCAGAATTTTCAGGCACTTGCTTCTTGTTCTTGCTTTCTTTCCAGAAAAATAAAGCAAGCATCTGAGAGAGAGAAAACATGCAAACCATGAATGGAGAAACAGAGAAAAGAGTTTTAGCTTAGAAATAAAGAATACCAACAAAACCCTACAAGCATTAACTCGTTTCAGTGCATTCCCTGATGCTTCTACCAAGCTTCTGGCACCACTGTGTATGTCCCAATAAAATCTACAATAGATTTGGCAGCATTTTGTTCTCTTGGTGCAGAAGCTTTTCCTACCAGGAAATTAAAGACTGAAACATTTTACAGTTACCTTGTTTGCATTTTGTGAAAATAAAATGCTTCATTTCAATAACCACAGACTTTTGAATTTATTACTGATTCCTTTTAGGTTTTAATATTCTGAAGTATTTCATGCAGCATTTTGTCAAAACAAACTCCTGAGGAGAAAAACAAGCCAAAGAAAAAAGGAAATGTTTTCATCAGAATTTTCAAAAGCACCTTATTTTCCATAGAAAATAGGTATTTAGAATAAGCAAATTATCCTGGGAAGACCAACTGTGTTTACAGAACTTAAAATTCAATCTTAGTAGTAAGTTTTCAGAGCAAAGACAGTTTCACAGTACAAAATATTGCTAATACACATGAAGGACTATTTGATGACTGCAGGCCAGCTCAGAATGTCTTTCTGAAGAATTGCCGCAGAAGAAATGCAAGTTACAGACCTGGGGCAGGAGTCAGGAAATTCTGTATCTGCCTTATGCAAAAAGTTGGATTGTTTAGTGTTAACAATAAGGGATGACAGAACAAATACTTCCCTGTATTTACAGATGAGTCACACATTAGGAGAAGAAATACATAAAAACTGGTGAAGACTCTAGCAGTACTTTTAAACTGCGGTGCATGGATCTACAGGCCAGTTTGAAGAGGCCCACAAACACAAATCATGGAAAGGTTGGTTCAAACGATAAAGGAGTCTGAAGTTCTACTTGAATATCCATAGACATCCAAAATAAAAGCCACCGATTTCAACTGTAGTAATCAGATACCACATTTCTCCATGAGACTACATAACGCTCATGTTTTTATAGCTCAGAGATCTGACATCCAGTATCAGGTTCAACAAGTCTGTTCCCATGTTTTACCAATGCTGCAGCCACTCATTTAGCTCAGAACAGCTGTGTTGCTGTGCTGTTCCCCTAGAGTTTTTCCAGGGGTGACTGCCACATTTTCATTAGAATATATTTTTTTTTTATTTTTTTTCCACCCAGAAGAAAAAGCTGCCTTTGAACAAGACAGCTATACAGGCAATGCCTTAATATGGGAACAAGTTGTCCTAAGGGGTTGTGCAGTCAATGGACAGAGCCTGGAATAACCTGCTCTCACTTGAGAGCTGACCCTTCCTTGAGCAGGAAGTTGAACTAGGGACCTACTGAAGTCCCTTCCCACCTGAACTATCTCATTATGCTACAAAAAGGCATCAAAGAAATGTGACCAGCTTTTATTTCATTGCTTTCACTCTATTCAGCTACCCCTAGGATGTTTTGCTATTTACTTTTTTTTTTTACTTATGGTGTGTTCTGAGGCTTTAGAAGACATTCACATCATATTTGCATGTGTTTATATATAAACATAAGGGTTTCCAAAAAGTCACTCATTTGTTTGTTTGTTGGTTTTTTTTCATTTTTTTAAAGAATGAGAGAGAAAGCCTCATGGAAATTCTTGATTCCAGGAAGTCTTCAGAAAAGTCAAGTTATCAAAAACCTTGAAGAACAAATCTCTGTAGCTGGTAAAATATTCCTGCAGAAAAATCTAGAGGCAGGCTGTGTCTCATCCCTATGATTACATCCATGCTGCTTCTCAGAAGAACGGGTTAAAACCTCCACCAAAAAATTGCTGGGAAATTTGTTTGCAAATTGATTTGAAAAGTTCAATGGAAACAGAAACAGAATAGAAGGTTTTATGCATTTATTCTCCCTGCATTTTCCTACCCTTTCAATTTTCAGACTGAAAGAGTAAATTCTTAGTTATTAAAGAATTTGATACTACTAAGGAAAGAACACCTACAACTGAAATACAGCATCAGAACCAGGCAACTACATAAACACTCATCAGAAATCCTTGTACTTTAACCACCTCACCCTGCATTTGGGGACAAAAGATTCAAGAAGCTATTCTGTTTGTTTCCCACCTATTAGAGAATGAATACAGCCTTCTAATAATGTTGGTGATTTGGTAAATGTCCCTGTGAAGCACAAAAGCCCTCTGGCATAAGGCATGAGCTGCCATTTTGCAGCATTCTGGTAGTGATTTCAAAGCCTTCTCAGAAGCCTAGATTTCTTTGTGCTTCATATTTACATAAGCTTTATTTGCTTTGTCATTTTAGAGGCCATCTAAAGGTATTGTTTGATTTTGAGGCAGCTTGTGGGTCTGCATTTCTCCATATGATGATATACACATATATTTCCCACTATGCTTATTTTGACTAGTGGTCAAGCAGCTTCCTGAACTCAATGCCTGTTAACTGGTTTTGATGTGTAATATTCAGTCTCAATTTCTCATTTCTTGCATTTCTATCCAAATTTCTCTCTGATGTGGCACAAGCAGGTCTGGTTACTTTACATATCTGAACTTCTACAGCACAGCCTTACTGACCTGCTCTCTCTCTTGCTCTCCACTTATGTTTTAAACCCACTGCTGAAGCAGTCTATATTGCTAACACAGTATGTTCACCTTGCTCCTTTTGGATTGCTATGTAGTAATATTTCACTCCGCTGGTTGTTAAAACAGGTCGTGCGTTACAGCAGGACTATGTCTCATCTACTTCCTGTAGTATCCCATTTCTTGTTTTACTTGGTACAGGCATATATTTTTTCTATTTCTGCATTTCTGCAGGGGGGTTTTTTTGTTGGGTTTTTTTTTTTTTTTTTGTTGTGGTTTGGTGTTTTTTTTTTTTTTAATGTGACTGTTAGCAGTAATGGAAGTGTTGGATTGGCAGTTCAGAGAGAACTAAAGCAATGA
>JAWWLV010000121.1:30376716-30386768 GCA_035041135.1 Platyrinchus mystaceus | reverse complement strand
TTTTTTTTTTTTTTAATGTGACTGTTAGCAGTAATGGAAGTGTTGGATTGGCAGTTCAGAGAGAACTAAAGCAATGACTAAGTACCGTTTTGCTTCTACTGCTCCTTTCCAGCACACTGTGGTTGCCCTGAGCAGCTTCACTGAGGGGGTAGAGGAAGTGCTGCAGCTCCAGTTGCATCTCCCACCCCTCCCAGGGCTGAGACAGACCAAGAGGACTCAAGGAGCTACAATATTTCTCCTGCTGAGGAAGGGCTAATAAGAGCTGGATTAAGACAAGAAACACCTTGGCTACAAACTGCCAAAGCACCTTGGTGTGACAGCAGCATTCAGTGGCAGTCTGCTAGGCCAGATTTAGAAAATTAAGCCATTCCTCTCTTCTTCCTCTTATCACTTTGCACAAGGAAAAAAAACCCAAAGCTCTTCCCTTCCTCCCCTGCATCATTAAAAATGGTCTCTACTCCAGGAAGCAACTTCAACAAACTAGAGGGATTTGAGCAGTGGCAAAAACCTTGCTAAACACCTGTTCCCAACCCGAAGGAAACGTATTGGGTCCCTGTGGGTCTCCTCTTACAATTCTGGAAGTTGCTGACTGTCATTTTTACGTTACATGGTGTTACAATTCGAAGCTTTTTGTTTAACCAATTGTGACACCTTTACTGCCGCACCCCCACACAGGAGTAGCCCCAAAAAACCCCTTTCCAAACAACAGCATTTTCTTTTCTCCGCAGAGGCCAAACGTAATTGCGGATCCATAACAGGATGATGAAGAAGGTTTCGGCTTACGTCTAAGCCTGCACTCCAGATTCAATCACAGGTAGCTGGTGGCACTTGAAGCGCATCTCTGGAAACCTGCCCACTCTGGTGGCAACCAGAGACAGGGCAAGGACGTATACATGGGTCTGTCAATCGATGCTCGCTCTGCAAGCAGCCACAAGACAGGCAGCTTGGGGAGGGGAAGCGGCGAGAGGAGAAGAACCTCATACAAACAAAAGGTGCGTGCTGACGTTAATCTCTGCTAACGAAGCCTGCATAGAGCCTGTGCTCTGAGTCACCCAGCTCAGCAGCGAGCTGAGAGAAAGCTCATGAATCAAACCACCCTGCCGTAAGGAAGGAAAGCAGTGCGGACAGGGGGAGGGGAGGAAGCAAGAGAGGGCTTGCGTCAGACCCGCAGCCGCTGCCTCCGCGCAGCCCCTGCTTCTGCCGTCCAGGCACCCATCACCCTGTGGACTCTTTCACCTGTCCCCAAAGCCTTGTCCGGAGGCCTTGCCAAAAAACCCATGCCTGAGCAGCAGACGGGGTGCAGGAGGTCTGAGCCGCTGCAGGACGCTGAGCGCTGCAGGGTACCCTCCTGTGTACCCTGGCATGGCACACCACACGCGAGGGCAACTCTTACACCAGGGCAGCCTGCAGAGTGGGGAACAGAGAAAGCAAGCACCCAGAGATGTGCCTGGCACCACAAGAAAGGCTGTGACTATGGGGTCAAGTCTCCTTTGCTATCTTGTTCAATAAGGTGAACATGTGTAAAAAATCAGAACAGAAACAGCCAGCTATGTAGAGGAGGCCCTAAAGGTAATTTTTTTGCAGCTTCATCCATGTGCAAAACACCAAATGACATGAGTGCATACATCTTAACCCATTTACCATGGCAGCTGCACATGGGCACAGAGACTACCTCTCCAGTCAGTTGAAGACTCAGAGGGGACAGGTGGGCTACTGCCAAGGAACTGGCTTTGGGTCTCTTGTATAATCAAATGTAAATCTACATAAAAAACATTCAGAGAAGAGAAGAAAGCCATTAACCATCCTCTTCCATAATATATACACCAGTATATGTATATACATATATACAACCAATAAGCCATATGTATATGACTGTAATCATTGTGTTTTTTCACAGCTACAACTATAAATTGCTTTTCTGTTGGCTGAGTTCTCAACTGGCATGCCTCAGTGGCTGGCAGTCAGGGGTTTGATGTGGCAATTCCAGGTGCTGGAGCAGTTACACACATCTTCACACACGCAAAATCCTTGGTTATTGCAGGGTAGGCCAGGAATGAAAGCCAAGAGCCTGCAACAAATGTTGCAGTCTTTCCAGGCTGGCAAGAGCAAAGGCCTCCATCTCAGAACCCAACTACTCAGGTGGCTCCTTGAAGAAATAAAAACAGATTTAGCTGACGGGAGATGCATTGAAAGCCCACATGCCCTGCAGGACTGGCATATAGTGCAGAGCAAACCTGCTCTCAATACATATTCCTGTCAGGCTTTTGTTTTTCCTTTACTTCTCTCTTGGAGGGAAAAAAAAATAGAAAAGCAGACCATTTTGCTGAGTGGTACAGAGGAATTGGCTATACAAACTCCATAGTGAAACACAGCATGGCCATCAAAATGATATGCCTTCAGAGCAGGAGAAATTCCAGGAACTCTGGGCTACTGTTTCTGGACAAGGACCTCAAAACCCTAACTTCTGCTAGTGGAGTCATCAAGAAGGAACAGGAGCTCTCCTGTGTGAATGCAGTACTTTGTTTAATGCTCACCTGAAAGAAGAGCAGGGTTTCTGATGAAAAACAGGCATAAAAATCTTGTCCTGGGGATGTTCACTTGATAGCTACTAGCTTACTAGCACTTTCAAATGAGACAAGCAAGAAGGAAACAGATTGGCATGACAAAACCCTCTTCTTTGCAAGCATTTGAGTGTTGTTAAAACAGTGTCAGAAGACAACAGTATACATACGTGATCAAAGGGCTCTAGTGATTTTAAAAGGGTCTCTCTCATGGTGGGAGAGGAGTTATAGTTGTTCAAGGAAAAGAAACAAAGATGACAGGACCTTCAAGCCTGCTTAGGTTATCTCCATAGAAAAGCAGAGCCTCAGAAGCAGCTATGCACATATACCTTTTTTCTTAAAAGGTCTAGTTGCAGAGCATCATTTCAGGTATTAACATAAATTATATCATGCAGCCATCACTTGAGGTTCAATTTATTCTGCAGATAGACATCACTTCACTCTGCCTGGCCCTGAGTTTACTAGCAGATGCTTGGCTCTGTTATTTTAATGTCAAGCAAAAAAATCATGTCCCCTGCCTTTTAGGGGCATATGTGAGGGCATTCATTTGGGCCTCAGTGGCCCACTAACCACCACTATGCAGCTTTCAAGCAGAACAAGCTCATTTCTGCCCCAGGGATACTGCAGGACAGATGAGTCCTCTTCACTGTGGGTCCCACTATGCATAAGAGGAAGAATTGCAGGTGTCTGAAATTAGCTGGACCTGACAGATGAGCAGAGTTGACCTGTAGGGTGGATTTATGTCTCTAGGCCAAGGTAATGAATGTTATGGAAATTTAGGCTGGAGTGAAGGGAAAGGCACATAGCCCCAAGCCTGATAAAGATGTCTTACGAAGAACAAAAAACTGACCACAGCAAAAATTGATAAGGATTTTCCATATCTAAAAAGTTCTGTGAGAGATCGAATTGTTTCCTACAAGTTTAACTGTGACAGTTTGCTCAAGTTTTGACACTCAGAGTCAGAGGCAAAGAATAATTGAGCTGCACTGACTTAATAAGGAAATTAAGTATTCAGAAAGCAAAGGTAGTCAGTGCCATCTTCCTGGGCTCAAAATCACTATCAGCTTGAAACTAATTCTGCTATTCCTCCTACGGCATCACAAGTTTTACTTAGAAAATTCCTACTCTGTATCTAGTTCTACACTGAGCTTTGAAACTGAAACCTCTAATCTTGAGGGTTAGAGAGAGCCTGCAGCTTTCACTCAAGCCTGTTTGCAGTCACCTGGTTTTGTCACCCTTGAAGTGGAAAAAGCCGAGAAGGGAAACAAAAGCGGAATTGTCCAAATATGATTTCAGGAACTTTGTTGCTTTTCTCAATCTGAAAGTGAAACTGCAGACCAGGGAAAACAGGACGATCAGCAGAATTGCTGCCACTAGTTTCTTTTGAGCTTTTAGTTACTGTGTGTTTGGTAATTTCACACCAGCCATTCATTAATAAACAGACATTCCAGCACGGCTACGACAGCAAGGCACCCTGAAGACCACCAGCTACAGCAAAATAACTTTCCTTTCCAGCTTTTATTCTGGTAACACTGTTAGCAGGATTGAGGTTCGTTTTTTCCTCCTCCCTGTGCACAGAAAAATTAGAAGACACAGGTAAGAGAAGTGTCTCCCCTGCTGCAGCCTGGCTAGGAAGAGCCAGGTTTCCTTTGCCACCAAAGGCAATGTGCAAGGACAAGCACTCGACTGGCAAAGTGGCACTAGTTGAAGAGGAGATGCTACACACAGTAGTTTTAGCTCAGAACACAGGAGGCTTGCCAATAGATTGACTTCATATCGCTGGCATTCAAGCAGTTAAACACAACTGCGAACTCTGGAAGATTTCCCACTCCTCGCTGAAGCTTCTCCCCAGTACACTGGTAACTGGTAAACAGATGGTACAACAGATACGGTGTCAGCTCCCTCCTTGTTGGAAATGCAGCTATCCAACATTTAGTCAACCTGCCTACAGTGAGAAGTGACTGAATTAGAAGTAAAAACATGCTTGCATTTCCCTTTCACTTTTAACTGCTGCACATACACAGTCTGTGCCTTTTGCATCTCTAACATAGTCCAAATTTCATTTTTCTCAAGGGAGTCTTCTCTCTGTAACTTTCCCATCCTGGCTGTTGTGGCAAAAGGTAGTAAAAACTCCCCCTTTTTCAGTCTCTTACAACCAGTCTAGGATAAACAGTCTTTTAGACTGGCAGCATTCTCCTCCTCCAAGCTGCATCCAAAGAATAATACAGACACTGCAAACAGTGTCATGAACTCCAACATTCACAAACCAGCAAGACTGCCAGAAGCATCTGGCACTGTTTTGAGGAGAGGTTTTCAGTTTGTTTCTAGTTGGGCTTCCTCTGTGACTCGCTGCCATCTCTGACTCCCCTCCAGCCCTTCGCTGCAGCTTTACCAAGCTGAGCACCAAACTCTGCTCCTTGATAAACACCTCTTGCACCCTCCACAAATTTCTTTGCTCTCTCCGATGACTTGCCCATCATATTTCCCTAGCTGTACCCACTTTCATCAGCCTCCTGCCACTTTTCTGTCTTCTCATAACAAGGCTCATTTCTCTTCCCTCCATGTAAGGCTTTATATTTATTAATACCATACTTCCCTTGTTGCCCTCTTCCCCCAAAGCTCAGTCCCAGAGCCAAACAAAATTCACATCTTGTTCTGAATTCTGCACTTCTAGTAAAGCATACATTTTCTCTTGCACATGTCTTGTATCAAGACGTAGCTATGATTCGGGAAAACTTGCCAAGCAAATCTCCCTTTTCTTTACGTACCAAGCTCTTTAAAAGTCACTTGACATGGATAAAAAGCACAAGGTTTTAAACAGGCTCTATTACTTTTTCCAGAAATGGATAGAGCAAGTTTTGGGGATTTTTATGTGTGTGTGCTTAGTTCCAGGCTATTATGGAAAACAGACCTGCCTCCAGTTACCTAGAGACTGCATAACCGAGGGGTTCAATTGACTCTGTAAAACCACTCCAGAGGAATACCTTTCAATTGCTCAGTTCAGTAAATCCTGTTGGTAGATTTTCCTTCCTTATAAATTACATTTGCCTATTTATTATTTCCCATATTGCATAAGAAAAATAAAAGAAAGAGGAAAAAAATTATTAATTGATAGAGATTTACACCCTTATTAAGGTTGAGATTTAAATACACAGTTAAGTCAGGAAAGTAAAAATTATGGTTATTCTGCTTCCATTCCCTTCTCCATTATTTTCCCATCATAAAGGTATGCTCTCTCTCCTATGAGCTCTGACATCAAGCACATATGCATCAAAAGCTTTGTTATTTCCAAAATGCCACTCCAATGTCAACTTCAGCAGCTCAGCCTCACTTTTCTCCTGTGATATAGCAACATATTATTGCTATTTTCACATAAGTGAACTGTGCCCCCCACAAAGGGTAAAGATTTTTTTTCTCTGCTTCAGTGTCTAAAGCTTGGCTCCTTTTTCAGAGAGGCCAAATGCCTGTAAACACCCTCCCTTCTCAGGAAGCTGCACCTCTGCAAAGTAAACAACATTCATGTGAGTGCCTAAATACAAGCTCAAGTGCCTATCTTTAGGCACCTGAGTCTGGAAACATTGGGGTGAGTGAACAGGCCCTGCTTATGGCATGAATCACTCTACAGAGCAAGGTTAGGACAGAGGAGTTTCCAATTCATAACTTAATTCCCTCAACCATCTTGCTGCTTAAATGAGAAGCCCAACTGGGAATCTTAGTTACAGCAATATACTCACTAAACATATTCATTTGTCTGAATTACTTTAGGAATAGAATCACCAGCCAGGAGGACAAAAACAATCCTGCACAAATTGGATAAAGACTTTGCAGTCTGGTGTAAAAAGAGCCCTTGGAACCCACCACATTGGGGTCCAAGGATGCCTGTAGGTTTCCTTAGCCACAGAGGTGGCACAGAGCCTCAGTAGCAGGCAGCTGGCAACACCGCGATGCCAAACCTACTCCCTTTCTCAGATTTTCTCAGCTAGCTCCTCTTCTACCTGCATTCAGATGATCAAATATTTGAGGATGAATTATCACTGTCGTAGATATGTGATTTTATGCCCTCAGACTCCTTTCTCCTGCTGCACACAGGTCCTCTGTTCATCCACGTCAGCAAGGGAGGAGTGTGCCAGAGCTGACAGTCCGTGTCCTTCACAGTCCCTTTTTTGGTATGATAGAGGGAACATCTTTTAATCTTCTTCAGTTCCTTCTCTTCTCCCAGTAGAATCAGACCTGGAGAAAATGGTATGTAAACTAGCAGAAACTCTTTGAAAGGAGCCCAATTACAGCAGAGGCAGAGCTGCTCTCAAGCTTAAGCCCCTCTGCATGCAGCCTAGTGACAGCTACAGCCAGAAGTAGTTCACTTAAATGGCAGCCATCAGACAGGCCTCCAGGTAAGGATGTTATAAAACAGACACTCACATTTGCTAGGGAAAATACAGCAGATCTAAAGTTGAGACTAGTTTGGTTTTTTCAGTTTGACCTAGCATCTTCCTGAGACCTGTTTTTTGGGACATTGACTTCCTCCTTCCCTTGCATCTACAAAGGGCAACCTCAGCAAAGAGAAGAGAAGCATTTAGAAAATTTCTGCATAAAACCATTCCCAGCCAGAGCTCTCTGTGGAGTCCAGAATGACAGGCGATATCATCAGTTGGCCAGGTCTGATGAAGCAACACATCCACTTAGACAAGATTGTGTTTGTTTGTCTCGCTGGTAGCACTACCCTGGATCCTGCTGTCATATGCCTCCGAGCACTTCAGGCCAGGGAATGTCTCTCAAGATTTTTGGTAAATTCTTATCTGTGTTACAGTTGCAGAGGTGACGCTTGCAGACATAACCCTGAATAAATCTGAGCCAGCCGGTAACCCTGGTAATTCGGAGGGGGATGGGGAGAAGAGCAGCAGCCAGCTGGGAGCTGATCAAGATGCCTCATGCACAACCATTTGCCTTTCTACAGCTGTTAGTGCTCAAGCTAGGACCTGTATTCAGCAAGATAAGTTATGAACACACAGAGGAAAGGTGATTGCTCCCTGAAAATGCTCTTTGAATCCTTGGTGTCACAAAATAATTTAATATTTCTTTTAACTCCCTTTCTTGATCTGCCCTGCTCACTGTTGCTACAGTGGGGCTTGATTTGTACTTAGAAATATCTGACATATTGAACAAAAAAACACACTTGAAAAATACATCTTTGGTGTTCATTTCAAACCTTGCCAATAGGTTGTCGTGGTGGCCTTTATTCACATTGTACCTAAGGGCCACAGTGTGTTTCACCAATGGGAAGATCCTTCTCTCTGGTTATTAGGATGCAGTGATGTCAACTAAGCATGCTTGCCAGGAACAGGAGGTGGAACCAGTAGCATAACCCTCACTGAAAGACACATGCACAAATTTGTCTCACGTCGGGCTTCCCCAAGGTAGCAGATCAGGTGACTACTTTCTGCAGCTCGGTTAATGTACAATAACTCTTCTAGCTGTGGTAACTCAGCAATACGCCTGAACCCAGCCAGTATTCCACTGGGGTGAAATATTTCGGCTCTTTCACGGTAGGCATAAAACACACAGTTAATCTACATTTAGTCCTCTTAACTAGTTTTGCTTTCTCCTGCCTACATACTGTTCCTTGACCTCTAAAGATCTGAGGAATGGAAGACACAATTGGAAATCCTATAAAACTTAACTTAATTTAGCAGTGAAGACAAAGTTTATAAAAGTAAGTGAAGAGTACAGCCAGACTTGGCCTTTTTTTTTTCTTTCTCATAAACAGCTAAAATTAGCCAAATCCTACAACTTCAGGGGAAGGGGGGGGGGGGGGAGGTGCAGAGAGAGACAGGCCAAATAGAGAATTATTCCCATTCCAAGTCACATCTAATAAAAATGTTTGGTCAGGAAGAATAGAAAAAATGTTTTAAACACTGTAAGGTTTTATTTCAACATTTTCTATCCGTAACCATTCCTTTCAGAAATGCTGAAATGTTTCATTTCCAAATTATTACACATGTCAATGTTTTGCTGTAACACAGAATTTTTTATCTCACTAAAAATTAAAATGAGGAAAAGAAGCTAAAAATATTAAATAGATTGAAAAGTGAATGTTTCATGGTTATACAAAACATTTAGAATTCCCACTGTGCCATTTTTATGATTTGACAACTAATGCAGGAAATCCCAGATTTCACTCCAGCAACACTGGTTGTAGGAGCATCATAATTCATGCATCCAATCTGTTCGCTGATGTTCTAAACTGAAGATGGACTCAAAGAGTCTGTTCACTTCTCTCTCTCAGGTAATGTCACCTCAACTTGAATAAAGCCAGCAGAGAAATAAATTGTGGGGTGTCTACCAATTTACCCTATATGAAAGCCTATTAACTCATTTCACTGATAGTGGTGTTGATGTTTGCACCTGACAATAAAGTGCTCTCAATTCCAAGAGCAAACTGTTTTAGAGCACTGCTTTCTTCACCCATCTCTGGAAAACTAGTCCAAGAAAGCTCCTCTGGGGTATTCAACCAAAAGAGACAAAGTACAGCACTTAGTAACACTTTGCTGCTGTTTCTGGGCAAAGGACTTTTCACCAGCTGAGATCCACCAAGAATTATTACTATCAATTTTCTTCTCAAGGAATAGGCAGTTTAGAGACAAGAAAAATCTCCACTCCCTACCTAATCACCTATTCAGCTCTGCGCAAAGCAGGCAGTGGATAATATTAAATGAAATTCAGAACAGTCTCCTGTGCTACTAGAGTGAAGTTTTAAACATATAATAGACATTTTGCCTTTACCATTAAAGAGCAGAATATGTAAAGTATACCTGCCTTGATACCCTCTGGGCACTCCAGTTTATACTTCCATTAATAACCTTGTTAGCAATAAGAGATACACAATATGTTACATAATGAAAATTATCATAAATCCATGCTTTTGGGAGCTACTGTATGTCAGCTATATGTCTGTTTCTTTGAACTACAGAGTATTACTGTAGGTAATTTAATCAAAATACTAACAAGCACGTTCTCATACGATCACAGAAAAACACTGCACATTAAGAAACACAAATTATAAACAACAGATACTCCTAATGTCCTTGTATGCACATTAGAGTGATGCTGAAGAAGACATTTGTATTCTGAGGTGAGCTACAACAAAATCCCCAGACATTGCAGTCTCCTTGACTGCAATCAAGAAATCACAATCCAGCACTCACAGAGGCTGGAGTTAGTATCTCCAAAAACTCAAGTTTTAGTTACAGATCAGCCCCACCTTCATCCCCACTTATTCTGAGCAGGCTCCTGACACCAAGCAGTGCTACACAAAGTCAAATGTTAACTGCTAGGCATCCAAAAATCTCTCAAAGTCAATGGTGAGAGCTCCATTCTAGGAAACATTAAAAATCATGGAAGAGTAGAAAACATACTGAGGGGGCAGGAACCCAAACCAAAAAGCCCAAAGGAGAAAAAGGCTGCTTTCTTAACTCCTTGTGCCTTACCACAACT
>JAWWLV010000121.1:30321845-30376616 GCA_035041135.1 Platyrinchus mystaceus | reverse complement strand
AGGGGGCAGGAACCCAAACCAAAAAGCCCAAAGGAGAAAAAGGCTGCTTTCTTAACTCCTTGTGCCTTACCACAACTTGCTTCTTAATCCTATGGACCTCCTCAGCTAAGTCTCATTATGAGGGACATTAGGGTAACCCAGAGAAAATGGTTAATATTGGACATTCAAAGAATAAAAAGCCCATCTACTTAATCTACTTAACACTGCAATTCGCAGTTTTCACTTCCTTGGTTAATGGCTTGGGTAATTTTTGTTATAAACCTGCTAACTGGTCTTCCATATTTTCCTGTATCACATATATTTGTCTTCTGGGTTCTTATATTTTCCTTGTTTTGTTTTCAGACCATCATTTGCCACCATCAAGAAATTTATCATGAAATTTAAGGAAGTAAGAGTTGCTGCATGCCTTGAAGCTTCAAATTCAAAAATAACTCAATCACTGCAAGAGTTAGAGGGATATATTGTTTTGTTTTGGGATTTTTTTTTTCATTTTTCTAGTTGAAAAGTAGTTTAAGATTCAAGTGCATATGCCACAAGTTTGCATTAAAGTACCATGCTCATAGGCAATCAAAATCAGAGGAATAAAATCACTGAGACATTGTTTTTCCACCATAACAACATAAAGAATAAACTATTTCTCTGAATACATTTAGAGGAAAAAATAATGGCTCTTGGACAGGAATTTAATGTTCCAAGTTTAAATTCTCTGCAAATCAAGATTGCAAAATTGCCCACCTTTGAAACAATAGTTCATAAAAAAAGTAATGCATCCTTAACTGGAACACTGAAAATGATGCTGAATGCATCTAAATTAAAGACATATTGCTAGATTTAATCATTCCCGTCCAGTATTTATGAACATTCTTAAAATATGAGATCTGAGCAGAATCATCTACCTGAATGCATTTGTTTAAAGTTAAAGGTTGTTTATTAAATGTTATTTATACACTGTTAAACCTCAGAGGGAGAAATATTAAACGTGTCTGGGATTCATGGAGTACACAAAACAGGCCCAAAATTGTACAGTTTGATATATAACTTCCTACTGTGGATAAATCCACCAACATCTGCTAAATATGTAGAAGATTTATTACATTTTCATATGGTTTACTATGTAGACTTCACAATTTGACAAACAAAGCCTGACTACAGGGGAAACTTATTTCATTATTTTAAACCCTTTTAATACAAAATTTGAAGGATGCATGAATATTCCTTCACTGGCCTCCTTGTTGCCTTATGAAGGAAATATTCTCTGAACTGCTAAACTAGCTGAGAAAGAGAGAACTTGTGTTTCATGTCTTCTTTATAGGATGGAATCTTTGTGTTTCTCTTGGCAGTTCCCATAGCAAGGTACAATCCTGCATATTATCTCTCTGTGGAACTTTGCTGATGGATTCAGAAAGTCAATATAGATCCTAGTACAGTGCAGAGACCCTCCCTCCTCCTGCGGAAGAGCTCAGAAGGTTGTCCTGCCAGGGCACAGTGAAGTCAGACATTTATTTTGGCATCCAGAAAACTCTTTTTGAAATCTGCCTAAAACTTGGTGAATTCCCATAATCTGGGAAACTGATGAAATGCTGTAATTTGTTTTTTTCTTATCACTGGGGAATAATGTTCTATGTTGGAAGGAAAACTTGGGCACAGTGAATTCCTGTTTTTAGGAAGTGAGGGAAATCCCACTGCCTTCCCCTCCTCCCCCCAACCTCATTTCTGTAGTTCTTGTTCATGTAAATGAGCAGTCAAGCTTCAGCAGCTACAGTGAAATCAATTTCCCTGGTTTTAGATGAACACTTGAAAGTGAAAGGAGCTCAATTCAGAAACCAGAGAAAGCTCAGATTTTCCCCATTCAATGCCAGAGGTGTGTATCTCCAGTACCCACTACGAACACGGCTGAGGCTACTCTCCAGAAGCCAAACTTGGGGTTGCTGTTATTTACTTTATCATGTGAGCAAAATGAGGAGTGGCTTTTAGCCCAGAAATTATTGTAAATACAGGTAAAATATTTCTAAACCAAAAGATCATTTCCCTCCTAGCAAGCACTCCATGTATCACTTATGATCTTGGGCTCATAAATCCTTTCCTTGAAGTGGGCACACTTACATAAACAATCTTTCATTCCTTCTTTCTGACCCTTACTACATTCCTTTAAACCTTCTTAGAAAATGGGGCTTGGTTTTAAGGGAAATACTTGTTATCAGGAATTTGCAAATGGTTCCAGCAAGAAGCAGAATGTAGGAACAGGTGTACCTTGGAAGGAATCTATCCATCTAGGATAACATTCAACAGTTTAACTGAAACGCTAGTTTATCAGTACAGACCTCCACTTCCACAGTTGCATAGTTCTGGAGAACTATTATACAACAATAGCTCTAACTCTAAATGGCTGTTCTAAGCCATACAAATATTTAATGTTATGTGCATTCAATTTTTCTTTTATACCCTTTAATCCAGCTGCATCCCAAACTCTCAATCATGATTTGGTTCAAGCTCACTGTTCAAGCTCTCCAAGACAAGGACTTATTTTTGTCATTTTTTAAGCTTTTACTACGTTCTCTGTAGACTGACCAGTGTCAGAGATCAAGAAAAAAGTATGTATACTGATAATATGGACAGTTTCCTGCTAACAGACTTAATATCTCAGCATTCTGGAGGAAAAAACATACATTTGAATGTACAAAGCACTGGTTCTGTTACTCTATTTATTATGTAACATTTGTGTGTTAGAAGCACAGATGGGCAAGCAACAAGCAATAGTTATTAGGGAAAAACATTATTACTCCTTGTACAAATATATCCCTAAGATAAGTTACAATATTCTCCTGCCAAAATGGAACAGCTAATGATTTTCTTGCAGTATGAGAAGTCCCAGATCACAGATGGCTGGCTGAATAGTGGCTCAAGAAATGCTAAGCAATGAACAGCTGCTAACAATGAGGAAATTGTGCTTATAAGGCCTGAATCAATGCCATTGAAGTCAATGAAAATCATATAAACAGCAGTGAGTGCCCTAGTGGCACTATTCTTTGGCAAGAAGTCAAAAATCAGATAACAAAATATTGTTAAATTCCCCCCACCAGAATACTCACTGCTTTCAAAGAGTAACTGAAACTTTGATCTGCAGGCAAGTCTAGAAGCATTCTTGTGAATGCAGCTGCACTTAAAATGCTGAGGTACGTTAAAATAAAAGTATTATATATCTTACAGAGCATGAAGTCTTCATTTAAAATGACTGCAGACATTAAGGGATTTTCTCCCAGATCACCAGCACATAATAGAAAAACAGTACCTAATTTTGAAAGAACACTACCTGCAAGTCCTTTCCTTCATTAAATGCTTAAGTTTATTAGGAAATGGCGCTACTATTGGTTAGAGCATCACTACTGCTATTCCTAATAGCATGCATCTATGAAGCACGTAAAAGAAAACAAGTGTCTGCCTCAAGTATTCTGCAGTCAATGCTGTATTAAGGTGGCTACCAACTGACAAGGAAGAAGGTCAGAGAGCTATAGACAGCTCAGGTTTTGGAAAACCATAAAAATAAAAATCTCTTGTGGGATTTCTTAAACCAAAAAGTGTGAAATGGCAGGTACCCAATTTTTAAAGTGTTTAGAGGAGCAGCATTGAAAGCCTAAATGTAAAATTTACAAACTCTCCATCACTACTCTAACCTCAGTTCAGTGCCTGGCAAGATCATGGAGCCAATCCTCCTGGAAATGCCATATGCTAAAGCACATGGAATATAATGAGATGGTTGGTGACAACCACCGTGGCTTCACTAAGAGCAAATCATGCCTGAAAAATTTAGTGGCCTTTAACAATGGGTTCACAGCAGTGATGGAGAAGGGAAGAGAAATAGACGTTATCTACCTGGACTTGTGCAGAGCCTTTGACACTGTACTGCAAAATATTCTTTTCTCTAAACTTGAGATACATGGATTTGATGGACGGACCACTTGGTGGATAATAAATTGGGTGGATGGATGAACTCAAAAAGTTGCAGTCAACAGCTCAATGCCCAAGTGGAAGGCAAGTATGAGTGGCATTCCTCAGGGGTTGGCACTGGGACTGATGCGGTTTAATATCTTTGTTGGCAACATGAACAGTGAGACTGAGTGCACCTTCAGCAAGTTTGCAGATCACACTAAGCTGTGTGGTTCAGCTGACACACTGGAGGAAAGGGATGCCATCCAAAGAGACCAGGACAGGTTTGAGAGGTGGGCCTGTGCAAACCTCATGCAGTTCAACAAAGCCATGTCCAACGTCCTGCATGTGGGTCGGGGTAATCCCAAGCACAGGTACAAGGCTGGGAGGTGAATAGATCAAGACTAGCCCAGGGGAGAAAGACTTGATGGCATCTGTATGACTTGGCAACGTGTGCTTGCAGCCCAGAAAGACAACCAAATTCTGAACTGCATCAAAAGAAGAGTGGCCAGCAGGCCACTGCCCCTCTACTCTGCTCTTGTGAAA
Organism: Platyrinchus mystaceus; assembly: GCA_035041135.1. NCBI lineage: Eukaryota > Metazoa > Chordata > Aves > Passeriformes > Tyrannidae > Platyrinchus > Platyrinchus mystaceus. The sequence continues at coordinate 30,372,146 of JAWWLV010000121.1, read as the reverse complement.
CTCCGCCTGGAGTACTGCAGTCACATCTGGGGCCCACAACACAAGAAAGGTGTTGATCTATTGGAGCAAGCCTAGAGGAGGGCCACTAAGTTAATCACAAGGCTGGAGCGCCTCTCCTATGAAGCAGGCTGAGAGAGCTCAGGTTGTTCAGCTTGGAGAAGAGAAAGCTCCAAGGAAACCTTACAGCAGCCTTCCAGTACCTGAAGGAGGCCTGCAAGAAGGCCTCTCCCTTAGAGAGGGACTTCTTACAAGGGCATGTAGTGAAAGGACAAGGGGGAATGACCTTAAGATGAAGAGGGGTGTGTTTAGATTAGATATTAGGAAGACATTCTTTGCTATGAGGGTGGTGAGGCACTGGAATGTGTTGCCCACAAAAGCTGTGAATTCCCTAAACCTGGAGGTGTTCAAGACCAGGCTGAATGGGGCTCAGAGCAACCTGGTCTACTGAGAGGTGTCCATGCCAACAGCAGGGGGGTTGGAACTAGATGATCTTTAGAGTCCCTTCTGACCCAAACCATTCTGATTCTATGAACCTGAAGCAGTATGGATGCAGCTTCATAAGCCCATGGAGATACACGAGAACCTTCCCAGGAGCTCAGGACAGCAAGGGGTCATCCTTGATGGGGGCGACTGAGCTGGAATAGAGAAAGGATAGGGTACTTGATGGGAACAAAACAGGACGCTCCTAAAGCTTAGGAAGAACTAATTAAAATTCAGAGATGTGTTGCTGATGAATAGCATCAGTGTTAAATGCATCTCTCTGTCCATTACCTCCTTGATAAATATACTCATAAAAAAACCACGGAATTCAAGGAGAGTCACTTCTTACAGTCACTTTCCTGATCTCAAATAGGATTTTTTAACTATCTGATGTATGATGAATCTTAGCTGTTTCAAAAGCAACAAGGCAATACTTAAAAAGCCACAGAGACCAAATACAACTGTTTGTAAGGGAGGTTGGATTTTCTGCTTTTGAAAATATACCTGCACTCCAAATTTATTTCTTCAGCTCGCTCAAATGCTGTGCTCTCCTTGCGTGTCTTTTTAGTCTCAGAAACAGAACAGGTACTTCTGTGCTTCTTCATAGGTTTTCCATTTTGCTGCAGAGTCTGTTTATGTTTCATAAATGCACAAGTGAATGCACACCTGAAGTCAGGTCATATGAAGTGAGGAATCACTGCTCCTGCTATTTGCATAGGTTGTAGGCAGGCACAGTACTTGCATTGTCCAAGTCATCCTACTCTGAGACACTCCTTCAAAAAAGAGCTGAAAGGTGTGGCTAATCACCAGATCTACAAAATATGCTGAAGATTGGACTAGGAGCACCAAGGGACTAGAGGAAGCCTCAGCAATGCTGAGCGTAATGGAGCTCAGACTCCCCAAGGAGCTCAGACTCCTCAGGGGAAGTATATTAACCAGCATAAGATGGATGCCAAGACCGAGGAAGCCCTGATGGCATTTCTGACTGTCCCTGTCACTCACAGCATGCACCTGCCACTCCTGCCACCTGGGACTGACAAATTTGATTCAGAGCCAGCTTGAAAGGACACTTCTGCTGGGGAGCTCCTCCCCAGGGATAACATTGTGTTTCTGTCCACTGAAAGGTCTTCTACTGCCAGGCAGGATCCCCAGATGCGTCCCTGCCAGCACAGAGCTGACCTGAAGCCCTGCTGCTACCACTACTGCGTCATTACATCCTGTAGGGAGAGGCTGGAGCTTCCCCGAAGTCGAGTATTCTTCCTCAGGTTTCTGATTTAGGCTTCCCTGGGAAAAAAAAGACCCAGATCACAAGACAGAAGTTGTCTTGTTATGGCCACCCCCTGCTATGGAGGAAAATACACCTTTTGTCATTTTGGTTGAGAGGTGGACAGCTGCAGGCAGCTCCGTTTCCATTTTTCATTCTGCTGTGATTTGTCAGCAGCCTGCCACAATACACTGAGCTAATCATATCCTCCCCAGAGGCTGACATGCAACCTCTGGCCTATAGCATCCTAAGTGCAAGTGTTTGCTAGGAAAAAGATAAAAAGAAAAAAATCAGCTCTGGCAACCAGTTATGATGTAAACAAAGGTGCTCTCTGATACAGGAGAATGCAGCCCCACACACCAGCCTCACCAAATGTCCAGACAAGGGCTCTCCTGTGGCTAGAACAGTTCAGGTTTTCCACACTCGCACACACTCCTACACACCCAGCCAATGTTACACAAAAAGCCGGTAAAGGATTTCCCTCCTGCCCAAATGAGTTTGCTGAGGTAGGCTTCACCTCCTCTTGAGAGCACCAGACCAGAGAATAAGTACTCTCAACAACACTTTTAGGATATGTTTGGGTATCCTGAACTCTGCCCAGGTTCTTGAGAGAGTTAATCCTCTCTCTGAGGGCCTTAGACCTGAAGCACCAAGAGATTAGTGTTCAACAGGAGGCCAGTGTCACACCCAGGGACTCAATCTGGGTCTCCCAAATCACAGATACACTTTGAGACCACTGGACCAGCCCCACTTGCTAGTAATTAGAAGTCTAATGACATTACTGAAATTACAACCAAATTTTACTCAGTTAGACTGATCAGTATCTAATTATGAAAGTAGTTACATGTGCTGACAAGATGATTACAGCTTTATTCACCCATTTTAGACTCAAATTTAAAATAAAATACACTTGGATTGTATCACATGATAAATTGCAGTCAGCTCTTAAATCTATTTCTTTCACATTTAATTCTAACATTGTGAAGCTGACAGCATCACACCACTCGAAAGAGAAGTATTATACAATCCTACAGAAGAAGCTTGACAAAGAGACAGGTAACACTTGCTTTGAGGCCTGAAGGGTCCCAAGCTACTGGCTCTAAGGCCACAGTCTGGCTACTGATTCACCTTAAAAATCTGTTGAAAACACTCATTCATCTACTTGCAAATTTTCTCTTCTATTCTTATCTAGAAGAGACTAGTGTAGTGATAATTTTATGTATGACTTAGAAAGGTCTTTAGACTCAGTACCGACAATTTTTCCTGTGATGTGCAACTGAGTCCATGACAACAGAAGTGACCAGTTTGACACATAAACAGAACCAGGCAATCAGGTAGGTAAATGGTTCCAAATTTTGTTTCTAAAATAATCTTTCTACTAAACGCAACCTATGGAAAAAAAACCATTCTTTGTAGGAAGTTAATCGTCACCAGTTCAGAATGACCTCCATAATCCATGTATGTTCTCATCCACACATAAAGCAACTCTTATAAATATGTGGCAGCAACACATTGCTAACACATCTTCTTGCCTTTAAAAATAAAGCTGTACATATGTATATCATACACCTGTCCTTGGCACAAGTTCAAATAACACGACTGTACATGTCTCGTGCGTGTGAGGCTTTATCTGCACTCTGAAGCTGCTAGAACATTGACTTTCCCTTTGGTTTTCCAGTGAAGTTTCGTGTTCGCTTTTATAAGCCTGCTTTTATTTGGACTTGTTTAAATGTTGACATTCACGGAGACGTGAGAGGAGACTGTTAGAGAGTTTGTGCCCTCTGGTGTTCAGTGGTGAATACTGGAGCGCCGAAAGGCTCTGGGCTACCGCGGCATACTCCCCTCACCAAGCCTTGGCTGCGTCTAACACACCTCACTTGAACAGGATAAAGTATTTAGCCCTGCTCTGCTTAATTGTAGCATTCTCAGCAAAACACTAGGCAGAGACCACTGCTTCCTTTTAAGACAATCTCCACACTTTACATGCAAGATTTTAGCTTTGGGGATGATTTCAGCAAGATCTACATCAACTCAGCAGTTTCCAAAACTGAGGAGAACTGTGGATGTGGCATGACTTTGTGTTTTTCTTAGCTCAAACCAGAAAAAGAGTATATTGGGTAACTTCAGAAAAACAAATCATTTATTGATCAAATCCCCCTTAGTGCCAAAACCAAGGATATGCTCTTTAGCCTACCTAAGATACAAAAGCTCCAATCAGCAGGGTTTTCAGATGGCTGGTTCACATTTCTTATTGCCAAGTAGTAAATTCTTCAAAATACCAACTAGAATCAAATTTGTGGATATAACATTAACACTCTGCTATGCCCACGAGCACTAATCTTTGCCAGAGATGACTCAATTACAAATTTCAACAGGCAAATTCTGAATAGAAAGTCAGGCTTATTCTCCTTCTGAAATCCATCCAAGCTTTCCACAGTTCACTTTAAAGACACTCTGATGTAGAGTTGTTCCCTGTGGTGAGATTTAAGGTAGTTTGCAAGGATTTTAGTGATCAAACTCTTCAATCTGCAGATAACACCACTCCATCATCTAAGTTTCACTGCCATGGCTCAGGAGCTCTGGTTTTGGAAGAACAGTTCACCTCACCACCTCCCACTGAATAGTGTTACCAGAGAAGTCTACCCCCTATCATTTGGGCCATCAAAAACCCAATAACAGCAGATGAGTTTTCAGAGGAGTCCAGTGGCGTCTGTATCTGTAACCCCTCAGTCTCTCTGCCCCGCCTACACCCTTTGAACCTGCTACAACAGCTATTCTACACCTCACACTGGCTGCAAGCAAGCGACAAAGCTAGTTTAAACTCAAATTCTGGCTGAAATAAGCATGGGTTTTTTATTTATCCTTTTGGGGATATCATTTTCTTCCAATTCCCACAACCTTCCCAGTGTTCTGGATAAAGCCTTTTCTTAGGGTGTTAAAGAAAAATACAATGCTGAAGATCTCATTTACAAAAGCAAATAAATCTCAGCAAATGAATTTTGCACGATGACATTCAAAAGTGTAAGTTACCAGTTTTCACCACTGTAAGGAACCACCCTAAAAAAGAAAAAAGCTCATAGGAAAGCCTAAAAGAAAAAAAAAAATAAATAAGAAAAGAAACAGGAAAAAGAAAAAAAAAAGTCAAGAGTTAACAAAGGATCTGGATTCAATAACCTGTTTCAGTGGAAAGTTAGGAGCCTAAACACTGAATCTGAGCCTAATAGCCTTTTGCTGCAATTATATTCACTTGCATGTTGAGCACTGTGTCGTTAGATGAGAGCATTCAGACAGTGCACTGCAGTAATAATTCACAAAGTGTTTACATTTCAACAAAGCCTTCTCTTGTGTGTTCTTCTAACCATAACAGCACATTTAGACATTCTATAAACACAGCAGATTTGTTTTTAATTAAAGAATTTCACAGCAGTGAACTCTGATCACTTAATATTTCAAATCTGAAAACATCACTATTATAACATGCTAAGAGATTATTTTCTATATACTTCAAACTCTGTATGAGCATCATTTTCCCAAAAAAACCCCACACTGCCAGCAGACATTGCACTAAGAGAGTAGCAATATTGTACCTCCCTGTGGCTCTGAAAGAAAGCTATACCTGTGACTCGGGAGAATATGTGTAGACACACTGCTTTCAGGAATGATCATGGTAAGCTTCTGCATCTCTGAGAAATTCTGCATCTTTTAAGCAAAGCACAGCTGAAATCAATACTCTGCCAAGAAAAGTGGGGCGATTTTGCTTTAGTGCTGTGGGATTCATTTTCATGACTGTCAATCATACAGTAATTTTCACAATTCCAGCACTGCAGTCTAACACGTGCAATAATCTGTGGGCCAGACTTCTTGCCAAGCAGGAGTGAGTTAAGCTGAAAGATGGGACACAAGAGAGGAGGAAAGAAGTGCATGTTTCACCTGATTTGACCAGTATGCAATTTACACTTGAAAGGAAAACTGGGGAAAGCGTGATCTGGTAGAAACTGTTGGCAGCGGGACCTGTTTGCAGTTAAGAAGCCAACAGAAGGATTGTATGGCAACAAGGCTTCTGGTTCCTGCATGAATTTCAAATCACAGCATTATGTTTAACCTCAAAACATCTGAGAGGAAATTATGAAAAAGAATCAATCCCATTAGCCATTATTTCTTGGACAGTCCATGGAAAACAAAGGTGCTAGGTCAGATCAGAGTTTTGTAGCTTCTATGAAAGCCATGGGACTTTCTTCAGGAGCCCCTGGCTTTTCTATTCCAGCTGGACATATCCAGGATGGTACATGCAGCCTACATGAAAGGTGGGAGGTCTTACCCTGGGTTGAACTTTCAAGTATCTCACATCAACTCAGGCACACATCCCCTGCAGGAATCAAAGAGAAACACCACCACATCTCTAGGAGAACTTTTAGAAGAAATCTCCTCTAAGCACTTCACAGGCAGAGCTCTTTATAGCTGTCTTTCACTAGAGTAGCTTACAAGTATTCTCAGTTTCCTATTAAATTTATGAGCAGTCTGCAGCAACCGAAACAAAGAGGGGATTCAAGCAAAAAAAAATTGAATCAGCCTCACTAATACCAATATGAAATTGCCCTTTGTGGCTTTCTTTACACCATGGTGGTAAAGGGCAGAGACATAGTTCCAGTGAACATGGGTGGGACACAGCTCTCAGGCAGCATCCGGGAACACATACCAAGCTTAATATACACCTTTAATATATCCCTTATGTACTACACAAACTCTAAACAATGAGGGCAGGACTGAGGCAAAGGAAACATTTATATGTGAAACATTTACAGTTTTAGCTGTTCTTAAAAAATGTATGTAGTTCTAATCATGTGCTCTGTCAGCCTACCTTTGATTGATGCCTTCCCCAATAAACTCACAAAGATTCCTGTTTGTTTCCATGGGGCAATCAGTAGCTCCTCTAGTGAGATGGCTGCTTCCAGTGCCTGCCTGGTTACTAAATCAGCAGGTTGTCTTTCACCTTAGCGTATCCTTTGCCATTCACAAACATTTTCTTCCCAAGTCCTGCACTGTTACAACCAGACTTGTTCACACAAGACTATGAAGTCTTACTGGGTATTTTACAGGGAACGCGGGAACAGGACACGACAGGGAACTTCCCTGGACCAGTTGTCCCACTGGTAACAGCAAATACAGAAGTCAATCCCATTCAGTCTGTGAGCAGCCCACAGGCTGAAATTAATTTACAGAGACACTACACCCTTTCTGTAACACTTTCTGTCTTTTTCCCTCAATTTATGGTTGCTTAAAGGCTTTAATGATACTATTGGCAAAACCCCTCCATTTAAGCTTAAGCTCATTCTCTAATAACACAGATGGTTTATTTGACCTTTAACATCAAATCTGGATATGTGTGACTTAACACATGTCCTCTACAAAGTCCTAGCACTGAGTGGACCAGCACAATGCTGACTAATGGTCAGGAACTCTTCACTTTGGCTTCTGCGACTCAGGGGTAATTTAATTCCTTCTCCTATGAACCTCCCCAGGTCTGAATACTGCCTGTGACACTGATGATGAGGGCTGCAGGAAGCTTGGAAAACAGGATACCACAGGAGCACGCTGACAGCAAATATTTGTGTCACTGTTCAAAATAAACATGTAATGCTTATTGTATTACAGAATTTAATAAGATATAATAAGCTGTAATCAGATATTTCAGGTATAATATAAAGTAAATGCATTATAAATGCTGGGGAGTAACTAGAATTGATTAAACTGGATAATGTTGTTAAATGATATTTACTGCTAAAAGCAAACATTTTTGTTAAGCTGGCACGCAAAACTGACAATGCTTCTTCAGGATAGTTTTGTTTGTAGACAAAGTCATATATTACCATCTTTTTTTCATCGGTTAAAATGATCAAAGTAGCACAACAGATTTCTTTCCAAAATAATACAAAACGCTAGCAATTGAAAATATACAATAGTCTAACATGCAAAACACATATGTGACTTGACGTAGCATCACCTGACTGCCAAAGCTCTTGAGATTTTCCATATCCACTGACATTCTGGCTATGTTTGGACAGAAGTTGTTTCTGTAACACTTCAAGCTAAATCTGTTCCAGGAAGACTCTGGAAAAGTTAGTATACCATACTGTTTCTTAATCACACATTTATTACAAAAAAAAAAAAAAATTAAGAAATGTAAACCAGCAAGACAATCTGTTATTAGTTGCACTGGAACACAGTAAAACTGCAGCATGGGCTCTGAACTGAGATACGAAATTGCCCAATCTCCTTTTTCTGCTTTTATAAATGTAATATAGAAAATGCTTCCCACAGAACTCCATCTGCAAAGTGTTACAGCCAAAGAGCTTGCAAGCTAGCTGCTCCTATTCTGGCAGAACAACATGAAATGGGTAATATCCACAGAGGGTCCACACCATGGAGGTAAGAGCAGATAAGCCGCATTATTCCAAGGAGTAAATTATATTTGGTAATATAAAGCAGTTGCCTATACAGGGTAAAATTTTTTCCTCATATCTAATTGCAAAAATTGTCCCAAGAGTTAGGGAAGATTCATTTTCTGTCAATTTGTGTTCTTCATCTTTTAAACCTTTCTCACTTTCACAGTAATATCAACCCCCCTAATATATAAGTGTTGTAGTTACTCTGGAGTTAGGTACTTGTTGACTGACTAGCCTTAACATGGGAGGACTGACCACCTGGAGGCTCCAAATACAATACCACCACATGGTTGAAGTTTGGCCAATTGTTTGGGGTTTTTTTAGAGAACTAATTCGAGTCATTCTCTTCCACCAGTATTGCAGTGAAAAGTAATGAAACTAATCCTATTTTAAACTTGTATCCCTTTTAAAACTTTGGCTAAATTTAGTGTAAGAGTTCAGGGAGAGAAGAGGGAAAAGGAAAAGGCAAAAGGAGAAGACCCAGAGACAGTGCAGCCCTGCTTCCTTAAGAAACTAAGCTTAACTATCACTGGATTCTTCAATGCCTGGTATGTGTGTATCCCTGCTACTCAGGGCTAGTGCATAGGTTACTCCATCAGATAAGTATTTCCAGGTGACTTCTAATGGGACTACCCGTGCTCAATAATTTCTCAGCAGCCAAGTGCGTGCGTCCACACAGTGGACTCTCACAGCGGGGCACAGCTGCTAATGATGACAGCCAGCAGTGAAGAACAGTTCAGTTCTTCAGTGGAATTGAAGAACAAAGAGTTTATGCTGAGCATCTTGGCAAGTTCTGCTTTCTGGTTCTGTGCCCACAGGAAGGCAGGGAGGAGAGCACACAGTCGGCACACAGAAACACAACAGTGGAGGCAGAGAACGGGCACCATTGTCTCGTCAGCTGATTGTAGAGTATGTGATGCACAAGCTAGGCTGTGAACTAATGAGGCTCAGCAAGAGCATCACCGAAAGAGATGCAATTTAGCCTATTAACAAACAAAGTATGGTGACAGGATTGTTATGCTAACAAACAAGACCAAAAAGTTATCAATATAGAAAAATGCAAAGAAAAATAGGGTTTTTATGTTAGCTTTCCTCACATGTTTAATTTTGTTTCTTGGTCTGTGCCTACAGAATCAAAAATAAAATAAAAGTGGAATTAATCAGGTCAGCTGTACAGTTTGGTTTGTACCTCAGAACGCAGGCTGATTATGCCTGCATGGGCAATGTTCCAGAGGAGTTTCTCAATCACAGCAATAAAATGGATGTTAGATTTTGTAGACCTCTCCCCTCCCCACTCCCTCCCATTTGATTCATCTCCATTGTCAACTCCTGCCTTCCAAGGGATACAGAGATCTAAGGCTCATTCTCTCCTTCCCAGCTCAGTGCAGCTCTGAGGAAAAAAAAAAAAGGACCAGGTGCAGTCTTATAAGGAAAGTCCACAACGGAAGGAGTTAAGAGTGTAAAGAGAAAGCTCTGCTTAACCAGTACTCCACTTATCAAAGGAGGGTTACGAAGCCTTAATAGTTTGCTCTGTAATATCTTCAGCTAGCAGATAAGAAGACAATAGAGCTAGGCTCTACTGCAGTCACCTAAAAGCCTAAAGTAACTAATAAATAAAAGTGGTATTTAGTAATTAACACTGTTTTCCCAAGTAACAGTGGGACTTCCTCCTCTCTCCCTTCCCCCACCCCTCCCTGCCCCAATAGATTTCCAGGCAGATTCTTCTTAAATATGCTAAATAGCTGTAGAGCTTCTGTTGTGGTAGCAAATTAGTGCATGCAAATAAGAAGCCTTTGTCTTTCATCACAAACATAGTAGAAGGTGCCATAAAGACCACAGGATTCCTGTGAGGCTTTACTTCACTGCACTGTATATCTCCACCATGTTTCCAGTCCACAGACCATTGAAACGAGCAAAAGGAGTCCTACACCTTTTGTTGAGTTTCACCTCAGAACCAGTATTTTTTTTCAGTACTCATTTAAGTGAGCTCCGTACCCTCTAACTGTGAAACCTCTCTTAATTCCAAAGGGACCTATAGAAAGGAGTGTGATAGCTGTCTTGTTCAAATATGAAATAACACAGACAAATCAAAACAAGAGATCTCAAAAACATTTGTGGAGACATCTCCAAAAGGCATATTTCCACATAACACAAACCAACCAAACAGGAAAAAAAGCAAAACAAACAAAACCCCCACAAACAACAGACTGTCTTCCTCATCCCTTCAGCTTTAAAACTGCTAAGAGATGCACACATAAATATTTAGTCAATGATTTCTCCACCACACATGTACGCACATTTGCTGTATTCTACAGTCACCTTAATTATTTTTCAAGTTTTTCAGTAAATTCTTCCCTTGGTCATTGAGGTAAATGATAATAAAGTGTGAAGAATATTTATTCAGCCATCACTGAGTGGTTGCTATGTAATACAAAAAACAGTGAGCAGCCTACAAAAAGAAAAAGAGATTATGACACTCAGGTCCACTCATAATTCACTGTCCTAGAGCTAGAGGATCTGCCAGAGAATCTGATCTGGTGTTTTAAATGTGGTATTTCAGAATGTGAGCCTTGTACTGATTCCCCATTAAACCAGAATCTCAGCTCATGATTCCTATATAGCTCCACATTAGGTTTCTATCATTACAATCTGAAATATGTCCCAATATGACATGATTGGCAGCTGATGCAGCATTGTCAGAACACGGCTGAAATGACAGTTGAAGTGGCAGAATCTGCTCCGTTCTTAGATAAGCTGATCTTTCTTTCTCATCTTTCTCCAAAACTCAAATCTTTTTCCCCCTACCTTACACGAAAGCTCGGTGTCTCATACTATCTGGACAGACCTCATCCCTATGCGGGGTCGTGGTCCTCCGTTCTGGCATTAGGCAATGGCTCTTACTTGACCATACTTGCAGTTCCAAAATAATGGCTGGGGAAGGTGATAACCACTGAGCAAAACGTTTTTGTGTGTGGTCCTGTTCTTGCCAGATGAGACTGGAAGTAGAGAAGAATTCAGCAGCTGAGGAAGAAACAAGTGTACTGTTTTGGAGCACAATCTGAAGGTTTGGATCACCTTGCCAGCAGGCCTTCAACTCTTTGAGGACCATCAGTTCCACTAGAAACGGGCTTGTTGTCTTGTGTTCAGCAGCACCTGTGTTCCTTTTGACTCAGAAAATAGGTTAGATAGAAGAACAAACGTAAAGGTTCTTCAGAAAAAGTGTTTCTTAACCTGAAAAAACTTTGCTTTTGGGATAACCAGCCCTTTGGGGTTGGTTTATTTATTGTTTAAATGCTAAGAAAAAGTCAGAAAAGGAACAAAACTTCCTAGAACAACTGTAGTAGCCAAGTAACCTCAAAAGAAACTGAGTTTACCGGCATATATAGTTGTATTTTGACAGAAACAAATCCTGTAGTACTCCATATTACTTTCTTTGTCTTAGGAAAGTAATTTCTTAATCTAATTTCAGAAAAGAAGATACCCTTCACCAATTCCCAAGTAATGCACAAGGAGAAGAGTCCTGGAAGCAAAAACAACCAAACCACTATGTGATCACAACATAATTCCTGTATTCCCCTGAGAGAAATTCACAGCACTGTTAAGGAGTCTGAATGGGATTCTGTGCAAGTGGAATGGATTAAAACAGCAGGAAGCAGCAAAATGAACATTGTTAGGCTCCAATTTCAATGCTGATGCTAATGGTACTCTTGGTTAAAGAAGCTGCTGCACCTTTCAACCCAAGGGTTCATTAAGGCATTTGTACATGCTTATACTACTTTTGGAAAGAGTTGAAGATAGGCAGGGGGAATCCTATGCTGTATTCACTGTTACGTGAGTTAGCATATCTCATTTAGGATATTGTGACTAAATATAGCTAATACATTTATTTGTACATGACACTTGTGGGATACAGTACATGTAAGTTACTGTCTCACCTGCTGAATTACAGTGAAAGACAGAAAGGTGAAGTACTTTTCAATTCTCTTCTCCCATCTCAGAAAATAAAAGCTTCCTTCCAAAAAGAGGAGAAAGAAGGGGGAAAAGTGAGGAAACTCCTAGCAAACTCTTAGGAAACGTTACTTTTTCCAACTAGCTGGCTTCACCTCCCTTTCTTTTGTTACAGGACATTATGTCAATTGGTGTTGCTCATCATCTGCTTGGACTTTGCTGTTATTTCTATCTATGCATTTTGAGTGTCAGCCACTCATGAAAAGCTGATTTAACATAGCTCTGCAGATTGATTCCATTCTTAGAAAGTAGTAAAACACAGTAAACTAAAAAGATGGGAAACACAAAGATGTGAATATCCCTCATTTGAAAGGGATGCTTTGAAAATATTGGAAACACTTGCACTTTTTCAGATCGGTATTTTTCAAACTGCATAAAAACCCATTATGCAGTTATAGAATGGTATGGATTTTCACAGTTCCAAATCCACCGGCACAACAGTAGCTTTAGAGACTATCAGCATAAAACAACTCATGTCCCCTCTCATATACAATAAATATACTCAAATATTTCTCAAGTATGAAGTTACTTCCGCTGGTTCTGTCATTTTAAGCTGCTGCTATGAATACATGCAACATGACTAATAGTTTGATATAACTGTTGATGGAATAATACAAATTTAAAAGTTAAAAAAAATGTTTCAGTGTATTCTGAAGACCCTGGTATTAGCAGGAATGAAAGAAAACTCATATTCTGCAATAACTTAAAGTCAGAAATGTATGTACGTATCTAAAAATAGATATAAAAGTCAGGTACCTTGTGACAGAAGACAGCTCATAAAACTCTTCGTATCTATTAAACATATCTTCTAAAAAGAACATGTTGCAAAACTCTTTTCAATACTGCTTGGGATCAACCTGCTAGTCAAAACAGAAATTTACTGTCACCAAGCAGAAGTCATCTTTGTTTTTTAATTTTTTTTTACAGCTGCTCCCGTTCTATAGGTGAATTGCCTGTAGATTTTTCACAGGCAATGTACACACTTAAGTTCCTTAAACCATCAGAGTCCTCTACAAATGTCTATATCCCAGATATCCGTATCTTCAAAAGAGATATAAGGAGACCCTAGCTGCTCATCTCTCCAGGACAGGATACAGAATTTGTCAGTCTGTTTAACTATAGATTGCAGAGTTACAGAATACAGATGGACAACACCTCTTCATAGACCAGATATCGTCACAGAAGTCACCCATACTAGTGACTGGCTATTTAGATTTTTTTTCCTTCTGTATAAATGCCACTGCTACTTATTCACTGTACCACAGGAGGCATGTTGAGGGTCTGAACACAACGTAGTCCAGCCAAATTATCTTGTAATCCTGGCAACTTGTTCAGTAAGATGGGTAATTTTTCTTTTTTGGTATTTCCACATCTTTAGTATGGGATCTCTGGTACTCTAAAGACCTATGTTGCAATGAATTGACCTGACCATATTGTTCCCATAGATTAAGAACAGTGGGAGAGACAGATTAAATAGCTGAATTCATACAGGTAGAAACAGAATTCCCTGAAAATGGAAATTGTGAAATTTACCATGACCTTTTTATGTTCATGATTTTAAAGAAAAATGCTAGATAGCTACATAACCTCAGCTATAATCTTGTTTTCTATTAGTGAGGTAAAAACATCAAGGAAGATCCAAAAGAGCAATAGCGTTTGGGGTGCTGTCCCTCCCACCTACCTTTCTGTCTGCTACAATTTGTGACGTAAAGATTGTTTGGCTGAAAACAAACACAAACTCGCAGTTCAAAAAGTGGGCTCATTATTCTTATGACAACATTATTTAGAAGTAAAGAAAGGAAAAATAAATGTATACTTTCAGTGATTTTTTTTGTTGGTTTTTTTTTTGGAAAACAGTTTCTCTTGCATCCAAAGATGTTCTGAACTGGAGACTGGCAAGCTGAGTTGCTAGGTACGTGAGCTCAGGTTGTCTTAAGTATCGCATTATGGATGATGACCAAGCCGAAAAGGAAAAGGTGAATGACACTTTGGGTTAATATCAGGAAACACTAATTTCTTATTTTAAGGGTTTGAAATTTTAGAAATAAGGGGAAAATATTTGCACTTCAAAATGAAGAGTTGCTACCTCGCAAAGTACCATTTCCTGAAAAACAGGTGTGACTTACGCTTTTAACTGGCTACACAGAGTCCCTTCTTGGTGTAGAGTGTCACCAAAAACACTGATAATGGTGAAGAAAAGAGAAATGGTGCCATTTCTCTTACAGAAACTGATGTTTCCACCAATGTAACATCTTGATTTTAAAGGGAACATAAAAGTAATAATTATTTGCTATTTGTATGGCTCTTTCTCACAAGCCTTTAGGGTGCTAAGCTGCACATACCTTTAAGTCACAATCCCAAAGTCTGCACCAACACCTTTGGAAAGATTTGTAGGCAAATGAAAAAATCTTGTAAAATTTAAGTCTTTGGCTGCAGCCACCACTGCTGTGGTGCAAAATAAAGCAGCTCCTGTGAACACACTTTTCCAAACTGAAGAGAGCATCAGCTTCGCCTCACTTTTAAGCCAAAAACAGGCAAAACCAGTGAATATTTATCAGACAGAAACTATTGCAGAAAATAACTGTCCTATAACACAGGAAAAGGGGGATCCCTATTTTCTGATCCAAGCTGCAAAACTCCCTAGACATCATGGAAATAATTTTTAATTTGATACAGTAAATTACAGCACTTTGAACTACGTGGAAATATTTGGGATTTCAAGTGGGCCATTTCCATACACTGCATGGATTGCTACCTAGGAAGAAGGATTCTGGAGGTCATTAGCAGTGTCTCTTCCAACTGAGGACACTCACAGCTAGAATGGGAAACCAGGTCTGCCTTCTAAACTTAATACTTTGAACAGCTGGGAAAACTGGTCTCAATATAGAACACAGTGTCAAGTCTCCCTTTTCATGAGTAAGGGAAGAAGGAAGGAAGGGGAAAAAAGAAATGATATGCCATCAGAAATCAAGTAAAAGAAATTCCTATTTCCCCCGTGTTTTGAGAAAAGTATTCTTCTGCTGAAGGATTTCAGAGGACCACACAAGATGTCAAAATAGCAAAAGCATCAGGGTGTTCAGGGACTTATATGATGAATATATTTGCCAGACTATGCATGCACTCCAAACATCTTTTTATTATCTAGATCTAACGTAAGCACTGTCCACTCTTACAAGACAAGAAGATAGTGATGGGACAGCACAGCTTTATTTGGTATTGCTCCTCAGAGCAAAGTGTACTCTCTTCAATTAGTGTTGAGGAAGACAAAGATGAATGATGAGATTCCTTTGTTTGTTTCACAGAATTGAGCCCTGATGGAATGCAAGTATCAGCCTTTACAGTGACAGACTCCAGCCAGCACAGCCATGAGGATAATCAGAAGCTGTGTCCCTCTCTCGTCTTCTGTGCCAAGGATAGCAGAATTCAGTTCATTATGGTCATGGCAGACATCTTTCCAACGCCTTTGCATGAATGCACATAAACTATAGTTTTACACTCACGATCAAAACCACAGGAAACAGACTTCCAAAAGGGAAGGCAGAAGGGGTATGAGGGAGGAACAAAGAAGTACATAAGAGATCTGAATTTTCCCCATGGGACAAGATGAGCTAGGACAAGGATTGCCTTTATATAAACTCTGAAATTTTAAATAAACGAGTGGGAAATGGGCAGTTCAAACAATGAAGACAGACTAAAACACTTGAATTTGAAAAGCTTGCTTTTCAACTCTTTAATTTACTTCTAAATTGTCTTACTTTTTAGTACATTAAGATCAATTGTTTAAGCCAAGAATTCTTACTGAGCTTTAAAAGTAAGACAGAAGATATACAGCGTAATGCTTCCAATTTACATTAAAGTCTATGCACTATTATCTTCTTATTATCTCCTAAAGATTTTTCCAGGCATTTAATTAACATATGACAAGATATCCAAGTTAGCAAGGAAAAAAGTCACCATTTAATGCACTATCTATAGCCTTTCAGAAGTTAGTTACCCATTGTTTTTCCTCCTAATGCACTACCTAGTGCACATCTATTATGCTATTTTAATAGCGAGGCTCTGTCACAGAAATAAAAAGAACAGAGTTCTCAAGGTACCCACATTACATTTTATAATTTGATTCCAGCATCAGTGTCTTTCAAAGTCAATGAAACATAGGCAAAGTTTGGAAGTTTTCACCCAAGGACTCTG
This sequence comes from Platyrinchus mystaceus, assembly GCA_035041135.1. Taxonomy (NCBI): domain Eukaryota; kingdom Metazoa; phylum Chordata; class Aves; order Passeriformes; family Tyrannidae; genus Platyrinchus; species Platyrinchus mystaceus. The sequence goes on along the minus strand of JAWWLV010000121.1, from coordinate 30,355,760 downwards.
CTGTGACAAAGGGTGCTGGTTTTAGTCTGCCTGCCAGAGCTCTGGCTGGACTTGGGTCCCAGAGGAACCCCAGGGAGGCATTAACTCTAAATAAACACAGCACTACCAAACAGCCTCAGAACATCTCTAGAAAGATGGCAGAGCAGTTACCAGGGCCCCAAGTGGTGGGGGCTGCCCTTGGGGGTCTGTCAGAGCAGGGTCTGTCCACCAGGGCCTGTCCCACCACCCCAGCTAGGTGCAGGGATCTGGCACACCTCCAGCCCGGGCACTGGGAACATGGGGATGGAGATGAGCCAAGGTCAGGACAGATGGTGGACCTGGTTCAGTGGGGCCTAAGGCCAGGCAGGAGACTGGCCCTGCTGCAGCATCCCTGGGGCAGGGACTGATGGCCCCAGAGGGCTGGGAAGGAACAGTCAGGCCTGGTGGTGCCCCCCAGCAATAAACATCCCAGACCTTGTTCTCAGGGATCCTCTTTTGCACACATTCTCTGGACACAGGCCATTAGCCTTTCCCACTTTTGGCCTACTCCAATTCTACCTAAAAATTACCCTTGAACAAGTGGCAGAATATATTAGCATGCTTCACACTTACATTTTATGCATCCCCTTGCTACCAAACTCATGAAGCTCTCTGAACTGCTGATCCAAGGGAGATCTGTGGGTTCTGCTTTACTAATGTGGCAGGAAAAGCCTGCAGCAACTACAAAAAACAAGATGTGCTTAAGGATGAAAAGACACTGTTTAAAGCAAATTCTCCCATCAAGCAAGAGTCTCTGTTTCTTAATAGCCTCATGTCTAGTGCCTTCCACAGCATAAAATCCCTCTCTCTCCTTTTTTTTTTTTTTTTTCCCTTGGAGAATGGTATTCTAGCAGCATTTTCCTGTTGCTCAGCTCAGCAATCATAGAATCTTGGTGGTGAAAGGGACCTCTGGAGATCACCCAGTCCAAACCCCGTTGCTCAAGCAGGATCAGCTACAGGAGATAATTCAGGGCCCTGTCTAGTTGAAATTTAGTATCTCCAGGGATGGAAAGTTCACAATCTCTCTGGGCAACTTGTGCCAATGTTCAATCACCCCTAATTTAAAAAATAATTTTCTTACTTTTAAACATTAGTTCCTGTCTTTCAGTTTGTGTGGGCAACCGGTGCCTCTGTTAGTGTGCACCACTGAGGAGATTCTGGCTCTGTCTTCTTTACTCCACCCCATCAGGAATGTATAAACATTGGTCAGATACTCTGAGTCTCCTCTTCTGTACACTGATCAGTCACAGTGCTCTCAGACATCAAATGACTCAAAGCAAGCCCTTACACCTTCATGACCAAAGCTTTGCTGGGCTCACCGCCAGCATGTCCACATCTCTTGCCTCTCTGAGACAAGGTCAGAACTGGACCTGGTTTTCCAGACGTGTCTCACACCAGTGCTGAGAAAAGGGGAAGGATCACCTCCCCCTGTCTACTGATACTGCTTTCCCTGATCCAGCCCAGAAGGCTGTTGGCTGCCTTTGCCACGAGTATGCCTTGCTGATTCATGACTACCTTGCTGTTTACCACAAAACACAGGTCTGTTTATGCAAAGCCATTTCCAGACCAGTCAACTCCCAGCATGTGCTAATGTATGGGAGCTCTGTCTTTCCAGGCTCAAGACCTTTGCAACTGCCTTCATCGAGCTTCATGAGATTCTTCTTGGCCCATTTCTCCAGGCCATCTGAATTGCTGCACAACCATCAGATGCATCAACCACTTCTCCCAGTTTTGTATATGCAAGCTTCTTGAGGATACAATCTGTCCCACCATTCAGGTCATTAATGAAGATGTTAAGTAATATTTGTCCCAGTGTCAATCCCAGTGACCAAATTCCAGATGGACTTCATGCTACTGATCACAACCCTTCAGCTCAACAATTCAGTCAGTTTTCAGTCCAACACACTGTTCACTTATCTAGCTTGTACTTCATCATCTTGTCAATGAGGATATTAGAAGAGATAATTTTAACAGCCTTATTAAAATCAAGATAAGCATCATCCACTCCTCTATCCACATCCACTGAGCCAGTCATCTCATCACAGAAAGTTATCCAGATGGTCAAATATGATTTCCCTTTCATAAATCCATGCTAACTACTCCCAATCACCTTCTTATGCTTAATATGTTTAGAAATGACTTCCAGGAGGATTTGCTCCTGGAATGCTCTTTCCCATCTCTCTGGCTCACTGTTTCACTGTCTTGGATCCTCTGCAGGACTGTTAACATTTACAGCCTCACCAAGTCTCTGCTATCTCACTTGGAGTACGCATCCTCCTCTCAGAGGCAACAATCTTACCAGACAGAAAAGATCCAGATGAGTGTCTGACATATCTGTTGGATCTTACACAATCAATGCAAGTACGTGCGCCGGTAAGATACCACCTAATCTAAAGCACATCATTACCTTCTTTCTCAATTTGCCACAAAAAGCAGCCCTAGGTTTTCCTCATCATTGCAGATCAAACCAGTATAAGAATGCAGCTTTCCTCATAAGCAGCCTTTGCATGAAGCTTCCCTCTTTGTATCACTGTGAACAACTTTTTCAAACATCTGACACTTGACAGCTCTTTAAAAATTTATCACTGTAATAGCTAAGCAGTAAGGAGGAAAAGTGTTTGAGATTTTTTTTTTCTTTAAAGAAGAATTCCCAATTTTAAAAAATCCAAACTTCAGGTTTCCTTAGCACCTTCAGTGGAGCTAAATAAAACCTTTCTCCATTCTTGCAGTGACACATAAGCCTTCCTCTTGATATTTGTGAGAAAGAGAGGCACACTACACTGCTCAAATTAGCAACAAGTGAATGCCAGCTGTGTTTTCTCAACACTTCTACAGGTTTCTTTGTTCTGTATATTTAAATACTCTCCATTTATGTTACTCTATCGTTTGTTTGTGTATGTGTGCCTCTCTCTGTGTACCACAGGATGGCAGCAAATGTTAGAATATAAAGAAAACAGGAGAGAGATAAGAGTATTACAGTTGATTTATATATATTATTGTTACTTGAAACAAAAAAGATTAGTTCCTGAACTGTAATCCAGCTTCCCAAATGCACATGCATAGACACGTCCTGAGGCACATGAAAACAGTAGTGCATCAGCCCACACCATTGCAGGTCAAAGGCATTAACAGAAAGATTGTTTAAGAGAAACAAATTATATGGAATGCCATTACAAAAAGTAACTCTGCAACTGACAAGATATTTTGTTTTGATCCAAAGTAAATATTAATCAGAAAAATTGAGAGGGAGTACAAATTTGTGGGGAATGACAGTGAATTGAGTAGGACTATATTGTTTAAATGTGTTAATATTGAAAAGGCATCCATAAAAACTAAGCCAGAGGAAACAAATACTATTCCTGCTTCAGGTACATTAAAAATGGATGCAAAATGTTTTACGTAGATGGGTTCTTTTGATTGAGGGAACTTGCCACAGACAAAATAAAAGATGCTGCTTTTTTAATGATTAAGTAAATTGTGTATATATCTTGCACAGTGCTAAAAATGGGTGCCTCATCATTTTTTCTAAAGCCTTCTCTGTAATGAGGAGCTCAAAAAGAAGACAAGGCAAAGAGGACAAAGTATATGGAAAAAGCACCAAATAATCTGATACTGGCATTTTCAACTTTCCATATAAGCCATAGACTTCAAAATATAGGATTTTAAAGTCTAATTTATCATTGTTGTTATAAAATTTACGAATAAGAAACAATAAAGAAAACCTCACAAGCCAGTAAGAACATTTTTAGAATGGATCAGCATAAGGTTTTAATGTAAGTTTTGCAGAACTACCTTTAATTGAAAATTATGAAGTAGTTTGACAGGAACTTATTCATACAGTTTCTAGTGATGAAAGACTTTATAAATGGATGTTACTACTGTGAAAAGTTATTCTCTCTAAACCTTAAAGCAGCTTAAAAATTTTTATGGTAAATTTAGATGAGTTATTTCTTTTTAATTCATGCCACATCTGCTTCTGCTTTTAAATTTTCCCACTTTCTTCCTACCATACAATTTCGTTTCTCTGTCTTACACCAAACAAGTCAAGAGGCATGCTATCATTGTTGGTGAATCATTAATATTTTAAAGTTATAGGCTATGTCAATTGTTTGCAATGCACCTCTTCCCAAAAAGATCAACGAACCTCGTTTGAGGAAGCCATAAGTAGCATGGCTAACTCTGGTTTCAGGACTGCACCTAATCAAACTTGTGATCTTTGCACTGCAACAGCTAGACTTGACTCTCCCTCCTGATTGCCATTCAATGTCCCTTTAGAAAAGGGTGACAAATTGCATGATCACAGTTAGCTCATTCTGGACATAAAATCAGAGGAAGAGGTGGTATGTATGTGGGGCATAATTGTTTCTAGGGGATTAGGAAGAAATGTGAAAATTAAAACTGGAAAGGTTTATGCCTTCTACAGGCATAAAACAATTTATGTGGCAGACATTTTGGCTGGCCAAAGAAAATTTATACCAATATGTTTTAAACTTTTTTAAAGAAATTAAAAAAATTCATATATCTGAAGCATGGAGGAAAAGTAACTTCTGGATGTAACCTGTAGTTATGCTTCTCTGTTATATCTGCTTGTGTTATAGCCATGGCCTTTTCCCTCAAAAACTGTGGGATGACCATTGTACATGAGTGTTCTTTTCTAATCTTCTGCCAGTTCCTGTCTGTACAACTTATAAGAGCACAGCTACTAGCCAAGTCTGTATAGTCTTTCCTCCCTTCAGGCCACAAATATGAATAACGTTCTGAAAAATAAACATTTTCTATAGTCTTCTGCAACCTTCTTGCTGTAAAAATAGATTGCAACCATGCTTATGTCATGTTGTTGCTCAGCAACCTTTCCCCACCCCCCCCTTAATCTCCCTGTTCTCTAATATCTTATTGGTCTTCACCATGAACAGTCTGCAAAGTACGACTTACTAGTCAGAAACAGCACTGTCTGCTAAGCTTGCAGGACACTCTGCCCTTCAATGATTACACAGGCTTAGGAAGATATACCTTATAGAGTAACCAGAGACAGGATGTTGACCTAGGGGAAAAAAGGGCTAATGGAAAACATGAGGAACAGGGAGAAAAGCTGAAGTGGAAAAAGGAAAAAAAATCCTCTATCTTGAGAAAGCTTACAGAAATGAAATAAAATAAAAATTAGATCTCTAATGCCTTCCCTTTCTGTCAAGGTCAGCAAAGAGGAATCAGTGACCTTATCACAGTCTCTCATTTTCCCCAATGAGCTCTGGAGAAGGATCTTTCTTTGAAAGAATAAAGACTGTCAGGCAGAACAGCAAGGACTCACAGCTCCTAGAGCATCAGGAAAGCTTATTGTCTGAGAGGAAATGACTGGAAAATGAAGCTCCCAAGCACAGTTTTCTCACACGTAGTCACTTCTGTGAAGGGACTCAGCAGGTGAACATCCAACAGAGCAGTGATACCAATGGGTAAAGCCTAAATCCATAGAGCTATTCAGAGAGGAACTTAAGTGATTAAACTTAGGCATGTGAGCATTTTAGAAGTCATAAGATATTCAGTCCGGTTTTCAACTGCTGCCCTAGGAGAGGGTAGGTCTCCCATAAACCCCACATCTTAGCTGCCTTCTCTCCACTAACATCTAGGGTACCCCAGGAAACCTAAAACCACATTACATGCATGTCTGTCCTTTGGTCCCTGAATCACTCCTCAAATAGCTGACGTCTATTCAAATATTTTAACCTTTATTGGTTTAAATGGAGGGGGGGGAGAAATATCCCTCCTAAAATCCATGTTTAATAGATGCAGATATCTGCATTTATATACCTGACAAAGGTGTATTACAAGGGTAATACACCTTGCATCTGTGCTGTTATTATTCTTCTAACATTATGACTCCACCTGCTCATGCAGTTCTGATCAGTGGCTGACACAGTAAGCTTGTCCTGGTCTACCGGTGTACAAAGTAGCAGGAAGTCCTGATGAAAACACACAGAAAACATGAATTTCAGTGGCACTGCCAACACCAACAAGACTTGAGATAGCAAGCAAAAAAAACTTGAACAACCTGAGAACCGCTATGATGAAATCCCTCCCACCCATGCAACCCCGCTAAGGTCACATAGGTATGGGACATTCCCCCATAGAAACAGCAGCAGGTGCTGGGGCTGTAAGCCCTCATTGCTGTCAGTGAGCTTCTCTGCAAGAAGCACGGTCCTGTTTGCCACAAATAACTAACTTTAGCATTTACTCCCTGTAAGTCTGTACCCATTGCTTTGAGAAGAGTAAGTCTCTGTGTGTGCAGAGATGCGGCCAGTAGGACTGATGAGAAGATCTGGGCAGGTAACTGCAGGAGAAAGACCATGGGGAAAAATACTGAAGAAATGCTGAAGGCAGCATATAGCAAGAGTGTCTCCATTCATATTATGGCAAAATGAAGGTTTCATTTCCCAGTTATTTATGTGGTTACAAAACAAAGCTACAGTTTACAGCTGGAGGCTTTCAGAGTGATTCAAACTATGTAAAAGGATCCAGAAAAATAATTTCAGAAGCTGACTGATGATTTAAGTCAACTGAAGTGCCACACACTTCATTAAAATTACCTTCACAGGATTTGGAACTATTTTAGGAGGCAGTGGAGTCTTTTAGCATCTAAAGCATTCTGCTTTTTTACTTCCAAAGGTTTATTTCCATGAAGTATCTTGAGTTAAATATATGCCTTTCCCCTGACTGTTTCAGATTAAATAATAAAGTGCATTTATAAGGGAGGGAAAAAAAACCTTGGGGTGGGTGGGGGGTGATATCTGAAGAGGCCTTTTTCCAACTGTCAACATTTTGAAGCTGAGTAATAACGCAGCCTTGGGGTTGCCATGGGAACATGTTTCATTTCCTAGGTGACAGCAATTGTATGTCGTCACCAGTGAACCGCACAGGCTCTGGAAATATGTCAAGTTTCCTTCAGACATCGGCATCCCAAGACTTCCTGCACTTGCCACAAGCACACGCCCGGCAGAGCTCAGGCCAGCACCTCTAACCTGATACCTGCCAGGGCCTCCACGGGATCTTCCCACTCTTCCTCTTCTGCGAAGGACAGCCTGATTTGGCTAGGGCTGGGGTGGGGTCCTAGACATCTTAAATCGAAGACTCTACCAAAGTGCAAATTCACCTCCTCCCTTGCTATTCTCTTCCATGGCCTAACCAACCTCCTATAAACATAGTTTCATTCTCACATGAGAACGGCTCAAATTTCCAACCCTTTGGCCCTGGATAAGCCTCATCATCAAGGCTTCTCAATATCCAAACTCCCACAAAGCCTTGTGTCATGTTAGTAACAGACACGCTATTTGAATCAACTATTTCTGAATCACCTGTACTAATAATCAACCTCTAAAACTACTCATAGAGCTCAAAGATTTCCTAGAATAAGATGATGTTTTTAATGATGATGTTTTTAACGATGAAGCTTTTGGTTCAGGTTAAAAACATCATCTTGGATCATCTTTGGACTGAAGACCCTTCTTCACAGCACGTATGTTCCCCAACAGAACTTCAAGGCCACCAGCTGCACAGTATGGCCAGCAAAATTCACTTGCCTGTGAACACTGGAGAGGGTAAATATAGTAGAATAACTTCTCTCTAATAGCTCCTCAGTGCTCATGCACTAGTTAAAAATAAGCAACTCTGATTCTGTAATAATAATTCTGCTCAGGAAGTAGAGTGATTATTTTATTCTGGGATAATTGCTCCATTTCCAAAGTGAAATAATAGTTATAGAATAAAATCATTTTTATTTCTGAATATTTCATCCACATGTGGGAGTTATTCTAGAACAGCTAAATTATATGCTAATAGTTAGAAGGGAACAGTCCTGCCAATCAATTTTCCTCATACAGGCAAATACTTAAACCATTGTGCTATTGGAAGGAACAGTGCAGAAGATGTCATTGCACAACTGGAGACCTCTACCGTTTAATTTCAAGAAGAACCTGCATCTACCTACAACAACTATGTCTAATAGTTCCCCTAGATTGTTTATAGATAAGGCCATAAAATGAATCACAAGTATATCAAGTGATTTTCCAAGCATGCTACAAGTGTTACTACTGGCAGAAGTACCTCATCACATGATTTGAAAATAGTATCCATGCCATTGAATGCTCTCTCCTCTACACTCACATGGTCAGAAATTGCTGCCAAGGATGGCCTTGGTCTACATCACAAAGAGTCCTGCTTGCTGAGATAAATGTGGGTAGAGGGATATGCCAGTACTTGATTTCTGAAGGAACAAAGAGCATACTCCAGTCTGTGAAGCTATTGTGCTATCTATTCTAGGGTAGCTACCTTAGAAGTAAACTGTAAAACCTTTTACTTGAAAATACATTCAAAATCCCTTTTGACTCTGACTGTTGTTTTCTAACATATCCAGCTCTCAAGAGACTAAGAAAGGAGTTCTATTCTAGCACCATTTTTACTCTGCAAATTTTTATAATTGGGCATTAAGCTAGGCAAAGAAGTCAGGAGGCTCAAAAGTTTAGGTTCCCACAGCAACAGTAATTCAGCGACATTCAAGATATAGAGCAGAGCATAAATTAACAGTTATTGGAAATGCTGCATATGTGCAGAGTGGCCATGTTAACATTGCTATGGGAACCTTAACTTTTGAATAGATAAGGATTCTACCAAAATAAAAACCATACAAAAGAAATAACCATTACAGATTTTGCTAGAAAAGACTACAGCCAATTCCTCATCTGCAATCTGTTGATGCAGAGCACAAAGACCCTAAACACTCAGAAATCCAAACAGATGAAAAAAATCATCACTAAGATCACAGATGCCAGAGCAATAACCATAGTTGACACCAATGCTGCAGCACTATTTTAAATTTGAATTTACAGTCAAACATTATGCAAAATCACTCCAGAAATGACAACAGATGAAAAATAGAAACTCATGTACAGTATCACTCTTCCTTCTTTTCCTCTCAGATTTTTCATACATTAAATATTTTGGAAGAGCAGAGTGGAAATTTGCTATTGGCTTTAGTCTTTTCCAGCAAATTTCAATTTAGAGTTAAAAGAAAAATCAAGCCATGTTCTGGTATACATTTATTTAGTAGCTGTCAGTCTGGATTGACTGTCTCACATTATTCTAACTAAATTCAAAGTTCATTTCAAAACAGTTCAATTTGAGCAGGTCTTTGGTGATGGAAGTTTTCATATTTTTAAAAGAACCTAGTGACAGTAGGGCTGCTACTGAGGCTTTACTCTCTAGGAGGCTGGGTGTCTCTTCAGGGTAAAAAAACAGTTCCTAGTTCTACCACTCGGTCCAGTTCTCCATGATGCATGATCTTGGGCAAGCCGGGCTTACTTCCCTATGCTTCATTTTCTTGAGATGTGAAGCAGAAATAATGACACTCACTTTATTTTTTATATCCAGTGCTTTAACTAAGTGGGTTTTCCCCCTGTTTAAAACAAAAACAAAATCTTCAAGGCAGTTTTTTACAGTATTTGAACAGAATTCCAGTAGCATCTAAAATAATGGCTCTGCCAACTTTCCATGTATGGAAAGAAAAACAAAATAAAAGCTCCTTTCTGCCACTCCAGCTTTTTGTTTCTATGTGGTGCATATGTTTAGTACCATCCAAAATCCTGTTGATCAAGTTTCTTCCCTGGAGTGACTGCAAGATCACCAAAGATTTTGAATCAAAAAATAGGGCAAGTTCAAGACTCCTGGAACTGCAGAGGCAAGTTAAATAGCATTCTCCAATCCAAGTCAATGCAAAAGGCTTTCTTGCTGATATGCTGGCATGCATGCCTGGAATTGTATTGACATCATCAGGATTTCCTTGCTCATAGGAAAAGCAGGATATTGGCTTTGAATCAAGCCACACAGTTCAAAGAGATCCTGGTCTAAATTATTTGAAGTGACTCTGATTTCTTGGCATTTATAGCATGGATTTTATGAAGATTACATGGGCCTATCACTTGAACATGTTTTCTGTGTATCATTAAGATTTTACTCAGGCCATGAACTCGAGTTTCCCTAGAATGTGTTAGAAAAAAGAAAACAAACTAACACTGGTTAGAATAGTGCTGCCTTTTAAAAAAACAGAATACACGTTTTTAAAATACATAGTGACATACCTTGCTAGTAAATGGGAGACACAGACAAAATTTTGACCAGTACTTGCATGATTGAGTTTTTCACAGCAAACAGACATTGTACTATTAGGTCAAAATGAAAGGTTTTATACTCCTTTATACCCCAAACCCTGATTCCTTATGTTCTTCCTCTAAACCTACCAGGCAAAGTACTATATTTTCTAGACGGGGAGAAACAGGGTTTCTGTGAATGGAGTCTGAGAAACACAAAGTTTAGTTGGAAGAATTACATTTTCAGGCTGTACTTAAGAGGTTTCCTGAGAAAGAGAGAAAGCATGATTTATTTGAACTCCTTGTCATTCCAAGACGTTTGCAGATACCCTTCAACAAACTGCCAAGTGCTTTGATAACCAGCTGCCTTCTGTGTTTAATCACCTCTCATAAATGGTAACCTGCGCACATTTCAACCTCCATACCACTATGTCCAGTATCCTGAAACCACTCTTTCCTCCTAGCCAGGACTTTCACCATCTCTGCTTGCTATGAATCCAGCCCAGTCTCACAGGTGAAGGACATGTTTTTCTAAACAGGCTCCAAAACTCTGATTTCCTCCCAAGACAGGTCCATTCCTATGTGGCTCCTCCAACATACTCAGAAACTGCACTATTCCTTCATAAGTTATAGCAGAAGTGATGAAGTCCAGTGCTTGTCCAATCAGTGCATGAAGTGAGAGAAAAGACGTCACATTTTCTAGTAAAACTGGTAAATAAGTTATATTTAAATTATTTAAGTTACCTTTTGTTCATCAACAGATCTTAAGTGAGCTTTGTCAGGCACGCAGGCGGTAAATTTTTGAACAAACATTCCCACACCTCATGAACTTTAATATACTGAGAACATCCCTTGCCTTACTGTCTCACATTTATGACAGGCAAAAATTATTTAGCTTGGTTTTCTGGGACAGCAGTGGGAGTCACCAGCAAAGAAGATCATTCCATGTACTTTGTGTTCATATGACAATACCCATCAGTCTGTTACAGTTTTGTCATGCTGCCTACAGAAACCACCTCCACTGTTCAGCATGTTTTTAGCCATTACCTGCCCTGCTGATCTCCACTACTACTTCACTCTCAGAGTCATTTTCCAATTTTAGGATGTACAAAGCACTTGTTTCTGCAGTCCGACATACTGTGGAAAGTGTAGTATACAGAAACCATCCTACTAGTCTACAAATTTCCCTATTCAATTCAGTATCCAATCCTGGTATGACTTAAACTTAGATTATGGAAAAAAAAAATATATATATATAAAATTGTGACTTCTGATAAAAATTACTCCCTGTTAGTTCTTACTGCCTCTAATAACCACCATACAGCATTGGAATGTTGAAATTAGACAGGCAATATAATTTTTTTCTCTTGCCCTTACTTTTCTCTTTCCTTTTGACCGTATACCTTGCCAAATTCAAGCTACAAATAGTTCATGACTGATTCAAGCTACTCTCCCTCTCAATGACATAATATAGTAAAGGCTAGAGCACTGACAGTGTCAGATTATATATGCAAACATAATGCATCAGATTATATATGCAAACATAGTGCTTCCTGGCTAGATGCAGATGAGTCTCATTTATAACCTGATGCCTTGTCAAAAGATCCATATCCTGTATTCAAAACATTATGCTAATTTGTTTTATTGAATATCCAAATTCATCACACTCTTAAATGTTGTAGAAAAAAATTATTTCTGAAATATCAAAGAAATTAAGCTCTGCCTAGATGTTTCTGTTTAGATAGTACTAAATCCACAATGATACATATCTTAGTATACACAAGTTCTAAGGAACTGTGTATATAGGGAAACTGGAAACATCTGCTTTTCACTTTACAGGTGACTCAGGTTTCTTTCTTTTCAGGTCTCTTTTCATACTGCCTTTTAGTGTTCCTGCCATAAGAGTATATTGTTGTTCTTTGTGCTTTAGGCACAAAGTCCAGGTGAAGTTTCCAGTCTGTGTATCATTTAACTCTGTGCCTCTTCTATCACTGAGATGTTAAACCTCCTTTTTCTTTTGTTGACCATGCCAAAGATGGCAAACACAGAAGTCATATTTCTTTGTCTCCTGATCTACTTCTGTATCAGCCAGCAACAAATTTCAAAACATAGTGTGCAACTGGAAACAATCCCTAAAGGCTCCTAACTTGCTCAGTCTTTCAGACAACAGAGAGAATCACTGAGATATTCAGTGCAGACTCATTAACATCTGGTATCCAAGTCTCTTCCCAAGCACCAAAGAGATAAAGGAAAGGGAGCACTGGAAACTCCCTGAAGAAACCTGAATAGTTTTCCACAGTCTGGCTGCTACATGATCCAAGCTTACAAAGCTTACAAACTATGCAGGAACAAGGAACGACAGATTTTGATTGAAGAGTTAAATTATTTTCTAAGTCATTAAAGATGCTTTTTGCCACCTAAAAGTGGTGCCATATTTCTTGTACATACTGTCCCAAATAGAAAATTTGCTTTCCCATTTTTCTTTACTATTGTGTTTGGTTGGAGCTTATAACTAAAGGAGAGTCATTAAAAAAAGAGGACATGCATAAAACCACACAACTCAAAAGACGATACCAATGTTGGCCAAAAGAGAGCCCTAAAATCTGCTACAAACCCAGTCATGGCAGTTTGTCAGCAACATATTTATTAAAATCAAATTCTGCTTTAACATGAACTATGCTGACTACCATGTCTCAGACAGTTATGCGTGTAGACCTGTATCTGTTACACATCTTCTTGTTGAGAAAAGGACCAGAGAGAAACCCCTTTAAATACGATTTTGCTCTCTACATTATTAAATTTTACCCCATTTCTACTGCTACTGAAGCCCTCAAGATAGTTCATTTTCCTCTAATCCTCCTCTGTATTTACAGGACCTCTCAAATTTCTGCCATCATTCAATTTCATCATTACTCACAATTTTTGTGCCAGATGTCAACAGCAAAACATTACATGCCAGAGGTCCAAGACCAGTTCCCAAGGAATTCCACTAGTGGAATTGCTCACTCAGCAAGCCTGGTACTTCCTTCTTTGTTTTTGCCTGCCACCCTCCTGACTTTAGATCCTTACACATCATATGGTACCTGTTTTTTACTCTTTCCTTCTGTATAACCAAACATTCCTTGTGTGGCACTGTACTAGAAATTCACCTTTACTGTCTTTGGAGACAGTAGCAGTATTTTCCTCTCCATTTAGTGTCTCCACCTAGCCACAGAAGGGGACAGATATCAAGTAGGTGAGCAGATGAGGGAAAAACATGCCCAGACAAGATATCCTGCCAAATGCCACTCACTAGTGGCAGCTGCCACCTTCCTCCCATTTTTACCAAACCCACTTTTCCTGTCCAGTATGGAAAGCTGCAAGTTGCAGTGGCTCTCACTAAATGAGAGGTGCAAGGTGTGATTATTTCCCACCTCTCCTTCCCAAAACTCCCAGAACCCAAACCCTCATAGCATCAGAGAGTCATCCCTGCTCAGTATGAAAGGACACCAGCTCCTGGTAAGGTTCAGTTAACAGCAGAAAGTCAGACACCAATAAAGCAAAAAAAAATCTATCCAAAAAGAGAGCTCATCTTGCCCAAGCTGTCAGTAAACAGGGGCTTGCTTTCAGCTCTTTGAGCACAAGGCAGGACCAAGTAAGTCCCTAAACTGCAATGTGAAAACAGTGAGACAGTTGGTTTTAATTATTTAGCCATTCTAATCCTGTTCATGATAACATTTAATCCAAAAAAACATTTTAAGGATTAGAATATATGACATTGACCTAGCCATGAACTACAACACAAGTACATTGCCCATGACAGTTATATTTTCACTGCCAATATAATTTTCTGAATCCTTTTATTTTATGAAATGTTTGGGAGATTTTACCAAGACAAAAGAGAATTTTCCACATCCCATCCCATTGCTCTGAATAAGGGTAAGCAGTCTTATCTTGCATAACTTTCCACAAAATAAACAAAGATCTCAAAACATCAGTTTTGCAAGATGGTTTTGTTACAAATTAAAACCAAAAAACTACTGGTTAAAGACACAGAATACAAAGACAAACCTACCCACCTTACAGAGATATTTCCATATGTTTGCTTAATACTTGGATGGTGAAGGCATCCCTCTTCCAATTACATTGAAGTAAGAACCACAGACTCCAAGCAAGCTGGCAGCATTGCTCAAAAAATTACTCTAAATCTGTCCAGTAGAGGGCAATGACATACACACACAAAAACGAAGTGAAAAGTTGAATTTGAAATGCATGCTTGTAAAAATAAAACTAAATATTTAAAAAATCCCTATAGTTCTAAAGCATTTACAATTTTTTTTATCTATAATATTTATATTCAGGGGATACAGATTACTGGTCCCCATTTTAATGCCAAGTCAAAGGACTTCCAAATTATACATTAAAAATCTTTCTAATGTTTTTGCAAAATTGACCACTATCTATACAGTAGTGGAACAGCTTTACATAAATGAAGAATGTATCTTTATTTTACATTTGACTGCAGGATGAATGCCAGAAGTGTTTTTGTCCCTTGGCAACACATACTTTAGTTGCTAAAAAACTTTTGCTTTTTTTTAAAATTGGTCCAGAAGGATACTGTTAAATCATTTTCTTCCCGTCACGCACCCCTCTACTACAAGGAGTGCTCACAGCCATTAAATAAGATACCATTTTTGCATGAAAAGCTGTGTCTTTTACAGTTCTCAGAGAAGATCTGTGCTTGGCTGTTTTAACTACACTTAGGAATAATCCAAAACTTCATCGGGGTCTGCAGCACATTCCTGCAGCACATTTGGACTTGCAGGTACAAGGCAGTTGGGGCCAAAGCCCTGAACTACCCCTGCCAGCTCCTAACAGACAGGCTCCAGCAGCAAGGTAAGACTGTGAGCAGTGCCCAGCACCCCTGTCTCTTCAGGGACAGGAGGAGCCCTGTGGAGAAAAGGAACGTGGTAGAAAATCTGAGAGACACAAGCACTCTTCACACAAGCCACCACAAATGCCTGTTTATTCTGGTTGTGATTTGTTTCAAATGCTGTCACCTCAGGTTTTCAAGGCTCCCAAAACTTTCCACCTCAGTTTTGTATGATCTCAGGTTAAGTTGCCAGACCTCCTACCCAGTGCTGCAGAAATAGAGAGAACACAGTTGTTAAATATACCTCCACTAACAGGCATGAAAACCAGAAACGACTCACAAGTAATCGTAGGTTTTCTGATTTTTTTTTTTTCGTTATGGCAAAGAATGGTTCATGTCAACACATGTCAACATCTCAACAGTTTTTTCCAGGGTATCCAAGTTACTTGGCTGAATGTGGTAGTTGCTAGGGCAGCTGGTCAGGACTCAGAATTTTCTACAAAAACCCTACAATACACTCCACTCTTGGAGGGAGGAACAAGCCTCCTAAAGCCCAAGTGCACTGGCTGTTGCCAGAGTTAGCAGTCAGTTGGCAAGAAACCTCAGACTCCTGACATCAAGATGTTGATCTCATGATCTACTGGTTTCCTAGCAGCTGCCACAGCTGGAAGTGTGAGGGAGTCCCCCAGCCTGAAGCAGCATCCATGGAGCAGCTGCCCAGTACACGGAGTGTGAAAACCTTGGAGTCTGCAGTGCAGACAGCAAGCCAGCAAGAAACTTGGATTTTGGTGAAAGCTTATCAAAGCAGAAATTTCTAGACAGCCTCACACTTTATATGGTTTGGATTTGCCTCTGCAAAAACCACATTTTAGAAGATCCACAACTTGCTTTGATTCACACCTCATGGAGCGATTCTTGCATGTTGTATGACAACCCCTCACTGCTCTGTTTACATTCACTTCACATGTTTTAAGTTTTCTTCATCATAAAGAGACCTCAAAGGTGGGGGTTTTTTTAGACAAAACAAATGCTTGAAGAACTTTATCAAAGTTTCAGACAAGCACAGTTACAGGCTGTGTATGTCAAATGTTTTAAAGCCTTGGGTATAGTCTGTTTACAAAGCACTAATTGCATTTATCAAGATTGACATAGAGGAGAATTATCTTATGATTAAAAATAGTTCAGATTAAAAAATAAATTATTTTGATAATTCTGTAAAAGAAGATTTCATTTAAATAAATTCAAACTCACTGAAGTATTTACATGTTCTGAGAAAAAAACCCAAGATAACATACTGATACTGAATTTTCATGTGTTGACCAAATATTTTAAATATTGATATTGACCAAATCTATTTATTTTAAGGGGAAAATGGGTTTGAGTTGCTTTTTCGGGGGACGGGAGGGGACAGGGGCGTTTCTTACTATTGTCTGGATATATTTATGGTACCATTGTAATAAGAGGTATTAAAATCTTTCCACGAAACATATCTTAACATTATTCAGCTATCAAAATGCTAGTTAATATAATCATTTATCTCCCTACTTGATGAAGGGAAACAGCTAATTTTAATAAAATTTATGCGACCTCCACTATTGTAGGCTTACCTCGTCAGGAAAGCAAAGTAACCAGATATATCTAGAAAGGATATATCTACAAATAGCATATTATCATCATCCAACTTCAATCAATTTGTATCTGCCAACATACAGAAGGTTTCTGTATGCTGGGCTTCTATAAGCTTGGCTCAAGGAAACCCCTTCAATGAGGCAAAGCAAGCATTTTAGCATTTCCCACCTGTATTCCAGAAGCACTTGTGCCTTTTGTTCATGGGTTTGAATCTTTTTTTGTTAGATGCCGTGCAAACACTAAACAACAGAAGAAGTTTCTCCCTTAAAGGCTTTTTGGCAAACTATTAGGACAAAAAAACTCCCAGCAAATAAAATATGTCCTCTGTGATACACAAGACCTTGTCAGATGGTAGCAATTAACATGAGCCTCAATGTCTGGGCTACGTGCACCAGGTATGGAATTACAGTAGAGCATGCTGTAAACAACAGACAGAATGCAGGAACAATGTAGTAGGAATTTCAAAATATACAGGTTACCTATGTAAGATGGCACAGGACAAAGCTCAAGTGTGCCTATATGGAAGTCTGACAAGTACATAGAAAAAGTCTGCAGCCAACAGTCATACAGCACAGAGGAGGTTCTGCATCAGGAAAGCAGAGAGTTACTTAAGGCCTTGCAGGGCAGTTTCAGCACTTTTACTTTACAGAGGTGGAAAAACATCAAATCTTCTAGCAAGAAAAGCTATTTTGTGTTAACTGGATGGGAATTTTTGGAATGTGGTAAAATCATTCTACTACACTGCCAGAAGAGAGCAGTCCTCATGAGATACCTCTATACTGTCCTTGAGTCCAGCAGCAATCATTTTTCCTAGCCCAAAATCCCAGTGAACCTTCTGCTCCTCAAATAAAGGTACTTCCTGCTATAATTAACATATATCTCCCATACATTCTAGTGACGCCATTTATTTTCCCAATGGCCCGTAACATGCTAACGCAATTGTCCTCCAAAAGTTAACATCAGCTAAACATCAGATACGATGTAATTTCCCACCTCTTGGAGGCAAGCATGCAGCCTAGGTGAGTCCTGATGCCCATTTCGAGGTCAGACGTGGGCATGCAACCCTCCCACCTCAATTCCCCAAGGAAATGAACTAAGGAATGCAGGCATGTAAGGAGCCATAGCAGAGGATACATCCTCAGTTTGAGCAGTCAAAAGGCTTATAACAAACCCAACCCATTGCCTAGATGTGAGCATACTGACACTGTTTTGAAGATTATGACAATAAAGCTTTGCAGGGCATAAACAATAGGATACCACTAAGGAAGGTAGTCTTTACACATGCAAGTGAGCAGGCAAATAGATATCATTTCACTGAGTCATGTCATATGAACTGCACAGGTTTGGGGCAGGCGAGAGGTCCTCCAATTTCTGGGCAGCTTGGAAAGAATCAAACACATCCACTACAAACCAGCTGAGGCTGAAGAGAATCTAAGTAAAGCAACTGTCTCCCACTTTTGAAGTTTGTTGCCTGAGTCGTGAGCATGCTTCTAATACTGTAATGGTTTAGCAAGGTCTGCCAAAAACCCCAGATGGTAGCTGCTGCAAAACATTCTTTCTGGGCTGATTTTAGCCCTTTAAGACAGGTCTGCAGATCCCCCGTGCAAGGTAAGAGATCCAGGTTGCTTAAAAGAGTAAAACCAGTCCTTTTACTCCTCCGTTCCACTCATTCTAACCCAACTTTGAGTCTGAGATGCTGGATGGTGTTGCAATAAAAATCCACAGACATCGAGGTCCCCTTTGGAAAAAGACTGGACATCATAGAAATATATTCATCGGGGTCTTCACCTTAAAGCATGACACTTGTCTAAGTCCACATTCAGGTATTTTAAAGTTAGTTCTGAAAGTAACCTGCTAGCCTTAGCCATTAATGTCTAAAGAACTTATTCAACTGCTTTTCTTTTTATACCCCACTAAAGCTGAATCAACAAGATTGCAGAGATCTGTCTGAGATCAGAGTAACTGCAGAGCTGAATTTAGCCCAGTGATATTTTTGTTTAAAGGAAAAGCACAGAATGGAGAAGCACTGTACTCATAAGTGTTTTGAGACTGCATGAAGGACAAAATCATTAGGCTGAAAAGCAGTACTTCTTTCTATATCTAGTAATTGTATGAATAACATCTTAACCAGTTCATCTAAAGATTCCTGTAGTAACTATTGCTTTCTAAAGAGGGGGTTTTTTTTAAGACCTTATTAATGTATAGAAAAAAGGAACATAGCAATTGAAATATATGGAAATACATGAAATGTGACTAAATAAATTTATGCCTAAATCTCATATTTACTATTTTCACCAATTCATAAAATTAATTCTCATTTCTTATACAGTACTTTAAACAAGAAAATATAATCCCTGTGTCTGCTTCCTCTCCAAAGAGGACAAAAAGTAATTTTAAAAGATGAGATGAAGGTGCTAAATGCAATTCATAAGATCATAAAATAATTTAGGTTGAAGGGATCTCTGGAGTTCTCTATTCCAACCTTTTGCTCAAAGCAGGGTCAAGCTAAGATCAGACCAGGTTGCTCAAGGCTTTATCAGATGGGTCTTGAAAATCTACAAGGATGGAAGTTGAACATGTGCTTTGAGCAATTTGCTTTACTGCTTGACTGGCTTTGGAGTGAAAAGAGCTTTTCATTATAGACAATCTAAACCTCTGATTTCAGCTTAGGTCTACTGTGTCTTGTCCTGCTATGCACTACTCTGAAGAGCCTGGCTACCCCTTCTCAATGACCTCATCTAGAAATCGGTGGGCTGCCATGAGGTCCACCTGAACTCACCTCTTCTCTAGGCTGAACAAGCCAAACTCCTTCAGCCTCTCCTGCCCCCGGCTGCTTGGGTGACCCTCCTCTAAACTCATCACAATTTAGCAATGTCTTTCAAGTATTTGGGGATCCAAAACTGGACACACTACTCTAGGGGCAGCCTAACAGTTGCTGAGTAGAGGGGTATAATCACATCTCTCTACCTACATGCTGTGCTTCTGTTACTATATCCCAGGCTGCTGTTGGCTGCTGTCTTCACTGCCAGGGCACGCTGCTGACTTATGTTCAGTTTATTGTCTACCAGGACCATCAGGTTCTGTTCTGTCAAGCTGGTCTGTACTGTTCCAAGGCAGGGTTTCTTCACAGCTATGGGACTTGGCATTTGTCCTTGCTAAATTTCATAAATTTATGTTTTATGAACATAAATTTATGCTGGTCAATCCGTCCAGACTGTCCAGGTCCTTCAGTGGTGGCTCTGCCTTTAAACATATTGACTGGCCCCTACAATTTGGTATCATCTGCAAACTAAGAGCAAGCTCTCCATCATCTCCTCTAGGTCACTGTCAAAGACATTCATTGACAGGTCCCATGATACACCCTTGTGGTACTCAAGTAGACTCAATATTGAGAACATATCCATCTGGTATCTCCAAGCTCTGAGCATTCAATAAGCAGGTAGGATTTCAAGGATTAAGATTACAAGTATAGCAGCATATCCAAATTTAATATTCAATTTTATAATAGAAATCAGCTTTTCGACTGTTATTTACCTGACCTAACTTTAGCATTAAGCCTAGTCACCATTGGATTCCTCTGTCAGCAGAGAGAAAAAAAATCAGTACGAGCTGGGGACCAACTGGTTAGACAGGTTGGTAGCTCTGCAAAAACAGGACTTCAGTGCAAGGTGTTGACAAACTCAAGAAAGTACAGCAGTGGAGCATGCTAATGACTAAGACTGTTAGTTAAATAGCTGAAAGCGCTAGAAGATATATAAGGAGAGGCTAAAGGAACTGGATTACATTAGATGAAAAGGAGAAGGCCAAGAGCCAATTGCTGAATTCAACAAGATAAAGGTGAGTTGTAGAAAAGGCAGCATGAGAGTCTTCTCAAAGGTGCACAATAAAAGAACATACAATGGTCACAAAATGTGATGCTGGAAATTCTGATCAGACATAAGGAAAAATTAATCAAAGTGGTTCAGCACTGATAAAGGTGCTCAGAGAGGCTTTAAACTCTCCATCCTTGGACATTTTCAAAACTCAACTGAATAGACCCTGAGCAATCTGATCTAACTTGGAAGCTAGCCTAGATCTGAGCACGGGGTTGGATCAGCTACTTTGAGAGGGCCCTGCTAGTCTAAATTTTTCTATGATTCTATGAGAAAGGCTCCTTCACTGGGTGATTCATCTTGTCTTAAAATAGGTGTCTAAAATAGATTAGATGAATCACCATCTGGTGGTGCCTATGTCTCACTGAAAATATTCTTTACTGAATACAAAGGCAACCTAAGTTGACCAGCTATGATTAAATGTCTTAAAGTGAGACATCTGTAAATTGGAAGATATGAGAATCATCACTAGTGACTTGTGCTCCAAAATAATAAAGTTCTTGCCTTGTTTATATATTATGGCAGTAGGGCACGAACCACTTTCTTAATAACCAATCTCTCAATTGTGGGAGAAGATGGACAAGACCTTCATATGACACATAAAACTTAAAAATTAGAATACACAGTTAACCTAAATAGTTTATTGCCATAAGAGCACTTCCCTTCATAACGCAAAGTGTACGGTTTTATGATCAGGTGTATATTACAATATGTAATAGCTTTGTCTTTAAAGACAGCTGAAAAATTAGAAGCTGATAGGATGTTTTTCCCTAGTATGAGATATTTCTATCTTGACTGCTTTGTTTATTCAGACCATAGTGGATAAAGGGGAATAAGTTTAAATCTTCAGGTCTCATAGATTTTGTTTAAAAAAATACTTTCTTAATGGATTATAAGTGCTTTAAGAACACAGTTTAGACCTGTCTGAAACTTTCATTGACCAAAACCCCAGATATTTGTCATGAATAGGTAGAAACAATTGAAGTCATGGGCATTTTTTTTAGCCCTTAGAAACAGTCTCTTGCTAAAAAAACATTTCTCTCTTCCTTTCAGCTGAAAGAAAAAAGGAGGTAAATAAAAAAGAAAAATAAAATCTTTTTTCAGCCCTCCACATCAGCAGAACAACTCTGAATTATCCTTCAGTTTTTCAGATAACTGAAAACAAAGTCTTAAACTAATTTTAAAAGCCACCTTAACAACAATTAATATTGTCCAATCATGTCTACAGAACTGTATTGGTTACATGTTTAATAAAGTCAGTGTAACTTTTTCCTAAGGGAAATAGCATTTTTCCTGCAAATACTAAAACGTTCCCTTTTCCATTTTCCATAGATTCTCCCAAAGTGAACTTCTCTGTTGTTACCTAGATATCCAGCATCCATATGTTTGGTACATCACACAGAAGAGAGGAAGTTCCCTGGCCACAAAGAATGACCTGAAATTAGAGCGCTACAAAAGAAAACTATGGTTAGAGGCAACAGAACAGAAGCAGCTAGTAACTTTCTCATGTGCTCTATTTGTCAGCAGAAACAAGGATGGGCACACCAGGATGAAAGGAAGT
The DNA here is from genome assembly GCA_035041135.1 of Platyrinchus mystaceus. Lineage (NCBI taxonomy): Eukaryota > Metazoa > Chordata > Aves > Passeriformes > Tyrannidae > Platyrinchus > Platyrinchus mystaceus. The sequence continues at coordinate 30,333,698 of JAWWLV010000121.1, read as the reverse complement.
ACACTCTGAAAAAGAAAATGCTGGTTTCACCATGCAGCTGACAAAGTCTATGGCTCTATCTCACAGGTCCTCCAACCAGCCAACACATCCCCTGATCAAGAGAAGAGGGGAGTAGAAGGACACAGAGACAACTGACAGACATATTTTCACATAAGAAATGGTTCTGAGCCAAGCACCACCTCTCAAAGCAATCAAAAAATTTGGTAGTTTAGAAACCAGCCTCTCTGTAACTACTTCCCCATCGCAGTGAAACATAGACAAGGATAAGTGCTTGTGCCCTGTTGTGACTTGGACATGACTAAAAATGAGCATGTTCAAAGTATCTTTTAGTTTTAAGTTTCTAGGACAATGAGAATCTGGATCAAAACTTAACAAAACTGTTAACTTCTATTAGGTTCAAAAACAGCTTACACCGATGAAGGAGAAAAGCCAATCCTATAGAAATCTCTGCCAAAACTACCAAACCCATGATTTTATATTTTCTGTTTCAGAGCCACTATTGGAATTTTTAACATTTCAGATATGCAAATATGAAAACTTTACTGTTTTACAATTAACAGAGATCAAAACATTCTTATTCCGAGTACTAGTCTCTACTCCCGAGGCATTCTGTTAGCTAATTGTAAGATAGGAAATTACTCAATATGCACAAAACTCTTTCAGAGTCTAGGTTTTATTTTAGGACATTAAGATTTCTATACTGACACATACCTAATACCATCAGATCTTGTTTTTCTTTTGAACTGAGAACTATAAAATATTGTTTCCTATGTAAGAATGTGTATAAGATGTCTGATTTTGAAAGAAGTTTGCCCATGCTTTTCCTATAACAAGGCCAGATCAAAAACTGCAGGGGCAAGCTCTTAGAATTTGAAATAAGTTTTTGTCTTATGAGTATATTCAAACATGTTCAGGCAGTCAGCTTTAATCCCACATTTCCAGTATTGTTTCTAGTACTTTGTGTACTCATGCTTTATTATATTTTGTGTCTCTACCCTGAAATGCCATCATATTTGGCATGACTGAATTTTTGAAAGCTCTAATTGATTCACAGTAACTACAGTAAAATATTAATGTACTATTTTATTCTATGAGAAGTCTTCATTCCCCCTTAAAGGAAAATAAAAAATCAGTTAGCCACAATTGTAAAAACAGAAGAGGAAGAGAGGAAGTGTATATAAAACTGTCATTATTCTGGCTTGGCTACTCAAAACTTTTTCCAACGTAATCCCACAGATCAATAAAAATAATAAAAAAAACAGTTTAGTGCTTTCTTATAAGTTGTAAGGGCTAAACATTGGCAAGATCCCAGTACCCGCTCTAAGTGGCAACAATTTTGTGATATAACTTGAAATCAAAGTCATCATTGTTTTACTTCAGCAAATTTTACCAGTCGTGATTGCGAAAAGAAAAAAGAAAAAAAAAAAAAAGGCTTAATTTTAGGGTGAAAACATTTGTTTTATCAAGGTTTGGAAAATAAAAGTAATGGAGAACCTCATTTATCAGACATATGAAAAATAGATAACCCTATTGAGCAATAGCTAAGTAAATACGACTGCCATTTATCAAAACCACACAGAGAGACCAGCTTCAATCTAGGAATTTCAGAATGAAAAAAAATATTTTAACAGGACTTCAGGTTTTTTAAATGTTTTTGAATAATGATTTATAGGTAAAGGAGGAAAAAGGCTCCCAGATTTTCAAAGTTGGGGTCAAACTCAATTTGTATAAAGTCTAACTGCGTATTGACATTCACAACCACAGCTTGTAAGCACCACTGACATAAATAAGAAAACACTGAAAGCACCTGGAAGACACAGACTCAAAAGAGTAACATGGAAATACAAAGTCATTCAGTAAGAGTTCTGGTGATTTTCAGACCAAGTCCACACTCTTCCACTCAAACTTCATAGAAATTCAGATCTACACCAGAACTATAGCATATCTTAAAATACATGAAGAGAGACAATGTATAGCAGAGAATCTTGGAGTAACTGGTATAAAACCTTTCGATGTCTGATTTTAATAATTTATTCTTAAAAACTTGGAGAACAGGAACATGCATACTTTGCAATGGGAGAAGGGAGATAAGACAGACCCCTACAGGGCATCAATCTGACAGAAACACTACAAACATTACTCAAATGAGGTATCACTTAACTCTCCCAGGCCACATGTCACTAATCACAGCAGAGCAACTAGACACAGTCAGAGAGGTTGTAAGTAAGAGGAAAAAAAATAATGAAAAGGTACAAAACAACCTAGTGATGACACAGTGAACTGAAAAAATAAAAAACAGGGCAGGGGAAAGTGATAGAAAACTGGTTTATTATCTATCAGTTTTGTCTGACTTTCCAATAGCATGGAGGCATGCAGAATAATTTAACAATTAAGGGTCATATTAACTTCACACCAAAGGAGTAACATGAAAACAGCTCTTTGACACCTCTCATGTCCTAAGAAGGCTTGCAATATATCACAAGCACACGCTACAAATTCATACATGTACGGAAACATCATGGTGCCAGGTTCGCATCATTCTGCTCCACAGTAAAATTCCTCCTCTGCTGACAGGCATCAGAAGGTGCTCTTCTAATTCTCTTTTCACACATAAGAACTGTTCACCTGTTCTTTCGGACCATGCAAGACCACTTGAGACAACAGGGTTACACCTGCTGTCCAGCATCAGCTCTTTCACCCCTGAACAGTCAAGGCCTTTCCTCCTACCTCTCAATTACAATATAACTTTTTCAGTGGCTGCCTGCTCCTAGCAGCACGCAAAGGCCTTCCTGAGGCACATGGCAGTTATGGGCCCCTCCAGATGACTTCTCCATAACACCCAACTCTAACTTGGCAGTTTCCCACTGAATGGTTTTCCCTTCTTCGCAGGATAAAGCTGATGGGGGAGCAGTATGACTGCAGCAGAACACATTTCCTTAGCGTGTCAAACTATCTAATAAGTTAAAAAAAGAATAGCCTAACTTCATGCTCAGCACCTCTCTCTCCAGCTGTTCTTGGCATGTTATTTTTATATATATTAGAATAAAAAAGTTTACAATGTGTTGAGTAAGCTGAGAGCCAAAGTGAGGCCATCCTTAAAAAATGTTGTTTCCTACTCCCAATGAACTGCTTCTAGACTAATGTCTGCAACTAGTCTGTCACCACTAGATTGGAGGTTCAATTTTTCATAGATTTTTTGTTCGTTGCAGTTAACTGGTAGATGCGCAAATGCATCAAAAGCTGCCCTACAATAAGAAAAACCAACCAACCAAACAAACAAACAAAATTCCAACCCAAGCCACAGGGAAAAAAAAAACAAAAAAACAAACAGAACAACTTCTGAAGAACAGATTATGTTATAGCTAGAAGAACTGCATAGATGATTTCCCAGAATGAGTTTAATACTCTGAACATGAATGAGAAGAAAGAACACAACAGGTCTGAAAAGGAGGATAAAATGCACAAGAAAGACTATAGGAAAACAGAATAATAACAAACTGATTCTGCTAAGACATGCTCTTATTTTGTCCAAATTTGATATATTTGCTTTTGCTTTTCTAAAGTATTCTGACTGAATGGCACAGCTGTGAGGCAGTCATAAAGCTTTCATACAATCCTGATCATTCTTCATGATAATTTTTAATCCACAAAAGTATTGGTCAAACCTTGATTTATATTTATTCATTAAGTAATCTAGCTAAATTAAATACTACAACAACAACAATAGCAACAATAATAATAATATACACATCTATACATTACAAATGATTGGAAAATTCTGGATAGAACAATAATTTCCTGACAGATTGTCAGCAATACCAGATTCTTGTCCATCATGCCCAATAAATGCATAGTCTTGACTGCTTTTTTATTGTAAAAATTATCAGACCATTAAAAAACAAAACAAAACACACTAAGAGAGTTCAAAAAGTGCATTTCAATGTGATTACAATACTTTTTGGGTAAATGAAGTCACAGCCTTTGGCCATAACATGACCTGAAGTATGCTGTAATGGTCTACAAATTAAGTGCCTTTTGTCTGTTATGACTTAGGTATGTACTGCAACATCTGGCTTCATCATACTTTAAAACATCAAAAGAGAAATTTTTATGTCCTATGACAGAATGTTTTATTAAAACTAATGATGTTTAAGAACTTAAAATATTTGTAGGAAAGAACACTTCAGAAGGGAAATGCATCTTTGCAGCTTTTATATTTTTACAATGAGGCAAGTTACATCAGCTTTAAAAAAAAAAAATCACAACAAAATGTATCAGCCTACACAAATATGTTCAGGTCCTCTCTCTTACTACAACATCAACATGAGAACATCCCTTGTGTGTGTATATATACAGCTAGACAAGTTCCCTCACACACACATCGTTTGACACAAACATTCCTGTCTTTGCATGCTTGCACACAAACACGGCACTCACATTTAAGCTTCTCGCACATAATCAATCCTCCAAGCTCTGGCGCTCTCTCGCACAAACACAGATATGCTTCATACCTTCTCCTGCATGAGAAAACCACGTGAACCATCTGTCACTATTAATCTCCAAACCCAAGCCACTCAAATATGCCCCATCTCAGCTCCAGACACCCCAGTCAGCCTTTCTAGGAACACACTCCGCACACATAGGCCATTGTTTTTGCTACTGCCTACCTAACATTAATTTGTTTTCCACTCCATCTCTTCTCCTTTCACTGTCATATGCCCCATAGAAAAAGGATCTATTTTGCCACACAGCAGTCAAGCATCTAGCAAACATCCAGCGTTGTACATTGCATATCCAGGGCCAAGGCATGTTTTGCAATGGGCAGCATACCACAAACTACCCACTGAGTTCAGCGAGCACCACAGGTTTCTCTCATTGTTCATAACTTCACACTTCACTCCTCTTTGATTGATGAGTGTTTAGGCAAATGGACACATAGAAAGAACCTTTTTCAAAAAATCTAGTAATCATTAGAAGAAAATAAAGAGATCTACACTTCGAAACCTTGACTGGCTATACTTTCATTTCATAAGTCAAAAAGGAAGAAGGTACAATTCTAATGGTTGGGGCAAACTCCTTAAAATGCAGTCTCAGGACAGAGGGGTTTAAAAGAGGCCTGAAAACTTTGGTTCTGATGTGTAAAAGACAGGCTGGACAAAACAAAGAAATATAAAGAAAGACCACCTTGTTGTTAGGGATCTCAAAAGTGCTGCTGAAAGCAGCATGCTTGACTTGGAAGGAACAGGATCAAAAGAAAGGCTTAAATACTTTCAGCATTTAAGGGAATGTTACAGTACCCACCCCCCACCAACCAGAGTAGAAGGTTGCTATTACTCACAAAGGTGTTTAAACTCTATAAAATACTTCTCACAGTTAAATGTCTCTTTAAATCACTGCTCCTTCTTTCCCCAGATGAGAATAGAAGTCCTTGTCTAGCTTTTGTACCACAGAGATCCCTCAGGTGATACTGCCACACAGGAGCTTACAACCAGTCCTGAAGAACTGATGCAAATTCCTCTCTGGAGACAAGAGCCGAAACACAAACCTCAGCATCTTTAATACTGAAAATTCTCCAAATTTAGGAGAGTTTCTGGTTAGCATAGAGTGGACCAAACCCACATCCACTCCTAAGAAAGGGACCAACAGATAGTGGATATTTTGTTGCTTTCTTCTCAAGATGACTAAGTTGGTGTGCACTTTAAGAAAGGCTTAAATATATCCGGATTCCAGCTTTACCTAAATGTTCACTTTCTTAGCAGGGTTTTTTTGTTTGTTTGTTTTGATCTGCATACTCTGAAAAAGAAACTGTTATGTGACTTCTGTTTGTATAGCAATTGGAATATGTCACTTACCAGAGCTTTGACTTACAGCAAAGACTTCAGGAAGGGTGTTCATCTACCTCTTTTGGAAAATGGAGCCACTGTTGAGAACCTTTTCAGGCAACTAAATAATTTTATTAACAAGTGAAAGAAAAGTATCTAAAAGTGGAGAAATTACCTTTCAAAAGCCCAGGAACCATACATTTCCAGCAGGACTAGCCAGCAAACTTTAAACATCACTGCAAAACAGGGAGTATTTAGGCAAGCAAAAACCTTAAGTGTAAGAGAGCTCTGCATATCAGCCTTCGTTGAAAGGAAATCCCTTAGAACTGACTGCCTGTCTTCAGTACATATAACAAGCAGTATATGCAGTTGCATGAGCAGACTCTGGAATAGAGAAACCTGTCTGCTCCATGACCACCTGGCCTCAGTGAAATTGAAGATGCAATTTTTTCCTATCAAGCTTCTTCCACACTTCACACCACACACCTCTCACCTAATTGTAGCTGGCGTCTCTGCCCTAACAGAAACTAAATTGAGACAGAAAACTTGTGCAAGTAACAAGAATTCTTCAAATTATTAGTGAAAAAAATCATATGAGGACTGTCAGAAGCAAGTGCAAGAAGCTCCATGATATTCTAGTTGGGACTTCTTTATTAAGCTACTGTAATAAACATTCATTTTGATGCAAGCCTTAAAGGAAAGAGATGTTTAAGAGGAGCTTCACCATAGAGAGATGAAAATGAAAAATAGTTGGACAGTGGCTAATCCCCAAATGCTGCCCTACTGCTTCATTGCTAGCAACATCCCAAAACCTTCCAGTGACAAATTGCGTATGTTTCCAACAAAAAAAAGGCCAGAATGGAACTATTTCAGTGGAGCAGATTGGTAGAGGTAGAGAGATCATTTGTAAAGGTGGCTGAGAGACTGTGCTCTTTGACTTCAACCTAAGAGTTACAGACAAGTGGTCCATACAGTTAGCCAAACTCTGAAAAAACATTTGCCTTTTACAAATTGACTAGCAACTGTGCCCTCAACTTTCTTTTTGTTTGAACGCCATGGAAGCTGGGCCTCCCATCTAGCACTTAGATGTTCAGTGAGCCTGCCAGGAAACAACAGGTAACATTTCTCATGCTGTCTTTGGTCTTTTCTTAGGATATAAGACCTAAAAAATGTAAGCAGGGAAGCATCTGGTCTTGTCTTCTCCAATGCTGTCCTGCCATGAAGCACTGGCAGAACCTACCTCTTTGATCCCTACATAAATGTGAAAACTTGAAAGGAAGGGAACAAAATCAATTCAGGCTCTTTTCTTAAAGCAACCACTGCTCAGTGATAGTTGTCCTCCAGCATATCCTAGTGCTGGGAGACACAAAATAAAGCATGTCTCAAATGTCTATTTTATTTAACAGCAAGCAATCCTACCTCCCCCAACCCATCCACCTCTCCCCACCCCCCACCCCCAAAAAAAACACAAAAAAAAACCCCAAAAACAACCAACCAACCAAAAATATCCCTTTCATTTCAAGGCAATCCAAACCATTTTCTGGGGGGAAGGGGCTGTTTATATTAACTGTCTGTTGCTTAGACAAGAAGCAGGAGAAGTCAGTAACCTCAAAATAAAGCATCTGTTCAAGCTACCATAAGATAAATGACCCACATTTCAGGCAAAAGAAAATCTCCCCAGATGACCAAAAAAAAAAAGTTTGGAAAACTCAGAAGCCAGACTTTCAAGCAGAATTGACTCCCATGCTAATGAAAAGGTAGAACTATTAAAGCAGTGAACGTGGCTGCTTGCAACTCCTACTAAAGAAAGAGGCCTACTCACAATAATGTGGGTAATACACCTTCTGGAGTGAAAGAACTCTCACAACATGCATAATGTGTTTCAAATGTTAAATCTGCATTAAAGGACAACAGAAGACATTTGAATGCCATAACAGTTTATTAAAGAAAAATGTGGGGGGTTATTTATTACACGCTATATTCAAAAGTATTTATTCCAATAACTGTTGCTTAGAGTCTCATGTCAGATTCAATTCAATCACTTTAAACATCACAACAAGAATATTCATAGTAGGCCCCTCACCAGCTCAAGTGAGGGTGAGAACAGTAGTTGAATGCTCATCCCACACTCCCTTTCCCAAACATCCATTTGTTGCTCTAGAGCAATTAAGCAGAGCCCAATTGTACTGGTAAATGCAATATTTGTCAGAGGAGGTTTAGGTTGGATATTAGGAAAAGGTTTTTCACCCAGAGGGTGGTTGGGCACTGGAACAGGCTCCCCAGGGAAGTGGTCACAGCACCAAGCCTGACAGAGTTCAAGAAATGTTTGGATGATACTCTAAGGTACATGGTGTGACTCTTGGGGATGGTACTGTGTGGGGCCAGGAGTTGGACTTGATAATCCTTGTGGGTTCCTTCCAACTCAGAATATTCTGTGATTCTGTGATTTCTAACTTCAACAATTTTCCCCGATGTAAGGATGTGGCTTAATTTCATGTACCATATTCTGTAGCATGTCAGCAAGGACAACACTGATTACAGAAATAAAATTCTATACCTAGCTATGCTAAAATTCAAAGTATTGCATTTAATAATTTAGATTTGGAAAACAAAAGTAAATATCAATATAGTATCTAAAATTACTGTTTTATATCATTTGTGGTAGGCCAGAAGATATCATCATCATCATAAAGAAGAAAAAAAAAATAAATTCTAAAAATTCAAGCAACTAAAAGTATTTCTTCTGACAGCTGGAGAAGTTAAGGCCTGCTGTTAGCCAATACCAATAGTCAAGCTGAGAAATCCTGGGGTAAGAGGAAAAAAAGGACAAAAGAAGTTTTTCCATAGAGAGGTTTCAGACTTGACAAGTATAGCAAATTATTTTTATTATAATTACACATACATATTTATATATATATATATATATATATATGACTCTGCTCTTGTAACCATTTCCCCCATTCTCTCAGTACAACTTTTAACTCATACTAAGTATCATCTGCTCCACCTGGATAATTTAGGTTTTTTGGACTAGATGTTTCTCATCTTCACGTATCTAACAAACTCCTAACTTATTTTAAAATACAAAAGCCCAAATGAAAACAACAGTATAAGAAATAGCAGAATTCAGTCTGCGAAATGAGATGGAAATGACACCAAAATTATTTTCTCTTTCATTTTTCACTCCTTAACTCTACTCCTCACCAAGTCCCAGATCTGACAAGATGGCCATGCTCTAGAAAGCAAATCCTAAGAAGAGCAGGGTAGATTAGAAAGAGGACAAGGCAGAAGAAGAGCTTTTACCAGACTGAAAAAGAAGAAGAAAGCAAAATGAACAAAGATGTGTACAACTACAATAACATGTAGGCAGCACAAGGAGCACTTGGAACCGTTCAGCATTGCCTTGATGTCTTTGTGCTCCTCAGTGATTAGCAAACTGTGAGAGAGAATATCTGCTTTTGTCAAGTTCACTCAGCTGTTGAAACGGCTGAAGGTGTTTATAGCTTTCAAGCTCAGCTGAAGGGCTGGTCATGATAACATAAGACCCATCAGGTCTGGTCATAATTTCAATAAAAATAAGTGGAGCCTTCTGAGGCATAACTTGGCAGTTAAGGAACAAAAACTACTTGCAAACAAAACAAACCACAAGAACTCAAACAAGAAAAAAAAAACACAAAAAAATCTGTAAGCCTACCCTGGTAATAATACTGTGTAGGTATATCATTACAAATATTAAAAACTTACACAGAACTTCAACAATAACTTTTGAAGTTCTACAAATGCCATGGTCCAGACACATTCCATCTCTAATAACCCCCAGTACCACAGCTGTACAGTTCAACAGCACTTCTAACAGCAACACCATAGCATTTCCTTTTATGCAATGGTGCAAAGTAGATGAGGAGTTACTTAAAGTCTCTTATTATTTTCTAATAAAATGAGAAAGTTTCAGAGAACTAAAAGTTACTGAAAAGCAGAGCTGTGACAGCAGTTTCCAGTGATGACCTGACATGATTTTTATCTCCAACTGATATCCAAGTAGTTATGGAGTTTATATAGTCCAGCCCAGCAGTCATTTCAAAATGAAGTTTCTGTACTATGTGGTATTCCAGATACAACTAGAGGATGGAAGAAAATGGTTAAAGAAAATCATTCGCTTATATGTTATTGTAGCACTTACTCAAATTTTCTAAATTAGGCATCAACAATTGAAGAGGAAGAAAGCACAGACAGTGTTCATGTTCCATAAGACAATTTGAAGGATCATTTTAGACAGAAAAACTAAAAAGGGAGAATCCAACTTGAAACACCAGAAATATGGTGGAGGGAGATGTAAAACAAAGTCACGTAAGATCAAAATCTTTTCCTGGATTTCTACTCTCAATAAATCTGTGTACAAATTTTTATTTTTTTAATTTACTGTAAAGAAGCAAATTCTACTTGTGTTTCCAGAGCCATGCTGAAAAACCCTGCACATTTTACTTTGCACCACAACCAGTAGCAAAAAGCTCCACTGGTCAAACACAACTTGTACTACGATAGCCTTAACGGTTTCCTCCTCAGTAATACTTATCCAAGCCCATTACCTTTTTTAAATTCCTTTGCATGGAATTTACAAAAAATTACAAAATTTTAGTAAATTTTTTCATGATTTACAAATTTACAAAACAAACAAACAAACAAATAACAAAAGAAACCTGAGGTAAAAACAAACCCCAACAGGAAACCATTCTTGATAATCATCAAGGGGGTTTTGTTTCCCTTCCACTATACTTAGCGGGCAGAAGAAAAGAAAGAAAAAATGCAACGACCCTAAAACAACACTCCCGGATAGTAAACAAAAGGTGTCTCTAAATACCCTCAGAAACATGTTTTAGTGAGTGAATGACCTTCTCTTCTCTTTTTTGCAGCTAATGGAGAAATTTGTCAGAGCAGAGTAAAATACTATGATCATTATTACTTTTTAAGAAATGTATTTTCAAACAGAAAGGATGATCAAACAAGAATTTCTGTATGTCTAATATAATTACTTTTAAAAATACTGACTTTTGGTTTTAGTAAAAGGAGATGGGATATTAAAGTCATTGAAGAAGAGTCACCCTCAAACAGTAGCATAGTGGAAAGAACCATCTTACCATACCAGAATGAACCATGGGCTATTTCACATTTTAATTTGTATAAACTAATTGGTGTCATTCAAGCTGAGTCATGACAAGCTTGCAAAGTCCTAAGTCTGTATGTATTGGAAAACAGAGGTCATTGCTTCGGAGGTCAAAAAATGCCACATGACACACTATGTGTTTTGCCACGACTATGAACATACCTCAACCAGGCAAGACACTTTTACTTAGCTTTTTGGCTTATAAGTCTTGATGCAAAACATTCTGATCAAATCCTGCCTGAGTTTGTTTGACTTCAGGTACTTTCATCTCACCTACATGCTCCATATTCCATCCTGCCCTTTGAATGGCAACATTGTCACAGAGCAGAGATGGAGCTGACTTGCACAGAGATGGGCATTTCTGGGGAAAAGGGAAATAGTATCAGAAAATAGTAAATAAAGGAGAAGGTAGGAGCAAGCAGATGAGACTTCCTGTTGGTTAGAGAATGGCGCTAAGAATGCCACAATCATGCCTTCAATTCCCATACAGGCCATTCACTCAAGAGTTGGACTCAATAACACTTGTGGGTTCCTTCCAACTGTGATTCTGTGATTCTCTTTGCAGAACTACCAGAAAACACATACTGCCCTGTTTGCTGCTTCCCTTCTGTTGATCTCATGTTTGTCTTCACACGACTTAATAGTATTTCTGTGAGTTGAAAAAAACTACTCTGCACAAAACCGGCCTGCTCAAGTACTAAGAGAAGAGATGAGTAAATAAAGGGAGATAAAGAAGAAAGAGTTCAATGACTTCAAGCACATTAAAAAAAAAAAAAAAACAAAAAAAAAAAACCAAAAAAAAAAAAAAAAAAAAAAAAAAAAAAAAAAAAAAAAAAAAAAAAAAAAAAAAAAAAAAAAAAAAAAAAAAAA
>JAWWLV010000121.1:30310889-30321765 GCA_035041135.1 Platyrinchus mystaceus | reverse complement strand
GGGGAGAAGTGAAAAAGCACGTCTGAACAGATGATCTTTACAGTTCCCCCCTCCTGCTGCTAGAAGCTTCCCACTCAGCTTCTGCTCCTATTTGTTCATCTTTCTCTGGCAAGAACTACTCTTAACTGTGTTAATTTTCTTTTTTGTAGGTTAATGTTGGGTAACGTGCTTGTAATTGCTCGCAACTAATAGATTTCCAGTGATTGACTTTACTGCACTCCTGGCAATAAGTAGGGCATATTTCTTGAACCAGGGTCATTTTAAGGGATTCCTGAAAGCACCTTCAGACATTTCATGGCTTTATTTAAACAGCTACTTTATTGGTTCCATGTAGGATTTTAAGCAGGAGAATGGAATCTTCAAAGGGAGGTCACTATCCTCCAGAATATTAAGTTAGAAACATTTCAAGAGTTTGAACAAAGCATGAAGCATGACCTTTTTTTCATTTATTTATTTAAGGCTAAACTTGGCAGAGATGAGAATATCCAACTGTAGTTAGACAGCCATGATCTCAGCCTCTGGCTGTGCAAAGACATCTTAAATCTGTAGGTTCTGTGCAGATCCAGGGGATTTTTGCCAAAAAGTTTCCTGAATAAAATTAAATATCCCTTCATTTTAAGCTTTACTTTTTTCTTCTTCTTCCTTTCTTCATAGCCTATTATAATCCCACATTAAAAATATGTAATATTTTGGGATTAGCACTTCTTATACTGTACATTCCCCACCAAAAATGACTGCGATAATTCTTTAATGATTTTAACAAAGGTTAGGCGTCATACATCTTCTGCCTTTAAGCACCAGGGAGGCACAAACTTTTCCTAATTACTGTCCACTTACCTGGGAGTGATATACGGAGAAGACAACAAGACATAGTCCTGCCAAGGAAAACCTTGGGAACACCCAATGCCTGGATTGCAGTCGCAGAAGGAATGGCATCTGTCAAAAGCATTCTGTGAGAACGTGACGGTGACAAACTAGAAGCCACGTACATCATTAGCTTCATTGGCCTAGATAAAAGATTATCTAGATGCTTTGGCTCCTCAAAACCCAATAAAAATGTTGTATACAGCATGTATATGTATATTGGTCTCTTCCCAGTGTTAATCCACCCATTCCTTGAATTTAGAAGCTTCACATCTTCATGAAAATCTTTTCCAAGGCTGTATGTGCAGCAATAGCAGAGGTGTACATTTAGGTTTCTTTGGAGGAACTAGCTACCACTGGTCAGGACTGTGGCTTTGTATTTCACAGAGTAAAGAGGAAAAAATGATGACCTGTAGCTTTTTCACTGTCTATTCAGGCTAATTGCAGTGGGTCTCTCCTTCCCCAAGATGTGGCAAAGGAAGGTGTGTGACTAGGTCACAGTTGTCTTCCTTTGTAGTTTTAAATCTGGAGAGGTGTATGCTGCCAGTGCCAACTATAGGCCTTTCATCTAGTCAAATGCTCGTTTTTCATGTGCACCTCCCATCTCAGCATGTTTTCCTTGTATATGGCACTGAAATCCCAAGTATTTTCAAACTTCTTGTGCTAAGGTAAGCATATGCAGTTTAAAATTAACAGGCTATGCAAGTCAAAGGACAAGTAATACAATAACAACCAACATTCAGACAGTACCTTCTGCAGAAAAGTATCTGGATCTTAAGAATTAGCCTATTTCAGGTACCATGACCAGAACCAAATGCAATCCACATGATTCGCCTCAAAACCCTAAACAGACCACAGAACCATCTCTTGCAATAAGAAGCTCCACTGCAACAAAATGCTGCAGTTCATCACAGATTGTAAAGATCACAAAGCAAAACAAAGAAATCCACCAATAACCCTAAAAGGGCCTGAAGGGAAGGGCCTCAAGTTAACAAATACAAAAATTGGCCTGCACAACAATTCTTTTGTTTCCAAGTTACTGAGGCTCTTGAGAAATCTAGGAAGATCAACGAAGAAGAGAGAACTGTCCACAGCTCACTCCACAAAACTAAGGACGCTGTTCATACTCTGCAGGCATGTTCAACTGTTGGTAATTACTTCCCTGACAAGCCAGGATGTGACTCTGGGAAACTGTTTCTGGTTTGGCTTTGAAAGGGAGTAGAAGTACTTTTGTAGTCTTATACAGATGGCAAAAAAGAGCTGTAAAGCAGGAGAAAGGCCACTTACTCAACTGTTTCTATACAGCCTCTAGGTGTGAATGCTCCTAGTCCCATTTCTGGCAAGGTCACAGAAAGTTGAAGCCACCTGTAAGTTATTAATTTTTTCCCCAAAGACAGCTGGAGAATTTGCACGGGCAGTTAGAACAGAGACCTACCATCTGAACTTACTAATTTGCAAACTTTAGTTCCAAAACATAACATTAGAAAGTGATTAACAACATATAGATCAGATCTGCAAAGCCTGAATAATAATTATAGAAAGCATAAGCCTATCCTGGCTGTATCCATACCAAAGGAAATATGTCAGAAAAATAATACAGGCAAATAAACAGTATGAGAAAAGTAAAACAGACTTTCCATGGGCAAAGCCTAGAAAGCTAACCTGATCACAAACAGAACAGTCAAACTGCCTATCTTGCATTGAGACTGATTTGTTACACCAACCTAACAGTTACATAAAGATTAAGAAAAATGCATAATCATGACTTTAAAAAAGGGCTATTCTTGAAGTTAGCGATCTTCTGACATTTAGTCTCTGCTCATCCAAAGGTTGCCTTCTCTAGGTGCCTTAACATCTTCACTCTATGATTTTTCTACCTTCACCTCTAAATTTAAATAGTCCTTCCCCTGAAGGCTGGATGTCTATCAGTGCTTTCTAAGTACTATCTGAGGATTATCTTTGTTTCCTCTTTGATTTGTTGTAATTATCATTTCATACTGCTATCACGTATGACTCCTCCATCTCTAATCTGAGTTGCCCTGCTTTTAACTTTCCTGAATTATATTTGGGCCCAACACCACCTGAAAGAACATGTAAGAATCAATCTGTTACCAGTTGCTCCTCAAGTGAGATACAGTACTCAACTAAAACACAATGTGGATGGCTTTAATACAGCTTGACACCTGAAATACAGCTGCTCATTCCACATGTTAAGCAGATGTACCAGGAATGAACTTAGGAGCACAAGCTCAATTTCCCAATACGTGGGCACACCTTAAATGTCAACAATATTAGCCATCACACTGTGACTGAAGTGATAAACACACAAACCAACTGTATTCTAGCCCATCAAACCCAAACAGCATCTCTCTTCTCCTCCTCCAACAAAAAGTCACAACTGCTGCTCACTGAGTTGCCAAGCTTTCTGCATTATCACTAGTAACTTAAAAACAGGATTATGCTCAAACAGTACAGAAACTTTAAGGACACAGGGTGAAAACACAAAGTGACTTCCTTAATAAACAAATGCTTCATTAGAGATTAGTCTCTATTTTCATAGATAAACAACACAATGCCTTTAAAAAATACATACATTTGCATTTTCGTGTCACTTGCCTTGTATATCCCTCCTCCTTTCCCACACAGAAGCATAGGTATGTTCAGAAACCATGGCAAGGTAGTATCATCAATAAAACACAGCCTCCTACCAACACAGTGTGGTCAGGTGAATGTGAACATTGTAAAAGGGAGACCAGGACCCTCCCTCATACATTTCATAGTAAGGGTAGATATGCATTCCTTGGCTGACTAGGAATAGGGAAGCAGCTTCATTTATTTATTTGCAGAATAAGGAAAGTGGCTATGAAAAGCAAAAAGAAACAATGCAACACGTTGCTAATAATTCATGGAGATTCATACAGATTTTCATTCTACCAGAAATTAAAGGAAACCTGCAAAGCTTTTACTTTTTTTTTTACTTCACTTCCTTTATAAATCTATCACTGTTGTGACTACCCTCCCTATTCAGGTTTTTCTGCAAGCTTTAGAAGGCATCCTAAATCAAGGGTCTTCCTTCTTTTTCAATCAGGGTGTCCATTTCCCGGGCAGCACCTCTACATGTCAGGGGAGCACGTGAGGCCAGGTGAGGACAGGGCCCTCCAAAGACTAACCCTAGTCCTTTCTGGGATGCCACTCAGGCTCACTGTGCACTCAGGATGATTTCTTCATTGAAGATCATTTTCAGAGCCACTCTCTCCCCACTGCTTCTCTAGGTAGGGAGACAGCAACCACCAGGTGTGGACTCAGCCAACAGTTGACTCCATTTAATAGCAGTTGCTACCTTGAGTTAACATTTACTGGTACACTGCAGTATCACCATCTGCAGGCTGAGCCAGCCAGGATGGACTAATATCTTGCACTCACAGCCAGAAGGAAATGGAGCAACAGCACCATCTTTGCATTAACTACCCTTCAACTTCATGGAGCCTTCAAACAGTTATCACAAAGCTTTAAGATATGCTTTTCCTGGAAATGCTGGTTATTTAACCGAAGCACCATTTTTAATAGTTAATCAGGAGACTTCTTCATTGCTTTTTGCTGAAATTACAATTCCTGTCTCCCTAGGCATTTTTATAGCTTTACTATTCATGCTACATGAAGAGCAGAGCTGAAATAGCTAAGTGCCCACAAACAATAAGGAAGTCATCTCCATTTTTCAAATGTTTGGATAAATTTATTTATAGGGCAAGTCAGTAATTCACCCAAAGTCACACTTTCCCTCTGTCAGATACTTAAAGTATCACTCCTTTCCCTATGGCTCTGCCTCTCACATCAGCTGGGACAGCTTTTTCCCATTGAATGCATATAATGACCTCACGTCTTGCTAGCAGCAGCTTGAGACCAAGTCGTACTAGGCAGTACTGCACTGTTGGACAGAAGAGTCCTCCCCCCTACATGGAAACACTGACTCAGCATAATGCTCAAGCAATAGCCTTTGTATTTTACTTCAAACAAGGCTCATAAACTTATACCTAGGCACACACTAGTATACGTTTCTATGTGGGAAACAGAAAAAGTGGGAACAGAAAAGCTCCTCAGCAGTCTTTATGGAACAGTGGATGGGAAGACGTGCTAGCAACAACACCCAAGGAAGACATTTTTGCCAGACAGCTCTTACAGTGCTATTTCAACAACAGCATATATACCTTGTCCCCAATCTCGCTTCCCAAACATTTTGAATTCTCCTTAGCTTTACAACTTTCCAGCATACTGAGTTCGCAGCTTCACACAAATTGAACTGAGTTGGTAAAATTGTCGTCTTTTCCAGCATGTTAAATTTGATCCACTGAACCCAAAAATTAGACTCTATATATCGTTCACAGCATTTGACAGACAGATCCTTGACTGTCTCTGAAGAAAGAGGTAAAAAAAATATAAAAATAAAAATCTAACACAGGAAACAATCAGTAACCATTGAGCTAATCAGCTTTGGAAAGCATGGTTTCTTTTCCTTTAACAAAACCCTTAAAAAGCTGTTGCTGTAATTTTTTTGTCTTTTTTTTTTTACTTTTTTTTTTCCCCTGCTGACACAAACTTTTTCCTGCAAATCGAATTGAGAGGATCACTTTTTTCTGTTATTACAGTATCAGCACAAAACCCAAGCTGTACAATAATTCCCTTCTCTTTCCCATGCCCTCACAAATGCATAAGCTTCTGTCACTAAACACCTTACTCCGATTAGCCTGATCTTCCAGAGTGTGATCCAGAGACAGAGAGGGCTTGTTTGTTTCAGGGAGCAGAAGCTAAGTGGAAAGAAAAGAATAGTAGTCAGGGCACAGAGAATGGAGAAATGTAAGTATGAGAGCAACTGAAGCCTCAAATCACACTCACAAGTCAAGAACTACCAAGGGAAGAACTGTTTTGCTTTTTTACCTGTATCAGGGAAACAAGATCAACACCAGTGTTCAGAGCTCAAAGGAATCCCAATATTCACTTGTGTGATAAAAAAACAAATGGAGTAAATACTGTAACTAACTGCATTGATGAAGACCAACTATGTGGAAAACTGTAATTCAGAAGTTGGGTTCAATGCCAATTTCTATTACATCAATGTAACCCTTCAATAACAGGACAGAACTGATGATCCCATCTGATCTGTCTGATGATCCCAAATTAGGATTTAATAATATTCAGTAACTTAATACCAAATTTCAAGACAAACTAGAATGCTGAGCACTCACATAAATCATCAAGTGTTAATCAGAGAGAATAGTTTAGTATAAACTGCTCCCCCTAGTAATTACTAGGGAAGTATCCTTCGCATAGAAGTGACCCTCAAGAAGGCTTTGACTAATAGTAATTAAGACTGTCAAAATCTTGAAAATGCTTCCTTATGCACATGATTAACTTTTATGCACATAGTCAGTCCCATTGAATTAAAAAAAAAAAGTAATCCCATCTTAAAAGTTACTCTTGGGCAGAAGGAGTTCAACTTTGCCTCTGGAAGAGTTTCACAACAGTTCTCTCTTTAGAGACCAATTTTGTAAAGTGCAGAAAACTCTCAACTATCACTCATATTTGTGACAATGGAGACCATCTGAACCACAAGGGAAGTGGAAGAAGAAATGTATTTATTTATCTTCATACACAATCCAAATAGAGAAAGAGCAGTCCAATGAGAATTTCGAGATTCCTCCTTTCCTGAATTTGTCATACTCAAAAATCTCAGAAAGAAAATTTCCAAAATACTTTATTGATTATATCCAGGAACTGCTGAATAATTGTGAGCAGAATTACTGTATAATTAAGGCACAATATCATATTGCATTTGGTCTTGAGAAGTGCCCACATTTCATTTGTTTGTTTTTAAACCAACACCCTCCATTTTCACATATTCAACACTAGCTTTCAACACATTCATAGAAAAGGTAATTCACAGAAATGGTAATTCACAGAAACAGGACCCTTCTTCCATCTTTTTGTGCTACAATTTTGAGAAAAAGGGTTATTGCCAGAAGAAAAGACCTTTGCTTCAAATTCAGCTGAAAACATCTTTGTCATTTGACTTGCACTGAAGCCTGAAAGATCTGGTCAAAAGTCAGGAGTCATCTGCTGAAATACAGCTGTCTACATTCATGGCTAGAGGTTTGGACTACCTTTATATTCAGTTGGCAGAAACAGCATTTTTCAGATCTGATTCTGCTGACTAAATGTAGACTTCCTCTTCAGGAAGAGATGAATTGATCCCTAGAAATGTTCTGCTTCCTGACTATAAAGGGAATGCAGAGAGCTGAGTTTCAACAGACAAATACCACCTTCTCCATGCTGGGTATCACACTGAACAACCATATCTGGTTTCTCTGCTAAGACCTTATCAGCTTTGCTGGAATTTCTGACACTTTGATCAGTGCAAATAAACAACTGTAGTTACCCTAGGCTTCATGCATAATCAATGGAAAGAAAGGGGCAATTCAGTTCACGTAAAAACCTGAATTCTCCATGGAAATGCCACTGTGTCTCCAGAGTTTATGGGAATGAGCCTTTCAAGCTCACCTCCTAATAAAGCGAAGCAGTGAAGTGCCTTGAATTACACAGGTTCAGGGTCTCACTGCTGAGAAAGTGGGAGATGCAAAATAGTCTCATCCCTTACCTCCTCTCCACACCAGTAAGGCTAGAAACCTACAGCATCAGACCGTATAATAAAAGGCAAGGTTACAGTATGGATTACAGGGTCCTTCATTAAATACTTCAGAGAATAAAAAGACAAGCACACGAAGGAAGTTTGAAAAAAAATCTGTATTGTGGCCTACATAGTGTCTGTCCACCCACAGCTTTGCCAAGTGAGGATAAACAAGAGCTGAATGAAACTCTGCAAGCACACACTTCAGTTGGCCAAATATTGAACACAGTCTACAGCAACTAAGAATTAGTCCACACTCTCTTAAGTTTTCAAAACAGAAGTGCAGACCCCAAAAGGGTCTGAGATTCATCTGTTTGCAACACTTGCCACCAGCTCACCGGGTGACATAGAAACATAAGATGGCAAAGCGGGATCCAGACTCTCACACATTCATGCTTCTGTCACCAAAAGAAGTCACCTCATTAGCTGAGGACAGCAGGGCTTCCACATTCTACTTCTGCAGGAACACAGGATTTGGCAGCCTCCAGAAATCTGAGCTCTCTATGTTTCTTCCCTAGTTTACTAATGCCCATTTCCCCTTCCCCTCCTCCCTGCTCCCAATGCACACACATTTTGATGCTAAAACCCAGGTATTGCATGACTTTTCCATATTTCTGGGCAGGTGCTACATACTTGCCCACAAAACGAGCAAGTATGCCTTCTCCACAGAGGTAACAAACCTACTGTAAGAGCACAATGCTTCATCGTGCAATGCTTCAGATTAATCCAAAAAAATTACCTGCACATCCCATGCCTTAAGAAAGGCTCACATCCACCATCTCACACAAAAATACATTCCCTACAACGTTGCAATACATTGAACACTCTTAATGGTTTCTACAGTTACGTGGTCACAGACAATGTAATTAACAAGCAACATTCCTTCCTGTGGAATAGGAGGGAGAAAATAAATAGAACAAAAGTTCACAAAAATAAATTTGAGCTCAGAAATAAAACTATATTTTTAATCTAATTTCATTATGTACTGTGTCAAAAAAGACACGAGCCTGGATTATCTAGATGTAAACACAGATTTTTAAAATACCTTGTGTCCCCTTATGAGGAAAAGGGTGCCCTATGTACTCTTTTTAGATTCACACTAATGTTTTATTAAATATTTTTCACTTTCCATTTAATTTGTTCTCTACACACTGAAATCAAGAAAGAAGTAATTCTGTATTAAAGTTATATTTTGTTTGCTGTTTCTTGTTACATAACCAGAAGTGTTATAGAAAATATTATTGTGGACTTAAAAAAAAAAAAAAAGACATTTAAAAAATGAAGACCAGGCAAAGATCACTGCATCACAATAATGTGTAAGGTGCTTCTACACCACCTATATTGGCATATATTTAAAATAAAATTACATGTAATTCATACTGGACTTTCAGATCTATGCTGAATGCCCTTCTGTATTTAAAATCCTCCATTGCTGACAAAGGGGTAAGATTTTGCAGGTTAGTAACAGCAAAATTCCACATTGCAAAAACACTGAATATTGTCATGCATATAAAGTCATTCACAGGGTCTGAAAATGTCCCTCCCATGTCAAGATTAGTCTTAAGCAGAGAAATTACAAGAAAATATGAACGCGAATCTTATTTTCCTATGGGAGAACCAAGCAATTTAAAACCAACAACCACATAAACCCTAAACCATATCTATTGAGAGAGATGGTGAATTACTAGCAGTGCTCCTTTCTAATGAAACCAGACGAGCACACCAGCTACTGTGCTCGAAACATTTCCTTGCAAAAAGCAGAAACATCCATGGTGGCGAGGGAATTTCATGATCTGAGTGACTTCTGACATTGGGATCCTTCACATCCTTTACAAAAAGGACCACAGACTCCATGTTGAAGAACACACTTATTCCATCCCTCTGTGCTCTGTGTACACCTGCCCAGGCAAAAGCACCATGTTTCTGAATTCAAGCATGCACAGAGACATACATCGTCATCTGAACCCACCACACACCCACATCTCCCACCAGAGCTATTCACAACAGCCTGAAACACTGCTCTGAAACCAACTGGTATATTCCTCTCCTCTCTGCATAACAGCTACAAGCCCAGAGCCCTGTAGCTCAGCTTGGCTCATGTGGGCCCATCTAGTTAAAATAATCACAAAGGAAGAGAACCCACTTGGCTGGCTGAACAACAAGAAATTCGGCTGCAGAACTCCCTCACACTTGTGTAAATAGCTGATTTTACACCACTCAGCTGCTACATTCACATTATCTTGTCAGGAAGTACAGAACAGCTTTCACCACAAACACTTGGAACTCAAAAATTACAGCAAAACCAACTTCAGCTGGATACAAAGTGCATGCTACAAGGGCAGCGTTTGAAGCCCCAACATGACACAACTGAAATTGTGTGAGGGATGGGGGCTTGATGAAGGAAACTGGACCCACACGAAACCACAACATATATATTAGGTGCCTACAGCTCATTCGCTGCCCAAGCTAGGAGCGCACTGCAAACAGATTTACACAAGGTACAAAATCAATGAGGCAGTGTGGCTATGTCTATGCCAGTGACAAACTGCAGTGGGAAAGGGAGTCTGGACCGCTTGGCAGACCTGCCATTCCCCTCGGCCACTCTCCCACACCTCCTTCCCTCACCCCTTCCCCTTGTTCGCCTTAACCCTTCCCCTCTCACAAGTTCAGTGACTATGCGGTGGGAGCAGCCCTGCATTTTTTAACCCTGGTGGTGGGAGCAGCCTGGCCTAAACGCCAAAGTCACCCCAGTGCCGGTGGGCTGCAGGAGGCCAGCCAGGCCGACACGTCCCTGCGGTGGGCTCCCAGATGCCAACCGGCCTGCCACCTGCAGGCCTCCGCCGCCCTACCTTGCTCCTCGCCGGCCCCAAAGCAGGCTCTGGGGTCCTCGGGGGGGAGCCGGGCTCCGCCGCCCTCCAGGGCTTTGCGTTTCTTCGACATCTGGTCGGTGTTTGGGAGTTGAGTTTCTCCTCTCTCTCTCTCCGGGGAGATGAGTGTATGTAGAGAGAGAGGGAGAGTGTGAGGGAGAGAGACACAGGGAGGGAGAGAGAGAGATTGAAAGAAATCGCTGCTTAAAGAGAGGGGAAGAGACTTTGGAGTGGCTGGAGAGCAAGTAGGAGGCAGGGACTAAGTGCAGAAATCCTACAAATCACAATCCCATCAATTCAGCCCCACGTCTAAAGGGGCTGGTTGAGGTCTCCCTCTTCCTTGCTCATTCGTCCGAGTGTGTCAGTGAAAATTAAAGGTAATAGTCCTATGTTGTTTTTCCTAATGTTAGCAGGTGGTGCCTTTTTTTTTTTTTTTTTATTGGGGGGAGGGAGGAAGGAGGGAGCT